>OZ014567.1:12227554-12827554 GCA_963966155.1 Clivina fossor
TAGATATTTAATTTAATGGAAAACAAATTTTGATTTTATTTAATTTTATTCATTTTTGGTCTTGTTTCCATGTGTATTTACTGTAATTTTTTAACTTTTATTTAAATATAATAAGTTCTAAAAAAAATTTTATTATATTTATTATTTTCTGTTTATTTACTGAATATATCATTTTTCCTGATGAAGATATACGTTGAGTACGTCGGTTATTACATACATACATACATACACAATCACGCTATGTACCCAAAAGGGTGTGGCACAAACTCTTTTCATCATTCCGAAATCAGTCGCCTCCAAACATTCCTATCCGAACAAGCAACTTTCGCTTCATCCACATTCATAATTCCTCTCATACATGCTCGTTTATTCCTACTACTTGGAAACTTTCGCTCACGCAAAACACTCTCAAACATACCACTACAACTACTCATCGGACGTCCACGCAAACGTATACCACCAAAATCATTCAAATAAATTTTTTTAACTAAACGTTCATTAGACATTCGCTCAACATGTCCGAACCATCTTAACTGACTAACACCAACTTAAATAAATATTAATACAAACCTACACAATCTAAAGCCTTTTGATTTCAGATCTATTAAACATATCGAAATAATTTGTTTAATTTCCGATATTTTTTAGATTTAAATGCATGGAGATTATTTTTGGCCATCTGCAGTTTAGCTCCGTTTTTCGCTGCAATAGGTCATATATTTCTACCCGAAAGCCCAAAGTTCTTAATGTCTATTGGAAAGAATGAAGAGGCATTAAAAGTTTTCCGGAAAATTTATTATATAAACACAGGAAATTATGCAGAATCTTATCCGGTAACTACTTTAAGATACGTAGAATAATTTTCAGATATTTTACATTTTACCCGGGAAATAAGTACTTTTTCCAAACATTTATTCAAATTTACGATCAATAGAATACCGCTAACTTTTTTTTAATGTAGCTATTTAAGAAGCAAAAAATAAAAATAAAGACAAACAGTTAAAATAAACTAAAAATTAATTAAAAATATTGAACAAAAAATAATAAATTTTCTACTTTAGGTAAACAATAAATAAGGAAAAATATTGTAAACAATAGTTTTTACTTTTTAAAAGTCTATAAGGTAATAGTATACTTATGTAAAATTACCGAATTATTTTACAGTGTAGCCCATAGAAAATTTTCATTAACAAATAGGATTTGAAAATAGTGTTTTGTACAAAATTTACTTATAGCTTACAGTGTTTATTGAATAAAACTTTGTTTACATTTGACAAATGTGTTTAACTATAAATTAATTTAATGAGAAACTTTCAGCCAATCTAGTTAGTAGTTGCAATTTACAAAATTCGTAAAGCGATAACTAGATTATGTGTATATATTTAAAAAAATAACACTTAAAATATTAGATCAAAATTAAAGAGCATTTTATAAAAGTTTCTCAACATTTTACTTAATACAAATTAAATGTAAATCTTTCAGAACTCGTTATATTAAAATAAAACGGCTTCAGATTATAGTTCTGTATTAATATTTATTAATAATCGACGTTTCGACGAACTCAATGTCCAATTTATAGTAAAAATGATGCAAATGACATTTATAGTAAATAAACAAAATACAGAAACAAGTTACTAGGTAATAAAATAAGTAACTAGATCATAAAATTTATTTTTAATGAAAGGTGGCCAAATTTTTGTTAAACCAGTGCCTTCTTTATTTAAGTAAAGTGTCATAAATAGATAAAACGTAAGTTAAGCCAGAAAAATATACAGTGGAACCTCGCTTAACGAGCAACTCGCATAACGAGCAAAATAAATTGTAAAAAAATGACTCGCTTAACGAGCGACGTTTCGCATAACGAGTGACGTGGATAGAGAAATCTCCAAATTGTGTGATAGAACTTTCCGTACCATTGCTACATCAGCCTGTGTTTAGAACAACAAGATTAGAAGTATATGAGTAAACCCATATATAGACCACTTTGACATTTCTCGGAAAATTGGCAACACTGTATTTTAATAATATTATAATTTATGTCGGCACTAGGAGATACTTTCTGAAAATTTGATCAAAATCGAATAAATAATGTAGCCACAATAAATTTTTTAAAAATTTTGTGATTTTTTTTCTCGATAAGTTGGCAACACTGTATTTTGTTAAAATTGCATAATTTATTTAGGCACTAGGAAAACTTTTATGAAAATTTGATTAAAATCGGTTAAATAAAATGATCATAATGAATTTTAAAAATTTTTACTAATATTTTTCTCGGAAAGTTGGCAACACTGTATTATGTTAGAAGGAGTTGCGGCCACAAAATTTTGACTTACGACCGAGCGAGTATTTTTTTTCTTATATTTCATTTTTTGAGTATTTTTTCGACATAGAACGCATTATCGTATTGTACATTAATTTATATAGTAAAAATTGTTTCGCTTAACGAGTGTTTCGCATTACGAGTAAGACTCCGGAACGAATTATGCTCGTTATGCGAGGTTCCACTGTAATTTTAAACAGAACGCTAATCTAAAAGTCGTTTTAATTAGAGATAGATATACTTTTTTTAGAACCAAACTTTATATGATGGAAGTAAACTTTATAAGATTATATTACAAGTGTTAAGTGCACAAGGATAGTTTATATTAAATTTTTAAGAAGTAGGAAACTTAAGTAATTTTGGTGTTTGAATGTGTGTTATTTTTTTCTTTTTAGGTGAAAACGTTAATAAAAGAAGTGGAAGTAGCGAGTAATTATCAACTCGAGAAAAAACTGTTAAGTGGCGAAGTAAGTGCAAATAAAACCAACAGAAATTCGTTTCGTAATGGATTAAAACAGATAAAAACTATGTTTCGTCCACCGCATTTGTTCAATTTTGTTCTGGTAAATGCATTACAGTTCGGAGGAATGCTTGGGTAGGCTATCAGTAATTTTTATCTACTTAATAAGAACTTTAAACAACAAAAAAATAAAAACTGTTTTCCGATAAAATTCTGTTTAATTATTTATATAAAAACGACGTTTCGACAAAACTGACTGATATTAAAGTAAATAATAGTACGTAGTAACAAGTTACTAAGTGACTAGATGATAAATATTATAGATTTTTAATTTAATGGAAGCCAAATTTTATTTAACACCACTGCACACGGTGCACAGTGATTGATGTTATTCTTTTCTTTATGAATCTCTATTGCTTCTTTTATTAATCTGCTGCTAATATTCATTGGTCTAGGCAAAAATAATGTCAAAAATAATTTATATTCATATAATGAAGTAAAAAAATTACATGATCACAACACAATAGGATCAGATAATTTATACAAAACTTTTTATCGTTTGAAAAAAAAAACAAAAAATGGTATAAATTGCTTTGGGATAAACTTATATAATAAATTACCTACAGAAATTAGGAACTTAAACATTAATCAATTTAATACTCAAATAAAAAAATTCTTAAAAAATCTGTAATTGTTGAACGTTTGTCTATTCTGTTTTTTGTATAATTAAACCTATGTAAATGATTATAATATATCATCTTAACATTAAAATGAATAAATAAATAAATAAATTATTACTGTATCTTCAAATTCACTGTTTATTATATTTTTTTATTATAATTTTATAATTTTTTTGGTAATTTTACAATAATTTATAAAAATTACAATGAATAATATAGTAAAATTATTATAATTATTAATGTAAATTACAGTGTAGAGTATATCGGAACGTAAAATTTTCATGCAAAATTAAACAGAAATTTAACTAAAGATTTTTAATTTTAATTTAATATATGAGTGTAAATTGCAATACTGAGTTTACATTGCGTAAATCGTTTCACATATTTATTAGAAAAAAACTTAAAATTTCTTATAAAAATATATAATTGATCTGTTACATTATTAGCATATCGAGGTCAAGATGAAATTCAATTACTTTATTATTTTTTTGTTAGCAATAAGTAATAATAACTATTATAATATTAATTGGAAATATTATTTTTAGGTCAAATACTTTGAGATTATGGCTACCGCAATTTTTTACAACAATTGATGAATATCAACAAATGCATAATTATACAAATGATGCCTCACTTTGTGAAATGCTAAACTATAATAAATCATATTCGAATAGTTTTTCAAATCTAACAACTGAAGATACTGTTTTGGAAGAATGTTCTGTTGTACGTATTTATTTATAAATTTATCTATTAGCTTTATGAGGATATAGTGAAATTTTTATTCAAATGGGATTCCAAAGCCAATTAGGAATTTTTAATAATTGACTTACGTCTCTACATACTAACTGCTTTTAATCCGTTCCGTTGAACGATGAAAACAAATTACGTGTTTCGTGGCTTGATTCAACCGAACTAGCTTGTTGCTTTCAACTTGCTACGTTTATGCATAGTTTTCCAACGTTTTAAAAATTATAACTCAATGAATACAAATGGTAAGTGTGCTTTTATTTTTTTTTCCCATATCTGACAATCCTAAACTCATATCCTAGCAACGAAACAAAAAATAAATAATGTTTGGTTTTTGTCTAAACGTCAAAGCCGTCAAAGTTTCGAGATTTTGTGCGATTTTGTAAGGTGAAAATTTTTACAGGGTATCATGTAACCGTAGTAAATAACTCATAGCTTTGGAATCCTATTTGAATAAAAATTTCACTATATATACTTTTCTCGACTAAATTAATAAATTTTTTTTATGCGAAACTATGAAAGATATCAAATCATAGTTTTCTTAAACTTAAATAATTAATGAAATATTAATTAATAGATGTTTGCAGGTGCCTTTAGATGACCAGGTATATATAAATTCCATAATTGTTTCAATATGTGCCGTAGTTGGATATGTCTTTGTGGGAACTTTAATTAATGCAATTGGAAAGAAAAATCTGTTAAGTACGTATTATTTCATATATACTAATATATATATATATATACCGGGTGTTCGTTCGTTAAGTTCGTATGGGCGTTTAACATGTAATTTCGATAAATTGCGATATACTACTTTCTCGAGTAAAATTGGAAGAAATACTTAGAATACTTTTCGATAGGGCATAAAAAGTTCTATAATTTGGTTTTAGTTCTAATTTGCTAACATGTGCTGTGTGGGCGCTAGAATTTTATTTTTATTTTTTGGTTTTTATTTTTTTTCTCAAAAACTATGAGGTGTAGGAAAATAAGCATGATATGGAAAAATGCGGAATAATGAGTACTATAATCTGGTGAATAAACCAAAAACCCAAAAAATTAAAAACTAAATTTTTGAAAATCTCTCAAGGGGGTACCCTTACGATTTTTTCAAAATAAGACTTTTTTCAAAATTTGCTCAAAAAATCTGAAAATTTTTAGTGAAATAGAGAAAAAAAGCTACGTAATAGTTAAGTAACTTTTTTCTCTACCTCATTCTGGTTTGGCACGAAAAATTATTGAAAATTCTAAAATGTTTTTTAGAATTTTTAATAATTTTGCCTGCCAAACCAGCATCAGTTTGAGAAAAAAGTTACTTAGCTATTATATATCTCATTTTTTTCTCTATTTTACTAATTTTTTTCAGCACCTTTATTTTTGACCATATCGAAAATTTCTAATAAAAAAAGATGTTATGGATTAAAAATAATTTTTAAATATTCAATATTGTTTATTTACAATTAAAAAATATTATTTTTACATTTTCTCTGCGATAACATTGAAAGTTTAAGTTTGAAAATTAATACATGATTAATCTAGGAGGCACTTGTCAGTGAACGTCAAAAAAAGAACTGTTACATGTATGACCAAAGATAGAGGATATGTGGAAGCATTAGTAAATTGAGAAATAATTATTTATTAAGATTTATTTTATCAAATTTATGAATTATTAAATGTAATGTATTAATTTTCAAACTTAAACTTTCAATGTTATCGCAGAGAAAATGTAAAAATAATATTTTTTAATTGTAAATAAACAATATTAAATATTTAAAAATTATTTTTAATCCATAACATCTTTTCTTATTAAATTCCGCCTATTATTTAATATTTGTAAAATTTTACCAGCCGACTATTTTCCACTTTTGTGTTTAAAAACAGGAACCTAAAATACTTAAAATAACTTTTTCAAGTAGGTAAAAGATTCTAATTTTGTTTTTTAGTTGGTACATTTGCGATAGCAAGCGTGGCTGGAATCGGAAACTATTGGTCAAAAAGTTCAGTTGCAACCCTAACTTTTTCATCGCTATTTGTAACTCTAGGAGGAATCTGTGTACAAGTTATTATTGCTGTTATTGTTGAACTATTTCCTACTTCTTTAAGGTAACGAAATCGATATTAGCTAGTGAGGCTGCTGTACGAGTTGATGGTTGTTTATATGATTGGTTTCGTATTGATGTTGAAAATATTGAAATTTTATATTTTTCCCAAAATTTCACAAGTTGCTCAGTCATTGAATCGGCTTGTTAGGCTATGCATTAATGACTGGCCAGTTTAACCATAGACACGTGTTTCGCTCTTCAGGAGCTCGTCAGTATGGTGCTTTGATCAGGCCAGTCATTGATGTATAGCCTTAACAAGCCGATTCAATGACTGAGTAACTTGTAAAATTTTGGGAAAAATAAAATATCAATATTTTGAGTATTATATTATATTAAATTTCACAATGACAATACGAACATTTATTTGTTCAAGGTTATTACTATTGTCATTAATAATATCATAATCTAATTAATATTTTAATAATCATACTATTAATGACAATAATTAATATTTTTGAAAATATAAACTAATATGCATCTAACGCGTTCTTTATCTAAAAACAATTATGCTCCTAGATTGTTTTAAATGATTTTTATTAAAGATAGTTGCTTCGATCATGAGATTTGTTTAGTCCCTGCTCTTATATAGCAGTTGTAATGTTTTAAAATCTGTATTAGTTAAAAACCAATTAGTTGAAACAGAGCTTGTAATGAGATTTTTACGTGGGGTATGTGGTGTAAATAGAAGAGATCGGGTACGAAATAAATTAGTGTATGATGAGTGTGAAATTGAAAAAAGTGTTGTAGCAAAAGTCGGTGTTAGTCAGTTAAGATGGTTCGGACATGTTGAGCGAATGTCTAATGAACGTTTGGATAAAAAGATTTATTTGAATTATTTTGATGGTATACGTTTGCGTGGACGTCCGATGAGTAGTTGGACTGGTATGATTGAGAGAGTGGCTTGCGTGAGCAAAAGTTTCCAAGTAATAGGAATAAAAGAGCATGTATGAGAGGAATTATGAATGTGGATGAAGCGAAAGTTGCTTGTTTGGATAGGAATATTTGGAGGCGACTGATTTCAGAATGATGAAAAGAGTTTGTGCCACACCCTTTTGGGTACATGGCGTAATTGTGTATGTATGTACGATTTCATGCATTTTTCAGAACAATGGTTGTATCTATGACAATGATATTTGGCAGACTTGGAGCCATGTTAGGAAATATATTATTTCCAATTTTACTAGAAATTGGATGTTTCCCACCATTTTTACTAGTTGGCGGAATTACCTTAGGTAAATATTTGAATTTATCATTCTTTTTATAAATTACAAATATGTAAATTATTTTACAGTTTGTGCCTTTATAAGTCTGTTCCTACCGAAGAAATCACCAAGTTTTAGTTAGTATTATATAATATTTTTAGGTAATTATTCAAATTAGTGGCTGTTAAAATTTTTTGAAAATAGTAACCGGTTAACCATCATAACAAACCGCAATTAAACGGTTAACCGGATTTTATTTTTTTGAACCTGTAGTATCTAGTTAACCGAATATTTTTGACACCATTAATTCAAATCCAATGATCTTTATTTGGTAGGTAAAAGTATTTTTTATATAAGTTGTTAAAATACCTCATTTAGTTTTCTTAGAATTTTTTTTATTAATTAAAAAGTATTTTGTAAGTATATAGATATGTATTTTAATATATTTGTACAAAAAGTTGTATATTATAGTTTTAATAAATAAATAAATATATATTAAGACTCAAAACTCGATTTGTTTTTTGCATTTTCTAAAAGCTTATAGTGAGTAGAATAATGTTTTAAAGCCGTTTTTCTCAAAATTCGAACTTTAGCCGGAGTTACAACAAACAATAAATACATAATATAATACTGTGAAGTTTCACATAATTCATGTAAACTTCATAAATATAATTAATTTACGTACTAAAAAATAATTAGTATACAAATTAATCTCTTGTTATAAAATATTAATATGTTTTAAGAAGATAATGTTTTAATTAATACCAGAATAATAACGTTGCGCAAGCTTAAAAAAAATAAATATTTTTTTGTTTCTAACTTTGTTTAATAAAACCTTTAAGGAAAATAATTTCAAGAGGAAAATTAATTAAAAATTAACGTAAATTCTTATTACAAAAAAAAAACAACTTAAAATTTATTTTTATATATAAATATATTAAAAATTAAAAGTTAATTTCGTAATGGAGTGTTTGCAAAAAAAAATACATAAAATAAAAATCTTTCAGAACTCATTATATTAAAATAAAAATCTGTCAGAACTCATTATATTAAAATAAAAAAGTTTTAGGCTTTAATTTTGTATTAGTTTAATTTAAAATTCGACGTTTCGACGTACTCTATGTACATCAACAGGAAAACTGTTAGTAGTATGTATATGTATATATTATTTATATTTGCTACGTGATTTGTGGAAATTAATCATTCTTTAATCGAATATACAATTTCTGACTAATCTGGACGGTATATATTGCATTTTTTTCACTTTTTCACACATTTTCAATAATCAACTTCAAATTCAAGCGAAAATAAATAATGCAGTTGCCAATTAACTTAACTTGATTTAATAATTTTCAATATGGCCGTCGGAGATGTCAAATTAAATACACTTGACCGTATTTCTTTGGTTAAATATACAGTTTTTGACCAGCTTGGATCAGTGCACATTGCATTTCTTGTACTTTTTTATACATTTTTGATAATATTCAAGCGAAAATAAACAATGCAATTGTCAATTAACTTGATATAATAGTGTTTTGTCAATATGACCGCCAAAGATGTCAGATTAAATACATTTGACGTAATAGTTATGTTTGGCACTGCCACCAATTGTGTATACAGGGTGATTTATGACGTCGGGGAAAAACTACACCGGATGATTCCTATGAGTAAGCTAAATAAAAAACTTCCAATAAACATATGTCCGAAAATGCTCTCTAACGGAACTGTAGCCGTTAGAAGTTTATTACATGTAACATCAATCTGTATGGCGGCTAGGAGAAATTATTTTATACTTTTTAATACGTTTAAAAAACGTGGTATATTGATTATTTTTCGTTTTTTAGTTTTGTACGTGTGTTCTGTATTTTCTGTAGTTGTTTTCTGTAGTTTATGTATTTTGAAAAAAAAAATTTGCTAAAAACATGAATACGGAATTCTTGAATATGGCACAAGATAAAAAAATTAATATTTCTAATATTATTAGTCAATTAATTAGTTAATATTGTCATTGTCATTCAGTTAACTGAGCTATGTTGAAAGTTTAAAGTTTCTAGCTCATCGGAAAGTTAGTTTAAAATCGATTGCAAAATTTCTACCGAACAAACAAACAAACAGACAGATAGAAAAGCGTGTTAATAAAAACGTGTTAAAAAAAATTGCCATATTACATAAAAACCATGGTAAAAATATTACATATTATTTCAGCAAAACGATAGATTTTCTGTAAAAATAATTTAATTTGTAATTTTAAGTAAAATAATTAATTTACCGTATTATATATGTTTTTTTTTTTACTGAAAAAGCAAGTAAACTTAAAAATAAAATATAGATGAGGCTATTTATACATACGGTATGTATAAGCAATTGGCTATTTATACATACTGAGAAAAAAAATCCTAACCTAACCTACTCTAAATAGCCAATTGCGTAAAAATACTGTATATATATATAAATAGCCAATTGCTTATACATATCGTATGTATAAATAGCCACTTTCATAAAATATACGTATTTTCCAGTGACGTTCATGTGTTTATATGGTGTAAATTAGTTACCCCAGGTTCTCATATAAAATTACCGAAGTTTTAACCGTAAATATATCAATATTTTGTAATTTTATTGTAATAATTTACGTAATATTACATTAATTTTTATGAAATAGTACATTTACAAAACATATAAAATTACAGTGCAACTGCGAACTTAAGCAATTGATATAACTACATGTCTATTTCATAAAATATAACCCAGTAACCATTCAATCAGAAAAATTTAATCAACTCCACTAGACAACATCCAATATTATCGCTCGTCTAACTTCACATCGAAATAACTCGACAATCACTTCACACTAGCAATATTCCGATCTTAACGCCACGACCGGGGCGATCGTGTATTATATAACATTTCAGAAGTAACATTTCAGAAGTAACATTTCAGTTTTACGCGCTGCAAACGCGGGCTTTGAATGCATCCGGCCGAGATATCTCATCTCGAACTCACCATCGAATATAGCCACCCAATAATCTCGCTAAGTGCTTACTGGCTAACCTAACCTAATCTCGTCTCACATCCCGTTTAACGCAAAACGGACCCGGCGAAATTATTTCCGATTAAATACGATCTTGCAGTGCTCGAAAATGGCGTCGTTGAAACATATTTTTATTTTATAAGTTGGTTTTGTTTTTATTTATAAAAGTGTATTAGTGTTGATTATATTTTGAGGTCAAAACTGGGCATATACATGTATTTTTCTTCAAGCGTGTCATAATATATTAATATTACGTTACCATATCGCCTAGGTAAAAAGATGTCATTATGTTATTAGCACAATAAAGACATTATTATATAGCAGTTAGTTACACCAGTCATTATTAAGTTAAAGTATGTTGTTTTTGCTTAAATCGCTATTAATTTATTTTGTTTAATTAATTATATTATTATAATATATATATATATATATATATATATATATATATATATATATTATTATATATTATTATATTATTATATATTATTATATATATATTATATCTATTATAATTTAATTAATATTTTATTTAAAAAAAAATTAACTAAAATATAATTAGCTAAACAAAATAAATTAGTGGCGATTTAAGCAAAAACAAAATAATTTAACTTAATATATTACGCCATGTGTAATTAAGAATATAAAAATGTACGTCATTGTGTTACTAGCACAATAATGACATTACTGTACAGGAATTAGTTACTATACATTGTGATTTATGACGTCGGGGAAAAACTACACCGGATAATTCTTATGAGTAATCTAATAATAAAACTTCAAATAAACATATGTCCGAAAATGCTTTCTAACAGATTGTCCTGAAAATTTGTAATTGTAAATTTTTAATAACTATGACAATACTTGTAAGATTTAAAACAAGAAACGTGGGGCACAACAAAACATCTTACTATAATCTATTAAATGCGTCTCATGTTTATCGTTTAAAATCTTACAAGTATTGTCATAGTTATTAAAAATTCACAATTACAAATTTTCAGGACAATCTGTTAGGGGGGTCAGGAATCTGTATAAGGGAGAGGGAGGGGCTAGGAGAAATTATTTTATACTCTTTACTCCGTTTTAAGAACGTAGTATATTTAATTTTTTTTATATAAATAATTTTTTACAGTGTAGTTCAACATATAGAAAAACCCAAATTTACTGGATGAGTTCATATCCGCTGAAATAATTCGTTTTAATCTGTAATAAATTTATTTAAAAAAAATGTGAAAAAGCTGGTGGTAAACCAAATGAAAGGAACGGTATGGAAAGCAAGAGAAGGAAATAAATGTCTGAAAGAAAACGCAATTAACTAAACTGTCTGATAATTAAATCCAACCACGTATTTCGCGAAAATAAATCGCTTTCTATTCTAACAATCTTTCCAGTAAATTACCAGTTAATTTTGTCGGACCTTTTGCAGGATATCGTATGCTCATTTGTTATTCATTCGTTGAACAGTTCAGCCATGTTGTTGTTCGCTTAGTTTTTTCTTTTTTGCTTTTTAGCTTTTGAAAACTATTCATTGCCAATATATGACTAGAATTTAAAATGATATTTTTAAAATTTATTTGAAAATTAAGAGTTTTTTTTATGTGTAATAAAAATAAAATGGTATATTGTACAACGAATACAGAATGATATTAATTTCCTACGAGCAGAACTGGGCAGAAATAGTATCTAAAATCTAAAACAGAAAGCTACAGGTAGGCATAAGCCAGTGTTAAATATTATTACTGGTATTAGAACTTTGTACCACTGCACTGATATCGGCTGAGTCTTAGTAGTTCTGAACCCCACTATAAATAAGCGCTGTAGATCCCTTGCTTGGATCTGTGTTAACGACCTGCACCATTAACAATGCCAGAAAAAATTGTTAAGAAACTATATGTTCAGCTTCTCGAGTATATAGTATATATATATATATATATATATATATATATATATATATATATATTGTCTGAAAATATAAAGCTACTATTTGTAGCTATTTTCAGTAACTTATTGCTACTTTTAGCAGCTTATGGCAACTTCTATTAGCTTATAGCCAGTGTCAGTAGCTTATAGTTACTTTTAGTAGCTTATGGCAACTTCTATTAGCTTATAGCAACTTTTAGTAGCTTAGAGTTACTTTTAGTAGTTTATAGCTACTTTCAGATACTTAATCGGCTTAATTCTCTAACGAAGTTGCTAAATTTTAGCAATGTTGCTAACAACTATAACCAATAGAAACAAATATAACAGTTCTCATTTTAATTTTTTATTTAGTGTCAGCTAATATGATTGGCTAATGTTGTTAGCAACGTTGCTAAAATTTAGCAACTTTGTTAGAGAATCAGGCCGAAAAACTACTTTTCCTAACATAGTATTTTCTATAAAAATTCCCTGTTTAAATTAGCAAAGAAGTATCATTTAAAATTGTTAATCTATAAATATGTGTACAATATAAGAAAATAGAAATATTTTCTTTTTTTGGTGCAACACTAAATAAGTCAACTATTTTTATGTATACTTTATAATTTTGGAAATGCATTTTTTTTAATAGTAGATGTTTCTCACATTTTAAACATTACAGACAGACAAGCAAGCAAGTTAATAGAAACGTGTTAATAAATGTTTGTCTTAAACAAGCAATTTGCATAAATATCATTAATCTCACAATAATATTCCAGTTTCTAAACAGAATTCTCAATGTTAAATATCCAAGATATATACAGTATCATCTTGATAGCAACCTAGTGAAATGCAAAATTATGACAAATTTACAAATAAATGTTGCTGTTTTTATCGTCGTCCGCTACAGTAAAATACTAAAGAGCACTTTCTAATTTTGCACTGGACCATTAAACACAGGGTGTATTGTTAATACGGTATGGATCATTTCGTTAACTTAATAGTAAGGGAAAAAGTACTTGAAAATCAGGCCGACTCCATTTAAACACAATCTTTACGAAACATTAAAATAGATTACGTTACATTATGTTTAAGACATCATTTTCAAGTACCCATATACGAGTACTTGAATTTATTTATGGGCATTTTTGCACACTATTATAATATATATATATATATATATATATATATATATATATATATATATATATAAATATTAAAATAAAACTAATTTTATTTACAGGTATTTTAAGGAGAAATTTTACATTATATAAATATAAAATACGTACTTATATTTCATGTAAGCAATTACTTTTTCGGTTAAAAAGAAAATCTAAATAATATGGTAAACTAATTATTTTACTTAAAATTACAAAATTATAACATTTTTTTAATTTTATGTAAAGCATCGTTTTTTATTACTACAAAATGGCAACTTGTTTCGCAGTGTAGCTTAAAAATGAGTTTTTATTTGTAAATATCATTTTTGCACTAAAATTTTTACTGATTTATATTCATAAAATATGCAAAACTAACAGACTGAAGTAAATATATTTGATTAAAGTATATATATATATATATATATATATATATATATATATATATATATATATATATATATATAATATAATATAATAATAAAAATATATTTTGACCTTTTGATGAATTCTGCTGCAAAATCCTAGTACTAGAAATTCACTGAACAGCGCTGCACTTTTCGTTTCCAAACAATTAGATTAAACAATAATTTCAAATATTATTAATAAAATTCAATTTGCACGTTTTCTTATATTATTTATTACTATTTGAAACAATATTAATATTTGAAAATAAAAGGAAAAAACAATTTTAATTTGACATCAAACGAAAGCAAAATAAACGTATTGATACTTTCACAGTCAAAACACAACTAAATTTGTTTAATTTAATTAATAACAAAACGATTTTAATTATGTTTTTAAATACTTTTATAGTACAAAGTACAAAATTGATTTTGTAGACTACAATATAATATAATCTGTTACGTAATTCAATTATCATTCATTAATTATACAGTGTTCGTTGAAAAGTCGACATTATACCGGAGAATTGTTTATTATTTGTTGTTTTGAACATCCATACATATACACAATCACGCCGTATACCCAAAAGGGTGTGGCACAAACTCTTTCCACTATTCCGTGTACTTGGAAACATTCGCTCACGCAAAACACCAAAAAAAAATTTAAGTTATTAAAATAATAATAATGATAATATATAAATTATTAATTAAAAAAAAATTTTAATATAAATTTTTTGTAATTCTAATTAAAAATATATTTAAAACAAAAGAAAATACATTTTATACTTTTAAACATTAAGAATAAAAAATCTGTAATACTTACTTCAACTTGGGACTTCTTCATTTAATAAAAAATCTTCGAAATTTTAACAATAAAGTCTTTAAAAGTTTCTTGTAATCTAAATTTAATTCTCAAGTTTTCAAACTTTCTTAACTTCATTAAATTTAATATTGTTCGAAACAAAAAAGTATTTATTAAAATGAAACGATTAGAAGTATGTGGGTAAACCCATATATTTTGACATCATCACTTGGCAACACTGTAAAACAATAAAATTATATAATTTTTATGAGTACCAAACAAATATTTTGCAAAAATTTAACTAATTTTTGGTTATATAATGTAGTTTTTTTTTTCTTGAAATGCTGGCAATACTGTATTGTAAAATTATATAATTTATGTGGGCTCTAAGAGTATTTTTGGTTAAACGGATAACGTGCCATAATGACTTTTATAAATCTTTAGTAAGTTGGTAACCCTGTACGACAATAAAATTAGAATTCCACTTTTTTCCTTGCAGTCAGAGTGGTAAAAATCGTATTTAATGATTAACTTAAAATCAATAAAATATCGAAAAATATTTTCCGACATATTTATTTCCATTACATTATATTAAATTACACAAATAAACAATATATATATATATATATATATATATATATATATTATAGATAATTTCAGTTTGACATTTTAAATATATAGATAATATTAATAACATTTTTATGCGGTAAATTAAGCAAAGAAGATTCATTTAAACTCGTGTTTAGTTAAACCGAGTTTAAGGGGGCTCATTAATTTTCTTTGCTTTATTTTACTTTTCATATTATTTTTGTTTAAATATAAATACAAGTTTTTTTTAACTTTTGCTAGAATTATTTTTATAAATATTTTGCATATTTATAAATTATAGAATAAACAATTTTTTATTTCACAACTGCAAAAGATAAATAAAACATAATATATAACATCACAGCACATCACATAATTCATAATATACTATATTTTTTACAACATATATAAAGACGTCATTTTTTTTTTTTATTAAATTTTACATTTCATAAATTTATCTAGTTTATGTACTAATTATATAACAATTTTTAAATTAAGTATTAGATAATTATAATTAATATACATTTATACACAAACAGATATTAGTAATAGCATATTATATTACTAGGAGCAGAACTTAGATGTTTACGATTGAGATAACAACCTTTTAAACTAGACATAATACAAAAATAAAGTTCTACTCCCAGTGAGAGATACTATTTTTTCTTCAAGCGTTTTACGAATTACACAATTTTCATAAAATTTGACAGTTTCGTCAAAATTGAACAGATTTTTTTTTTAATTCGATATTTATATACCGAAATTTTTAAGTTGATAATTTAATTTTTTTTTTGTTAAGATTTAACAATTTTGTGAAAATTTAACAATTTTTTTTTTAATTCGATGTCAAATTTTTTTAATTTTGACGAAATTTGCCAATTTCATTAAAAAAATTTTGACACGATTTAATAGTATTTGTTTGTGAGTTTTGTTAAATAGAATAATTTTTATCAAAATTTGATAAATTTTGTGTAAATTGGATAGTTTTTATCAAAATTTAACATATTTAGTATTTGCTAAAATATAATTTTTATTAAACTTTGATAATATTAATCAAAATTTGCCAGTTTTTATTAAAATTTAATAATCCTTACTAAGATTGTAAAAATAAACGAGCACATATGAGTGTCTAAATTGGAATGTTTAAACTAATTTCTGATTAAATTAAAAGAGTTTGTGCCACACCCTTATAGAGTTCTGGGTACATGATGTGATTGTGTTTTTGTCCAGTTTCCACGACAAACTGACATATTTGGACAAAGTGTAATTGTTTTTGTAAAAATTTTACAATTTCTTCAAGCATTGCTAGCCAACCTATTATGTTGCTAGTCAAATAATAAATATATTATTCAACTACTAATATAATGAATTTTGTAGCATAATATGAACAATTTAATACGTTTGAAAAACAAATTGTTGATGTTACGAGAAACAGAAAGCGATATTTATTGTGTTGAGTACAGATACTTGCGGCCGAGGCCTAGCCGAGGCCAAGTAATCTGGGCGAAACAAAAAAAAAGCATTCTGCTCCGAATGACATATGCTATGTTTTTTTTCAAGGGTTCCAAACGAAACTAAAAAGAAAATAAATTAAAATACATACCAAGTAACCTTAACCAGTTATTAAAAGTTGTAGAATTAGCAATTAACTTAATTTGACTAAATAATTTTTAATATATAATCCTGGAATTCCAATTAAATAAAATTGACCGGGTTTCTTTGATCGAATATGCAGTTTCTAACCACCCTGAACGGTGCACATTGCATTTCTTGCACTTCTTCACACATTTTCAATAATTAAATTAAAATTCAGCTAAAATAAACAATGCTATTAACTTAATTTAATTATAATTTTCAATATAGCTGTTGTAGTTATGTTTGGTGCTACAATCAGTGGTATATATAGTAACTAATTGCTGTATAATAATGTATATTATTGTACCTAGTAATATAATGACCTTTTTCTACATTTTAATACGCTTGAAGAAAAATAATATTTTTTGAGCATATTTTAAAACTTAAAAACACAAATTATATTAAACGCTAAGCTCCACAAATTTATATATATTTTTAAGTATCACATAAATTATGTTATAACATTATAATTTTTTAAGACATAATACGTAATATGCTAATTTTTTATCGTACAATTATACATTTATTCTAAAGTTAAATATATATATATTATTTTATAAAATTTTATGTACAAATATTTTTTAATATATTTCTAAGAAACTCTCAAATAATATATCCTAAAATTTTTCTACAAATTTTCAGTAATTTTTAAACACACACACACGATAATATAATAATTTTGATAAGAACCAAAAATAATTATAAAAATTAAGGTTTACACAATTTTTTTTTTCAAATCTTTGTACATTTTTTTTACATGTTATTATGTACAAATAAGCGTATTTTTATGAGAAATTTTTTTTTAGCAAAATATGAAGTATTGTTTAGGCCAAAATTTAAAAATACAGCAAAATATATTATATATATGTTACTTACATAATTATTTATAATTAATTGTATTAATATTATACACAGTTTACGTCTAGGTCAGTTGATAATAGTAGATTAAACATGGAAAATTGATAATATTCAAAATATTTCTTTCTCGAGTTGAATATCGAGAAATTATCATTTAGATATTATAATATTACATACGTACATACACAATCACGCTATGTACCTAAAAGAATGTGGCACAAACTGTTTCCACTATGTAGAAATTAGTTTTCTATCCAGACAAGTAACTTTAGTTTCATCCACATTCATCTAATCTATCTCATACATGCTTTTTTATTCTTATTACATTCGCTCAAACAAGTTACCACTGCATCTATTTTCATCGGACATCCACGCAAATGTATACCTTCAAAATCATTCATATAAATTCTTTTAATCAAACGTTCATTAGACACCGCAACTTTTACATACATACACAATCACGCCATGTACCCGAAAGAGTATCTAAATGTTTCTAATGATAGTTTCTTGAAGTTTAACTCGTGAAAGAATTCTTTCGGATATTATCAATTTTCAATGTTAATTAGCTTATATCAACCTTCCACATAAACACCCTGTGTATATATTTTTAGAACACATGAAACATATTAATTCGTATTTAGTAATATGTGTCGATTTTTAGTCAAACGCGTCGATGTTTATAATTTTATTTTCATATATTTTCTTTTTAATAGAAATATGCAGTTACCAAAATTAATATTGCATATCGTATTTAAAATAAAATTAAAAATCTGATACTGAAATTAATATATTTGACATAGTAAAAGATCTTTCAGAACTCACTAAAATAAAAAAGTTAGTAATCTTACGGCTTTCACGGCTGGTATCTATTGAATTTATAGAATATTCTGAGGCTGGTATTTTTTTCTCTGATACAAATTGTTTTATTTAAAATAATAAGGCTTTAGATTGTAGTTTTGTATTACTTATTAATACAGAACTATATCCTACAGCCGTTTCATTTTATAGAAATTAAAATATTGTAATTTCGAAAAGTTAATTATTATTTAAGAATCAATAAACATTTGAAATATATAATATTTTTGTGTTATATTTTTAATTTGTAATATATTTAAAATTCGAACAATTTTCTACAATTAATTAATTATTTTTGTTTATTAAACGTTATTTCATTAATTTATTTAAATTATGTATAAAAAAAAAATGTAAACAATTGCAATATTAATTATAATAACTGCACAAACTTAACAAACTAACTCATTATAAATACTTAATTCTGGTTGCATTGAAATAATATTTGCAAAGTAAGCAAATTCCTATGGCATATATTGTTGCGAACCTCCTGTAGAGTGACTGTCATCTGTAAATAAGAAAAAGTTTGTGTTAAAAAACTTGCAGAAAAAGTAAAACTATAGAAAAAGGATATTTTAAAAAAACGTGAGGTATTTTTATTAAACAAAAATCATTATAACACTCTGGTTTCTGAGACTTATTGCATATTCATATATAAAATACACAAATTGTATAATGTTGAGTACAATTATTTCTAAAACACATTATACATTCATATATAAAAAACATACAGTATACGTAGATTAAATATTCTTTAGATATTTTTTAGACACACTATATATATGATTTTAAAATACATTGTATATAAAATTCTTTAGATATATTGCATATATAATTATTAAAAAATACATTGGATACAGTAGTTTTTTAAAACACATTCTATAACTGCAACTCTGTGAAATACTACATAAAAATAAATTACTTATATACTATTAAGTACGCCAATTATTAATAAATATTAATACAGAACTATAATCTAAAGCCGTTTAATTTAATATAATGAGTTCTTAAAGATTTTTTTACTATGTTAAATAATTAATTTTTTTGTAAAATCATCATAAAAAAAAAATGACAAATGTATAAGAAAAAACTAATTAATTTTATACCAAATAAATGAGATTTATGGTAAAGTAAATTTTGATTAAGGTATATTTAAAACAAAAGAATTTTTTTTTGTAAATAATTTGTAAAAAATTCAATGAAAAATGTTTGCTTAAAAATAAAATAAAAAAGCTTGTTAATTTTTGCTTAATATAATTAATTTTTTTTTGAAGTCTGATATCTAGATTTTTAATTAATACAGATTTAATTAAAAATGTTCTTAATTAATATTAAAATATTTTCTATATAAATTATATAACAAACAAAAAAACTTAATATAAAGAGTAATTAATTTCTAAAATCGAAATCTAATTAACATTATTAGTTTCAATTTAAAAATTTTTTCATTTTATTAGAGTTTTTACCAGTTTGACTGAAAGGACTGATAAGTGGTATAGTATTCGGTACGGTGCCTGTAATATTTTTAAAAATTAAAATAAAATATATATAGATGTGTATGTATGTATGTACCGGTAGTTAACTAAGGTAATAAGTAATTAATTGTAAGTATTTATTGAACAGGAGTTACTTTCCATCTAAGTCCATTTTACTGCTAGTATGAACCTTTCCCTAATTCCAGAAAGGGATTACTAGTTCGACCCTTCTTAAAGGATTAAACGTTTTCACAACTTCTCTATTCTATTATTTATTTGCCAAATCTAATTATCGATTGTTGATAAATAGAATTCACCCTATTTCTGTTAATGCAAATTAAACGATTCGAATGAATGAATTGATGTATATAAAATTCTTTATATACATTGCATATATATATATATACAGGGTGTTCGTTCGCTTGGTTGATATAAGGCAATAACATGGGATTTCGATAATATGCAGAATACTACTTTCTGAAGTAAAATTCGAAGAAATACTTAGAATACTTTTCGATAAGGAATAAAAAGTTATATAATTTGGTTTTAGTTTTAATTTGCTAGCATGTACCGTTTGGGCGCTAAAATTTTTTTTAAATGTTTTTTAGAATTTGTCAATAATTTTTCCTGCTAAATCAATATGAGCTAGAGAAAAAAGTTACTTAGCTATTATGTAGCTAATTTTTTTCTCTATTTTACTGAATTTTTTCAGATTTTTTTGAGCAAATTTTGAAAAAAGTCTTATTTCGAAAAAAAGACTTTCACTCCAACTGCTCATCGGACGTCCTCGCAAACGTATACCATCAAAATCATTCAAATAAATCTTTTTAACCAAACGTTCATTAGACATTCGCTCAACATGTCCGAACAATCTTAACTGAAACTCTAACACGGGGCAACTTTTGCTACAACATTTTTTTCAATTTCACACTCATCATACACTAATCTATTTTGTAATGACGTAAAAAAATCGCATTAAAAAAATATATAAAATAAAAAGTAGCTTTAAAAAATAAACAGTTTTTTCGCCGAAATTCTGATAAATGACAAAATCAAATGAAAATGATGAAAATACCTCTCATATAGTATTACCGCAGTAAAATCTATTTATCCAGCAGTTAGGGGGTTCGCTTAGCTACAGTTTAGTGAGCGCCAATATAATATTTTGCCTAATTCAATTTTAAATTGACAGAAATTTAATGCTTGCTTGTCATTAATTTTTATCTCCCTCCGTAAGAATATATATATTCTTACGAAAATTCGCAAATCTTATTTATTTTACACAGATCGTACGAAATAAAAAAGTTAACAAACAATATTTGAAAAAGTTTTCAAATGTTTGAACTTATACAAAGGGTTGAATACGTATTTGTTATTTTAAATGGATCTTCCCCTATGTACGTATACAATACTTCAATATGTAGGTGAATAACTTTTATTTGTAGCAGTTTTTTTTCTTATTTCACTGAATAACCTGATTTTCTTAGATTTAACTTTTAGTCATACAGAAAATTTGTAAAGTTGTTTATATAGGAATTATAAAAATAAATTCGTTTCAACTTTGCTGCAACTTTCAAAACTAAAATTCTCTTAGTTTTTATGAAAAATCTAATAATACAGAATGGTGGGCATAAAAACGGAATAAGTTTTTAAGGGATGGGGGGAGGGGGGAGACAAGCTTGACCGCTCTGAAAATAGGTAAAGTTTGGAAATTTTTTTCTGTTTTTTTTTTTTAATATATTATTACGGTATATTTGAACTACGTTTTTGAATTTTTATGTCGAAAAATGTTTCCAAATTAGATTTTTTATAAATTTCTATTGCCTATTGAGATTTTTACGTGGGGTATGTGGTGTAAATAGGAGAGATCGGGTACGAAATAGATTAGTGTATGATGAGTGTGAAATTGAAAAAAATGTAGCAAAAGTTGCAGTGATAGAGTCAGTTAAGATGGTTCGGACATGTTGAGCGAATGTCTAATGAACGTCTGGTTAAAAAGATTTATTTGAATGATTTTGGTGGTATACGTTTGCGTGGACGTCCGATGAGTAGTTGGAGTGGTATGATTGAGAGTGTTTTGCGTGAGCGAAAGTTTCCAAGTAGTAGGAATAAAAGAGCATGTATGAAAGGAATTATGTATGTGGATGAAGCGAAAGTTGCTTGTTTAGATAGGAATGTTTGGAGGCGACTGATTTCGGAATGATGAAAAGAGTTTGTGCCACACCCTTTTGAGTACATGGCGTGATTGTGTATGTATGTATGTATGTATGTATGCCTATAAATAAAAAGATAACATCAATCTCTGTGAAGGGGCACTAAGTTAAATAAAATTTGGCTTCCATTAATTAAAAATTTATGATCTAGTTATGTATTTGTTACGTAGTAACTTATTTCTATGTTCTGTTTATTTACTGTAAATATCATTTATCCTGATGAAGACGGACGTTGAGTACGTAAAGTATGTCGAATATAAATAAATATTAAAACAGAACTACAACCTAAAACAGCTTTATTTTAATATAATGAGTTCTGAAAGATTTTTTACTATCTTAATATTATAGTTTTCTACTCAATTAATAAATATTAATACAGAACTTTAACCTAAAGTAGTTTTATTTTAATATAATCAGTTAATAATAATATATCTTAAATTTATGTAATTTTATATAGTTTTTAACAAAAAAAATAACAACATTTTGTACTTTTACTGTAATAATTAACGTAATATTACTTTTTTTTATGAAAAATTATATTTACAAAATGTATAAAATTACATAATTTTGTTTACAGTGTACCCGATTTGAAATCCATCTGAACGTAGCATAGAATTGAGGTTAAAATCCTTTGCCAGGACATATACGAAATAAATACATCCTGTCTCGTTCATCATGCTGTCGCCGCTTTGAACTAATGCTGACTTATACAAATTGCATCCGAAGTACGAGAAAATCATGTACATAGCCGCCATATTGCAAGTGTATGTTACATAAATACATAATAATAAAAAAACAGTCCTGTATTAACAATAGCTATAAAGTTACAGTAATCAATCTTATGTTCCTGCCGAAATAGATCCCAGATTCATTTATCATTTTATGTTGGATAGATTGAAAAAGAATTATTTAGTTTTGTTTTTAATTTTATGGAAACTAAAGTATAATGTATCTCACGATAATATTGTAATATATTGAGACAAATAAATTTTTAAAATTATGCAAAAACAAATACAAGAATATGTTGATAAAAAAATTATACTAGAGACTTTTTATCTGATTGAGAGCAACTATAATTTAATATTAACTGAAATAAAATGTTTGTAGGTTGTAGTTCTGTAATAATTTTTATTAATAATCGACGTTTTGACGTACTCTTCGTACATCATCATCAGAAAAAAATGATAGCGTTAGATGACTATAAAAATTAACAATTACAGGTAACAGTCCAACATTTCTAAATTGTTGTCACAATGAACTAATTTTAAATTAGTTACAAATTGAAACAAGATTAGAAGTATATGGGTAAACCCATATATAGACCACTTTGACATTTCTCGGAAAGTTGGCAACACTGCATTTTATTAATAGTATAATTTATGTGGGCACAAGGAGATACTTTTCTGAAAATTTGATCAAAATCGAATAAATAATGTAGCCATAATAAATTTTTAAAAAATTTTGTGATTTTTTTCTTGATAAGTTGGCTACACTATATTTTGTTAAAATTGCATAATTTATTTAGGCACTAGGAGAAACTTTTATGAAAATTTGATTAAAATCGATTAAATAAAATGGTCGTCATAATGAATTTTTAAAAATTTTAGTAATTTTTTTCTCGGAAAGTTGGCAACACTATATTTTGTTAAAATTACATAAATTATATGAATACTAGGAGAATCTTTTGTGAAAATTTGAGTAAAATCGGTTAAATAACATGGCCATAATAAAATTTTTAAAACTTTAGTAATTTTTTTCTCGGAAAGTTGGCAACACTGGATATTAATAAAATTATATAATTAATGGCAGCATTAGGGAAATCTTTTCTGAAAATTTGATCAAAATCGGATAAATAAGGTAGCCAATATGAATTTTTAAAAACTTTAGTAATTTTTTTCTCGGAAACTTGGCATCACTGGAAAAAACCAAAACCACATGACCATCATGGACACTAGACAAATTTATCCTGAAAATTTCATTAAAATCGGTTGGACCGTCTAGGAGGAGTTGCGGCCACAAAATTTTGACTTACGACCGAGCGAGCTGACGACGCACATCCATACACCCACATAAACTAAGTTCAGATTCGTCATCTACAGGCTATATGAAGGATTTCTATACAATTTTTTTTTTTTGAAAATGTTACAGACACCGTACCAAACGCTATACCACTTTTTCCTTGCAGTCAAAGTGGTAAAAAACGTATTGATTTCGTCAGGATTCGAATTCGGGATTCGAATCCTGACAAACACACACACACTCGCTAATAGAGAATATTTATAATTTATGTAGAACTGTACGTGTTACAACATAAATTTTGTCCTAGCAGATGCAAACGATACACCGAGCTTTTACACAAGTTCTACGCATCTATTTTGCCTTGTAGTACACAAAAACAAATTTTCTCTTAATAACTGGTTTCCTTGGCCTCGATTCTTATTATAAGCATAACCAGTTTTGCCTTCACTCACTCGATATAGACGGAAAATGAGTAAGAAAGAGAACGATAGTTAGAAACATATTAAATTTAACAAGCTCGCTTTGCGTTTGATTTGCCTGTTGACAAATATGATACCGAGAGAATACAAGAAAAAATAAAATTGGAAAAAATAAACATGTGTAATTTAAGATTCACTAATGATATGATTTTTTTTTCTATAAATGTATGTATATCTATGATAATTGCTATTATAGATTAAATTTATTTATTTATTTATAATATAGTAAAAAATCTTTTATTTATATATTATATTAAAATAAAACGGCTTTG
Source organism: Clivina fossor (assembly GCA_963966155.1). Lineage (NCBI taxonomy): Eukaryota > Metazoa > Arthropoda > Insecta > Coleoptera > Carabidae > Clivina > Clivina fossor. The sequence goes on from OZ014567.1 coordinate 12,252,738, forward strand.
AGTTGCAGTTCTGTATTAATATTTATGTGGATGAAGCGAAAGTTGCTTGTTTGGATAGAAATGTTTGGAGGCGACTGATTTTGGAATGATGAAAAGAGTTTGTGCCACACCCTTTTGGGTACATAGCGTGATTGTGTATGTATGTATGTACTTCAAACTTTATAAGGTTGGGTACTTCCTGGAACTACCCTCGTGCATTTATTTTATTTTACGGAATTGTACAAATTTATCTTTTACAACAGTTATATATTACCGACAAAGAGTACATGATAATATTTTTAACACTATTGTACAGAAAATAATGTTTGTCTACAGGGTGTTGCGCAAAAAAAAACAAAGCCTCTTCATGTGAATTTACACAGAAAAAATTCGTTATTTATGTGGTGTTGTAATTCGGTAATATATGTTGTTAATTTGGACACAAACACGTGAATTATATGTTTTTTTCTTCTAAATAATTTCCCTCGAAACAATTTTGTTTGTTAATTTATTTACAAGAGTGATATTTTTTTTAAATTTATTTACTGTTATGATTTAGATTTAAAATTAAATTTAAATTTAAAAACTGGTATATGTTAAATTTGGAATATATAAATATATAATATCGTTGTACTAGATAAATCGTACACAGAGCATTGAAAGATTTAAAAAGTATTAAAATTTAAATATTTTCATAACTATGAAAATATCTGAAATTTGTGATGCTACATTTTCAGTATAAAAAGAAAGTAAATAAAAATTGTGAAAACTTTTTACAGAATATTATTCTCGAATTTTCCCGTTACCGTTTTAAAAGTTCAATGTACCCTTTTGTAGAAAATTCAACGATGTATACAGCAGGAGTAATATTTTGCAGGATTATTACATTTTTATATTTTCTGAAAATAACTTATTTACCGGTTCAACTATTTTTCAATATATGTAAAGTAGATACTCAAATAAATTCAACTTCATAATATATGAACTTTTTATTTATTCATATTGAAAGAAATATATTAAATTGGATAGAGGTTAATTTTTATTATTATAAATTATAAAAACTCCAAATTTCTTAGTGTTTTTGTTTAAGAAGTCTAATATATATGGATTTACCCAAATGCTTCTAATATTGTTAAATTTAAATTTCGTTTTCTGCATTCAAAGTATTTAAACAAATATTATTTTAATAATTTATTTTTATAGTAGAAAATATTAATTTTATATTAGCTATATAAATATTTGTAGATATAAATATTGTTATACATATAAAAAAATACATTACATGTTTTAGTCATTAACTTACTTTATAGCTGCCAAATTAAAAATTTACAAAATCGATAAATATGACAGAAAATCATGTTAATTTTTAATAGAATTTATCGGCATTTTATAAATGTTAAAGTATTTGACACCTGTTACATTTTACATCGTCATATAAAAACAATGTTGTTTTCTATTTATTTTTTAAACAAAAAATAAAAATGTAATATTTTTTAAATAAGTAGCCATTTGCTTCAAATTCGTAATTATATTAGCTTTATTTAAAGGGGGGACACCACATTAACACTTTCAAAAAAATCTTTTTTTTTACATTTTTTTTAAGCTTATAGTGTGTAGAATAATGTTCTAAGACAGTTATCTGAAATTCGAAATTTTGGCGGTGTTATAGCGTCCAATACAGGGTTATGTCAGAGCAGGTAAAAAACAAACTACAAACTTTAAACGCGTTAAAATAAAACGGCTTTAGGTTATAGTTCTGTATTAATTTCTATATGTTTCGATGTACTCAACGTACATCTTTATCAGGAAAAATGATACAAATGACATTTACAGTAAATAAACAGAACATAGAAACAAGTTAAAACAAGTTCAAACTTTAAATGTGTTTTCCTCGAAATCATGTTTCTCAACTTTGTCTCACAGTGATCTCGGAAACTATCCATCCGATTTACTTCGTTTTAAGACGTAATTATATAAAATCAAATTCTATAAAAATGATACTGCTGTTATCTATTTTCTTTTTTAACGCTTTGACTGCAAGGAAAAGTGGCATAGCGTTTGGTACGGTGTCTGTAACATTTTCAAAAAATAACATTTGTATAGAAATCCTTCATATAGTCTCTAGATCAGACGAATCCGAACTTAGTTTATGTGGGTGTATGGATGTGCGTCGTCAACTCGTTCGCTCGCTCGCTCGGTCGTAAGTCAAAATTTTGTGATCGCAACTCCTCCTAGCCTAGACGGTTCAACCGATTTTAATGAAATTTTCAGGATAAATTTGTCTAGTATCCAAGATGGTCATGTGCTTCTATTTTTTTCCAGTAATGCCAACTTTCCGAGAAAAAAATTACTAAAGTTTTTAAAAATTCATATTGGCTACGTTATTTATCCGATTTTGATCAAATTTTCAGAAAAAATTTCCCTAATACTCCCATTAATTATATAATTTTATTAATGTCAAGTGTTGCCAACTTTCCGAGAAAAAAATTACAAAGTTTTTAAAAATTTATTATGGCCATGTTATTTAACCGATTTTACTCAAATTTTCACAATTTTCATATAATCTACGTAATTTTAACAAAATACAGTGTTGCCAACTTATCGAAAAAAATACCACAATTTTTTTTAAAAATTCATTGTGGCTACAATATTTATTCGATTTTGATCAAATTTTCAGGAAAGTTTCTTCTAGTGCCCACATAAATTATAATTTTATTAAAGATATTGTGTTGCCAACTTTCCGAGAAATGTCAAAATGGTCTATATATGAGTTTACCCATATACTTCTAATTTTGTTTTTTTTTTTTTTGATTTTTTATACGGAAACTGGAAAGAAAAAATAAATCCACATACGCATCTTAGACACTAACTGAACATAACCTGAAAATTTGGTGCAAATCGGATGAATAGTCTAGGACGAGATGCAATCAAAACGAAAACAAATCCAATAAAACTATATTTTCTAACCTTACACTAAATCAAGTAACTCTCGATCACAAATCTTGTCGAAAAAAAAACTAGACAATCGAAATCTTTTCGATCGCAATTTGTTGTACGATAACCTGGTGGTCCTTATATCATATCTCTTTATCCTTTGTCTGGGCTATGTCCTGTTTAAATGATGCATTGGCAGTATTTTTGCTTGCACCGTTCGTTTGCTGGAAATAATTGTGATTTATCGTGTCATTTCCCTCCCCTTCTGTTTTTTTTCTCTTGTTCAATTCGTATTTTTATACTCTGCGTGAAAGCTGAAATCGTAGCCAAGTTTTGCACTGTAATGGGTCTGCATTCAAAATCGCAATTGGTCGGCTATTGTCTATTGTTACCGCTAAATGTTGACATTCGGTTAAAAAAAATCGAGTTTTTATTGAGAGATGTGTGTTTTAGTGCGATGATAATACATATTTGTTTTCTTGAATTAAAGTAGTAAAATGAAATTAATATACAACTATAGTATATTATGTTACGACGAGTGAAAAGCGATAAGTATTGTGTTAAGCTCAGATATTTGTGGCTGAGGCAAAGCCGTGCAGCCAAGAAATCTGGCGTTTTGTATAATTGATTATTAAAACCTTTGCAAGTTTAATTTTAATTTGCTTTTAAATAAATAAAATATATATATATATATATATATATATATATATATATATATATAAATACAGGGTGTAACAGAATAACTATTCCTAATTTTCAGAAATGATAGAGGGCACATAAAGAAACATTTTTTATTAATAAACTAGTGTCCGGAAAATTTTTTTTCTTTTTTTTTTTTCGGCAGTCGATTGTACATCGTTACAACTTGTGTATCGAAAATGGTGGTCGTAACTTCGAACAATTTTTCTAAAGTTTAATGCGCTATTATTTCTAATAAAATGTTCCTTAACTTAACTACTCTTTGATGTTGTAATAATTAAGATTGTTTTTAACGATATCTAGTGTATCTTGGCACCGAGAAATTTCCGGACAATAGTTTATTAATAAAAAATGTTTCTCTAAGTGCACTCTATCATTTCTGAAAATTAGGAATAGTTATTCTGTTACACCCTGTATATATTGTAAAAAATACATCTTAAATTTATATAATTTTACTTGGGTTTTAACAGTAAAAATAACATTTTTGTGATTTTACTGTGATAATTAACGAAATATTAATTTTTTTTATGAAAAATTACATTTACAAACATGTAAAATTACATCATTTTTTAGACCCGTATATATATATATATATATATATATATAAAATATATATCGCCATATTTTGCAAAAACTGTTTATTAATCATTTTTTAATAAATAGACCGTATTTACTTTTAATATTTCATTTAATATAAATTTAATTAATATAATTAATTTAATATAAATTTAATTAATATAATTAATTTAATATAATATAATTTAATATATAAAATATAATATATTAGAAAGACCTGCATACGTACGGAATTAATTAATTCGACATAGTGCATATTTATTCAACAACCAAAACAAAACATATAATAAAGCTGTACAAAACTCAAAAGTGATGTAACAAATGCAAACTGCAACTGCAACTTGAAAACAAATGCAAGTGCAAGAGAATTATGATTTACATCTGCTTCGTATGTCACTGTTTCTGTTTACATTTATTATTTTTTTTTGTTAAAGTGATCTAGGCGTTTGTAAATATAAGAAGGAAATAAAATACCTGCATAGGATAGGAATGTTTAAAGAATGGTATATTATTTTTACAAAAAATTTATGTAAAGTATAGGTTTTGCTGAAATAATATAGGCCTGTATTCTCACCTCATTTATAAAAGTGATTTTTGCCAAAAGTACTTTTGACATTTACTTAAAATTAATTATTAGAACTTTATAATAGTTTATATAAATTTTATAATACCAAATATAATAAAAATAATCAAAAATAGAAAAAATATTTACATTTGATGAAAAACAGAAGCAAAAAGTTATTTTGGAGTTAATGATAAAAGCACTTTTTCACGAAAAAGTGAGGTGAGAATACGGGCCATGGTTTTTATGTAAAGGTATGTATGTATGTCAAATATAATAAATCCATTTATTATACAATTTTAATTAATTAATTTACAATAAATATTCCTTTAAAGTATCATTGTAGTAATTAATACATATTATATTAATTAACATTTTATATTAATTTCAATAAAAAAAATCTAATAATACTAATGGTAAATATTTGCTACAAAAAAAAATAAAACTATTTTTCTAATATCGAGTTCCATTATCATGTTGAACAACAAAATAAACTTCTGTAAAGAATATCCTTCCGGTTTTAGAGAAACTTGATATATCTATTTTAAAAATGTCAGTGTTAGTTGGTGCTAAAAGTGTTTATTTTATAAATAAACTCCGTAAAAATATTTGACAATGCTTTCAGTTACGAAATTATGTGAAATATTCTTTTCTGGGTTTCGCTTGTAACTTAAAACACAAAACTTTTTACATTAAACATATTTTTGGATAGTAAAAATCTTTTATGTTGGACAGACAGATAAAACTGTTTTACTAGAATGATAAAACAAAAGAGATCAATACATCTAAACCATCCAGATAAATCTGTAATTGCACAACATGCGTTAAAGTTAAATAATCTTCATGATGTAAAATTCAAAGATACTATAATAATTGCAAGATCCATCAATATTAACAGTAGATTGATAAAAGAAGCAATAAAAATTTATAAAGATAAACATGAATCAGTGTGAAGTGATAATGATTTAAATAAAATTTGGATTCCTTTAATTAATAATTTATCAATTGATCTAGTTAATTGTATTTTGTTACCTAGTAACTTGTTTCTATGTTCTGTTTATTTACTATAAATGTCATTTGTATTATTTTTCCTGATGAAGACGTATGTTTTATGTTTTTAATAAATTTTAATATAAAACTGCAACCTAAAGCCGTTTTATTTTAATGTATGTAGTAAGTTCTGAATGATTTTTTTACTATGTTGCGAAGCTATATACAAAAATACAATTTATACATTTTATGAAATATCGTTGAAAAATAGAGGGAAAAAATAACAGGCCAGTACAAAGTTATAACAAACATTAATTTTTTATTTGAAACTTTTCATAGATATAACTATAACCATAAATTTTGATAAATAAAAATAGATAGTTTCCGCACTGTATTTATATTTTTTCCGTCTGGTTTAAAATACCTGTCTAGCTTATCTAATAGTGAAATATTTCACTTTATTTTTAATTATAGTTTTGAATTTATATATATATATATATATATATATATATATATATTTGCAGTTTTTTCTCTTTCCTTTTAGGGGGCGATAGTACACCTCAAAAGGAGTCAATAAACCTTAAAACGTTTTAGTAAAAATCGTCTCATAAGCGAGATAATAATTCTTCTAGTTCTTACTGGAAACGATTAATTTGTTTTTAAACTCTAGTAAATTAAATAGATGTATTTTAAACATTTCTAAAGACTTACCTCTGTATACATCAAGATTTTCGTTAAAAATAACGGTTCGTTAAAATAAAAATTCTTGGATTCCGTAAGCAAATCTTTCTATGTATATTGCAATGAAATTAGTGCCATAACTTAGCTTGTTACGTATATTTTAATTATATTATTTGTCTAAATAGGAATATTTGGAGAAAACTAATTTCAGACTAGCGAACAGAGTTTGTGCCACACCGTTTTGGATACATAGCGTTATTGTTATTGCGTATTATTTCCATTATAAACACCCCAATTTTACAGATAAAAAGTATATTTACATTTCAATAAATAGTAAAAAATTTATTTCAATTTCTACGAAATAATAAATAAATAAAATGCTTCTAAATTTTATCTTTTTACATAAAACAATAAGAAATATTGTTATATTTTAAATAACCCATTGTACATTTTCTGTGTTTGTTGAAAGTAAACAAATTTATTGCAAATAAATGATAACTATCTAATATCTAGCAAAATAAATTACAATTCTACTCGTAGTTAGATCAAATGCAATGAAATGTAATATTCTACGTGATGTAATAAGAAATTCCGTCTTTATTAAACAAAACCTGGTAAAGTTATCTCCGCTTTTTATCATAGACTTTGTAGCTTTTAAATATTATTTGTATACTTGCATGTAAGAATGGTTACTAAACATTAGTTTGAAACAGAAGTCGAGTTAAAAGTAAAATAATTATAGTAGCTTCTCAGACAAAATAAATGTTTCGTACCTGCTTATTTAATTAAATAGTGCTAACAAAAGTCTTTTATGTTGATTTTTCTTGTTAACTATTAAAGTAAAATTTCTGTTTTCTTCTTTGTATTACATATTACGCCCTTAGTTTACCTTTTTACTTTCTAATCTTTTCTACATCTAAAGTCTCTTTTCTTTTTTAAAAGTAAGTAATTAGTTTCTGTTTTTAAGTTATATTAAATTTATTTATATGAAAATTATTAGTGTTAGTCAGTGTAAGATGGATTCGGACATCTTGAACAAATGTCTAATGAACGTTTGGTTAAAAGATTTTATACGTGAATGATTTTGAAGCTATACGTTTGCTAGTGGACGTCCGATGAGTAATTAGAGTGGTATGATTGAGAGGGGCTTGCTTGAGCAAATGTTTCCCAGTAGTAAGAATAGAAGAGCATGTATGAGAAGAATTATGAATGTAGATGAAGCTAAAGTTACTTGTCTGGATAAACTGGAGAAACTGGTTTAAAGATAGTGGAAAGAGTTTGTTTTGTGGGTATATGGCGTGATTGTATATGTATCTATGTATGTACTTTTGATAAAAATCACTTTTAAAAATAAAGTAAAAATATTTATACTAGTCTAGTCAATTTTTTTGTCAGTTTGTCAGTATAGTTTTCTGCTGTACAAGTTAAAAAATATACCAAATTTTTTTTTAACCTTCCTATACAACTTTTTTTGTATATTTAATACTAAAGTTAGCATTCAATTTTTCTGTCTTTTTCCGTTAAATCAATAAATAATGCTTTAAAAAAATCTGAACGAAAGGAAATTCTGTATTCATAATAATCTCATTTTCATCAGTTACAAATTCCATTACAGTGTTTACACAAAATATCATAAATATTGAATTGCATTTAAATATCCGTAAACATCAACAAATCAAATATATTTTCTTATTATATTTTATTCTGAGATCTATAAAAAAACAATCTCCTTTAATCAGTTTAAGTAAACATAGTTAGGTTGTAGTATTAATTAAAATAAAACTGCTTTATGTTAAAGTTCTGTATTAGTATTTATTTAAATCGACGTTTCGACAAAACTAAACGTGCGTCTCTTCATCGATAAACAGAACATAGAAGCAAGTTACTAAGCAGTAAAAAATCTTTCAGAACTCATTATATAAAATAAAACTGCTTTTGGTTCAAGTTTAGTATTAAAATTTATTTATAATCAACGTTTCGACAAAACTCAACATAATTTATAAGAATGTTTTCTTTTCAGTGAAACTGGTAAGAAACTAACAAACTTAATTCATTTTATTATCAATAGCAACAAAACACATTAAATCCATTAAAATACTCTTTTAAGAATGATAAACTTAAACGAGAAATATGGAAGGATCCTGGTGAAAGAATTGAGCACATATAATGTAACGCCACTCTCTTAAAACTAGCTTGAAAGAGCTTCCGTTATAGACAACTTCCTTTCGTTTACACATACATAAGCTCATCGCATATCACGCGAACACGGAAATGCATTAAGCTAAAGCACCATTTACACCGCATGAATCTAACATCTTTATGCGAAACTTCTGTCTATAATAGAACTTTTGCTCTATTCTATAGTCTCTCTCTGAACAATAGCGAATGTTATTTTCTAAATAATAGAATATATATAATAAAAAAATGTTAAGAAACCTATTAAAGCAATATTTTTGTGCAATTAAACTAAAAGGTATTGTACACAAAATTAGACGTATATAAGTAATTCTGTACATAACTGTTAAAAAAAATAGCGAAATTACAGAAAAATACAATAATTTTTACAAAAATATAAAAAGTACAAAATTATATTAAAATTCGACGTTTCGATATAAATTTATATCATTATCAGAAAAAAAACAATGCAGGTTTTTTGCATTAATATTGGCGAAATTTGGTGGAGTCGCTTCTTTGTGTTTAAAGTAAAATTTTACTATAAAAAAATCTGTAATTTCATTTTACCATAAATATTATGTATTTCTACCTCAAAATTCTATAATTTCCACATAATTCATAATAATCACATAAAATAAGTAAAAATAACCTAATAAATATGTAAAATTTTTTACTTTCTGCAAATTGCATCACATACTTAATGTAGAGTTACATATTGTTGATATAACTTCTTAAATTATATAAAATTACTTCTTGCATATTAATATCTGTAATAATTCATCATAATAATGAGACTTAACACATATTTTGTGTAATTATACTAATAAAATATTTTAAGTATAATTCATTCATTTCAAAATACATCCTTTATGTAAATTTAAAAATGTATGTAATTATACCAACAACTATATTACAAAACTAAACAAATTTTTCCTATTTATAAAAAATTTCTGACAGCAAATTTACTGAAGTTCTGTAAATTTACTAAAAGAAACTTTACTAAAAAAAAAAACTGTAATATTACATACATATGTACTTTTCCATCCCGTTCTTAATATCATATTACATAATGTTTGTAATAGTTACGTTATTACATATTTGTTAAACAATTATCTTAAAATTACAGTAGTTGAGTAATTATAATCTGGAAATATTAGGTATCATAGGTAAAATTACATTATTATTTTTTAGAGTACACTGAGAAAAATAGATATTTAACAAATTGTACAATAATAAGTAGATATTTATTTGAAATATACGAGTATGTTTACTGTATTCACAAATTTATACATTTTTAAAATCTATTCACATATATATTTTAATACTATATTAAGAATTAAGACTGTAATACTATATACAAATTGATGGTATTAAATTTTTGTTTTTATTATATTTATAGTTAATTTTTAAATATACTTATTTTGTTATTTTTAATATCTTGTGTTTGTGTCGCCTTTTTAAATATAAATAGCGTTACGGTAACTATCCATTTTCTCAGTGTATACACCACTCTGACATCATCAGATGGCAACGTTATATAACAATAAAATTACATAGAAAAAGATTTTCTGGTTTTACGTATTAATCTATATAGAGAATATTTTGGTAAAACAATAAAGCCATTATGTTCTTTAATTTCGAATTATAAAAGGCAACTTTCGTAATAAGTTTTTCTTTACGAATCTAAATGACAATTGTCTTGTCCTTCTGTGTGTATGTATTGAAGTTTGTTTCCGTTTTCAATGTTGTAAAGTACAAATAGTTGTACATAGTTAAATTTCTGTTGTATTTCGACGTAGTTCGGATCTCTCACTCTCTTACACGTTGTAGAACAAAACCGAACCGCAATTGTATTTGTTGTTTTTGGCTTGCTATGTTGTTTTCCCCTCGTTGTTTATAGCAAAACAGCTACGAGGGTTTTCAGCAAGCGCGAAATATGAGATAAACATGGACGCCGTTCTACACCTCTCTATTGTACTTTGTATTTATTACGTTTCATGCCTGGTTTTGTTATTATTGTCTATATTTGTAATACAGTAAACATGTTTTCTATATTTAATATCCATGTTTTAATTCGCACAGTTGGAAATATTCGTACTTATTGGGCGCAAAATAAATAGCTGAATGTGCTTTTCATAAGATTAATTTTGTTTTGTGTGCACGTTAAATTGGATTTTCTATTTATAAGTTTACATACATTGCAAATAAAACATAGCGAAATTACAGAAAAATAGTTGCAAGTTTGATTTATTAATAAATTATTACAAAACTAGAACCCAAATCTGTTGTGTTCTGAAATTTAATATTTTAAAAATATATTCTATATCTTGTACAAATACTTTAAAAATATCTAGATTTGTAAAACTTTGCAAAACATTTATCGGGCAAGCAGATCGGGGTAATTTTATAGTTTTCTTATTCTACTTGGAAATAGTGCTTCTGCCAGCACAATATTAAACGCTGAGTGGTGAGTTTTCTAATCATAAGGGCGTAATTCTGTCCTAGATTCCTCTTTCTTCAGCCCGGTCTTTGTTCTCTTCGTCAATAAATTCTAGAGACAAAAGATTTCATAGAACTATCGAAGAGTTTTCATAATAAATATTGTAAAAATCAATACTTTATAACTAAATTATTTCTTCGGTTCTAGTATTTTGTTTTTGCTTAATTATTTTGGTGAACCAATTAAATCGAGAATGAAATAAACTAAAAATATTCGTCTAACCCTACAAATGTCTATATTATTCTTTCAACATTTCAATTTGACTGCACGACAATTTTCCGCTCCCCGGAAAAGCAGGAAACTCGTTCAGTAGGTCAAGAAAATTACAGTGAAAAATCGCGACAAAACTTTCCAGTTCCGATAAAAACAAACAAATGCCGATCGTCGGGGTCAGTGCGGGTCAAAGATCAGATCAACCACAAATATAGATACGTAATGCCTATACCTTATATTTCGATTATCGTACGTTGGTGATAAATCTATTTATTTACATTAAAAACTTAGACCTCACCTCATTTATAAAAGTAATTTTTACCAAAAGTACTTTTGACGTTTACTTAAAATTGTTTATTAAGCAATTTGTAATAGTTTATATAAATTTTATAATACCAAATATAATAAAAATAATCATAAATAAAAAAACTATTTACATTTGATAAAAAACAGAAGCAAGAATTTATTTTGAAGTTAATGATAAAAGCACTTTTTCACGAAAAAGTTAGGTGAGAATACGAGCCTTAGTTTTTACCATAATTTTATTCCTACTTTTATAATAAGCATACTACATAAATTGATATAATAATATAATATAAATAATAATAATTATTAATTAATTAAAAGTATCATAATTAGAAATATATAATATATTATAATAATATAATTTATTATTTAAAACTTATAAAATTCGTATGTATGTTTTAATTATAAGTACAATAATAATAAGATAATATATGTTAACGTAACAAATTCTTGTACACAGAATTTTTATTTATTTACAATTAGAAAAAATAAAAATTACCTGTAATTATTAAAATATTTTCCAATATATTTTCATTTAAACTATTTAAAGATTATTAAAAGTTATTATCAATAAATACAGCTTTCTTAAAATGCAAAAATTCAAAATAACTGATTTATACTAGTTTAATATGTGAATTTACAGACGTCAAAATTTTATGTAGTTTACTTACTTTTTCGGTAAATTAATTATTTTACTTAAAATTACAAAATTATATTATTTTTACAAAAAATTTATGTAAATCATCGGTTTTGCTAAAATAATATATGTATTTTTTACTATGGTTTTTATTTTACAGTCTAATATATTTTATTAAATTATTTTATTGTTATACTACAGCGTTGACAACTGATGATATTAATGTGGTTTATATATGGGTTTACCCATGTGCTTCTAATCTTATAATGTTAATAGTTATATAAAATTACATTTTATATTAAATATGCATATACCGAACGAACTATAAAATAAACTTGTGCTAACAAAGACTGAAGCGAATGTAAACAAAAACGTGTTTATAAACCAAACCTCTCTTTCTCTCTCTCTCTTTCTCTCTCTTATTAATAGAACAAAACATTGAGTTCACCATCTATATTATGGTTGGTCTGATGGTTAAAGTAACCGGTAACGATTTTCTTCATTGAAAAACCGTAAAACTAACGGTTAGTGCCTTTTGGTTTATTGATAGGGAAACGGACGCGTTGAAAATAAAAACGCTTTGCGTCCGATTGTCAAACGCAAATTGTTTTTATTTGTTTTGCCTTCAATGTAAAGCACCTCGTTTCAAAATAAAGTTCCGATTATCGTAAGTTCCGTTGTACGTTGTCATTATAATGTTAACAAACCTATTAACACAGAAGTCTCTGTATTTAATAAATTTTATATAAGATAATAGCTAAATAGTTTAAAATCAAAATTTAATGTATTGAATTTCTTTATCTATGATATTTATAAAAAATAAATACTCATTATATATATATATATATATATATATATATATATATATATATATATACTATAAAGCTAACGCGATTGATGTTACATGTAATAAACTTCTAACGGCTACAGTTCCGTTAGAAAGCATTTTCGGACATATGTTCATTTAAAGTTTTTTATTTAGATTATTCATAAAAATCATCCGGTGTAGTTTTTCCCCAACGTCATAAATCACCCTGTATATACAATAACATTTCGATAATAGTATTTATTTTTGCTATACTTAGCAAATAATGATTATTACGATAGTTAACACATAAAATAATTATTGTTTTATTGTAATTTGAATGTGGCTGGGATTTTATTTTTATTATTCTATTCGGTAATTAACTATGAAGAAAGTGAAAATTTTATTGGTTATATAAAACATTAAGTGGAAATAAAATGAAGTGTATATGAATTTACTATTTTATTTGATTCTAAAAATAAGGACGTAATTAAATGATCTGAAATTGAAAATAAAAACAATAATTTTCTATATTTTTTTTCTTCAAGCGTAAAACTCTCAATAAAGATTCAGGTCCATGAAGAACGTGAAAAATACCGCCAAACGTAGCAGAGCAAAAGCACTACTAAGAAGACCTGAAGATGGCACATGAAACTGGAAGAAACGTCGTCATCAAAATCGACAACCGACAACGCGGAGCCAATCCCGGAAACCAGATACGTCATATATATATATATATATATATATATATATATATATATATATACATATATATATGGATTAACCCATATTTATAATTTCTAATCCGATTCTTTTAAGTATTTCAGATTTTAATAATTGTTAATTAATATTAATTTTTTTTTTTTTTGTAAATTGCATACAATGTTAGTAGGTTATAAACGTTTGTTTAAATATAAAATACATTAAATTAATTTTTTTTTGTAAACACCCCCCATTGAGTATGGAGAGAAATTTATACAACTACCGAATGATTTAATTTACATAAATTTTAATTGTAAGGGTCCTATTTACCCTGGTTAAACAAGCGATGTTCATGCAGTGGAAACCTTTATTATGTGTGTGTGTGTGTGTGTGTGTGTGTGTGTGTGTGTGTGTGTCTGTGTGTGTGTTTATGTGTGTGTGTGTATCTGTCGGCGTTAAACTTTTAGTAAAATATTTCAGGAATTGAATTAAAAATTCTTTACGCGCTTGACATAATTACTAAAATTACCAGCCGGTATATATATATATATATATATATATATATATTAATATTTTATACAGACAAATTGCTATTATATATATATATATATATATATATATATATATATATATTGTCAAAATATTAAACCGATCTCTGAGTTTTACAAAAATTTAAGAACTATTGGTTAGATCCATTTATTAACATCTTAAATGATGAAAATGAATATTTTATTTATAATAAATCGATGACGAACAAACTGAAACCGGAGAAGAAGATAAAATCAATGTAACAAATTATAGTAAATACTTGTAGAAATTGCATTGTTTGTTGTTTTTCAGTTTTACAAAAATTTAATCTCCACACAACATTGACATACGATAATTTATTCATTGCTTATAAATTATCTTCCTTTCAAAATAAAAGTACATTTTAAACAGATTGCGAAATAGTTCAAGTCAGGATAATTTTGAGATGCTTTAGTACTCATGTCATGCGAAAAGGATATTTTGAAAAAATTAGATAATGAAAATATCATTAAAAAAAATTCTGAAAAGAGTCATTTATTAAATCTTCTTTTAACTTAGATTAAAATAATAAAATAATTTTATGTGTCATTTTAACAATTTATTTTTATTTTTCTGTTTTCCATTTTATTAGAATAAAAAAATATAAAAACATATTGAACAATTTAAAAAACGTATTTGAACAACTTTTCCCGTGTCTAATTTTTTATCCGGTCCAACCCTGTAATATATATTTCATTCAAAATTTATTAAATATTTCTGTTGAAAATATTACATCTAAAAATAGAAATTTATTTATTTGATTCGAATTTTTTTACATAAAAGGACTTTTATGCTACATGTTTTATTAAAAATACTGTAATATATATCTGTATATATTTGTATCAAAATATTATAAATATATTTATATTAACTAAATATGAAATATATGAATGTAAATATATAATATATAGAGAATTTATTTCAACTTCTGTTTTATTAAAAAGAGTTTGTTTTTTTTAAGTATGTTCCAACAAGTCTAAAAAAATCCAAGATAAATTCACTTAGTGCCCAAGATAGTCATATTCATTTTATCCAGTGATGATAACTTTCTGAGAAAAAAATTAGTAAAGTTTTTAAAAATTTATTGTGGCTGCATTATTTATCCGATTTTGATCAAATTTTCAGAACAGATACCTCTGATGTTCACATAAATTATGTAACTTTAATATAATACTAAATAATAATAAATACAATCCTATTTCTTAGTATTTATGTGATAATGTCAAAGTGGACTATATATAGAATGTTGTTTTAGTATTATAGTTTGTTATTTCTCAATTTACTGTTTATGTTTTCCTTTTCTCTATTCTTATCTAAAGTATGCTTATCGACATGTATCTCTATAGTGGTGCAGCACAAACTCTTTCCATTTAAGCAGAAATTAGTTTCTGCCAAGCATTCCCGACCAAACAAGCAACTTTTTGTTTTATTTTTATATATTGTTATTTCTCAATTTTCTTCCACAATTTTCTGTTTACCTTTTCCAGTTGTCTTCTATTCTTATCCAAAGTAGGTTTATCGAGCATTATTATCTGTTTACCTTATTCCAGGTAAGTGTACAACTTAAACTTAAATCAGCAACAAAGGTTATAAAGGTCGTAGGTCATAGGTTGTAGCATCGGTAAACTCTAGTCGAACTACATCACAAGCCGCGCCCTCAAAGAACTTTTTCTCAATGGCGTGCCTTGATTTTTGATGTCGGAGAATCAACGGTTAACACCTATCTTTTGATTTACACTGACGATAGGTTCCGCAAAAAACCATGTAAATTGAAATCTTGCATTTTGCTAAGTAAAACACCGTGTAAAACGAAAATAAAATCAAAATTCAATCGATTTATTTACGTAAAACAAAAGTAAGACATCTTGAAAAACTTAAAATTATACTTCCTTCATAAAATAACCAATGTATGTAGGTAATATAAGTATATATTTAATTCATTTTATATTAGGAACAAAACATAAAAAAAAACAAAAACATTCTTAAAAAGTTAATTATATAAGTTTAATTACTGTCATCACTTTTATGAACTATCATTTTACATTAATTGTTAAATTTAAAGGTCCAATATTATTCAATCATTCAATTTCGTATGAAATTTTTCGTCGCTAACTTTAAGATTGACACAAACTTAACCTCTACTACTTAACTGAATATCTCACTTCATTTTGAGATTATTTTGCGGGTGCAGCAGAGTCGGTAAGGTGGGAAGGTAGCCAAATCAATTTGTCGTAGCTCAGTTAAGATAAAAAGAATAAGTATTATCTGAGTTGATCTGAGTTTATCTGAAGTGAGGTGAGATCTCAGTAAATTTTAGGTAAAAAGAATACAGCTAATACATCTAATAGAACCTTTGACCATGTATGAAGAACAGAGATAGAGAATAAAATGTAAAAACGAATTGCGCAAGCGTAACTGTATATGACAACTGTATATGACGTAGTTTGCGCAGTACAGTTTTACATTTTATATTCTCTGTCACTTTTACACTTATTTGATTTTATATATCTGTCTTCGTCTGGCGTACGAGTAAAAAAACCTTGTACATTATATTATAAGCTTCAGCGTATCCAGTTCTATATAATCAAAGAATAGAACGTACGCCAATGCTTCCTTATACTTGAAAACAAACTAACCAAGTCGTCGTTACGAGCATGTATATAGTTGCCGAGTTGCTTTCTATACAAAGAGAAACGATAAAATTAGAAAATGCAAATATTTCGAGCGCTAAAGAGGAGACACCTTACGTTCTGGCGACGCAGGCACTAATTTGACCGAGGTGCACGTTGAGCGTCTTTGTTCCAAACCGCAAATTTACATATTGCACCAAAGAGTAATGTTATATCAAAGGTTTTCTACACCTATAGAGGTGTACAGGGTGTCGCTAAAAAGTTGTCTTTCACGAGTTTTTTTTTTTTCTGGTCGTATACACAAAGCTATATTAAGAACTTTATAAGCGCTAAGCACTTAAAAGATTTTAATATCCTTCATATGAGGCGTATAGATGCAAAACTCACTATTCGACAAAAAGTGAAAAATGAGATTTTGCGCGATTTGGACGTAGAATTTTACAAGGAATACGATATTTAGGTTAGTTAGAAAAAAACTCAGTATTTAATATGAGAAACACTCTTTAAAGTTTAGTGTTGGATGCAAAACTCACTACTTGCGTTGATAGTTTAGATGCAAAAGTAACTGTTTGCTTTCCACCAATAAAAATTTTATTCGTGGAAAGCAAACAGTTACTTTGTTTGAATTAATAATGTATAAAACCAATGATTCAAGATTTGAAATAAGTATTGCCATCTAGTAACAAGATTTTATCATCAAAATACAATTACACTTAGCTAGAACAGTTTTTTGCAAATATCTCAGAACTTAAAATTTGCAAATAGCGAGTTTTGCATCTATACGACTCATATATAGCTTCTAGATCAGACGATTCCGAACTTAAGCGAACTTTACACAATCATTCGGAATGATATTCAGACCGAAGATTGTCATTCTGATTGAAGGTGTAACGGTCAAGACTGATAGATTTATAATTCTTATAAATTGTTCATTATAGACATTCGCACTAAATAACGGAACCATCTTAAATGACTAACGCCAACTTTTGCAACAACTTTTTTTTTTCAATTTTACACTCATCATATCTATTTCATAAAAATTTTTTTGGTGATTTTATATAAAAACCTAAGGCTACTGATTTACACCAATTTAATATTTAAATCACAGGAAAATTTTTACATTATATACATAAAATAAAATACGTGTATCATATAGTAATTTAATTATTTTATTTAAAATTACAAAATTGTATTATTTTTACAAAAAAGGTATGTAAAACATTGTTTTACTGACATAATATGTAATTTTTACGTATAATGACAACTTTTTTACAGTGTTTATTCAGAAGAAAAAATTTTAAAAAAATGAACTCTGCTTTCGTAGAACAGAAAAACAAGATACGATTACTGTGATTTTTTTTTATTTAAATCGAAATTCCGTACGCAAATACGCGCTCATATAGCACAGATTTTATATTTCTATTTTCTTGGTTTTCTCTCTGGAAAATGTGTTTTTTTTACGTAGTTTACCTCTGACATTCCTCTAGATTTGAGTGCGTTGAAGACACAATGTTGTTAGAGGGAAAGACAATTTTAGAGTTATTCTCTTAGGGGGATGCTACTTATTACAAACTCGGGAGTAAAAGGGAGTATAAAGAATACGATAATGTTGTTTGGAAACTATTATACGAGCTTGGGTATTAATATTGGGTATTACAGTCTGACAGTTATTTTTTTACGTAATACTTTTTTGTTCAAGCTCTTTTTTGTTTTTGTTTATGTGGAAATACCTATTTAAGTTGGACTGTTAAAGGTGAAAGAAATATAGCTTTCGGTACGGTGTCTGTAATGGTACAAATTTGCATCATTTATCCTGATGAAGACGAACTTTGAGTTTCGTCGAAACGTCGATTTTAAGTAAATATTAATACAGAACTTTAACCTAAAGCAGTTTTATTTTAAAGATTAATATATTTTTATCTTTATACAATCACTAAAAACTGAATCAAAAAAGAAAGAAAAAATGTTATCTGCAAACAAGATGGATTATGTAAAAAAATAAAATTGTATTCTGTGACATTGTCAGTATGAATTTGCGTTACCATTGACATTACTGAGGTATTTGTAGATTGACAGAGAAGATAAAAATATTCGGAGAGACTGATATTAAATCAAATTCACTGGTATATATATATATATATATATATATATATATATATATATATATTATATCGTTTTTCACGCCTTTCACTCAATCAAACCGTAAATCGAATTTTACCTTCCACAAATCTTTTTACGTTTTTCAACTATTTCGTTTGTATTCGACATTGGCATTTTTGATAGTAACCTTAAAATCAAACAGTTCTTATTGAAGATACTTGTAATATTAAACTAAAATTAAGTTCTGTATAATTTTTAATTAAAAAATTGATGTTTCGATATACTCTACGTATAATCATTATCAAGTAAAAATGATATAAATAACACTTAGTGTAAATAAATCAGAACAAAGAAACAAGTAACTAGGTAACAAAATAAGTAACTAGATTATAAAATTTATATATTACCTATTAATTGAAGGAAGTCTGATTTTATATTAACGTCGATTATTTATAAATATAAGCGAATGTTTAATGAACGTTTGGTTAAAAAGATTTATTTGAATGATTTTGATGGTATATGTTTGCGTGGACGTCCGATGAGTAGATGGAGTGGTATGATTGAGAGGGTGGCTTGCGTGCGACAGTTTCCAAGTAGTAGGAATAAAGGTGCATGTATGAGAGAAATTATGAATGTGGATGAAGCGAAAGTTGTTTGTTTGGATAGGAATGTTTGGAGGCGACTGATTTCGGGATGATGAAAATAGTTTGTGCCACACCCTTTTGGGTACATGGCGTGATTATGTATGTATGTATGTAGATTCTATTAACGTCGATTATTAATAAATATTAATATAGACCTACAACCTACAGCTGTTTTAATTTAACATAACGAGTTTTGAAATTTTTTTTATTATATTACTTATATTATATTATTAATACAATTTTTCTAATAAAATCTATGCATACTACTAATAAATAATTTGAACTAATGATGAACTCTATCAAAATTTTAATTTCAATATTCACTAAAATCAAAAGATATAGTAATTACACAAGGGAGAATAATAGTTAAACCCACAGCTCTTGTTTGTATTCACTAATTGAAATGTTCTAGTATCTATATTTGGTTATGATTGTAGTACCAATATACTTCATACATTCATACACGTAATGCTATAGAGTAATATTGACTAATTACTATAGTTGATTTACCGTTGCACTAGTTGCATATATGCATATCAATATTATATTAAAATTTTTGTTACATACACTCATATTTTCAAACACGGAATTTTAATAAATGTATACTGCAAATTTAGTATTAAAAAAATAGTAGTATAATATAGTAAAAAATATTTTAAAACTCATTATATTAAACTAAAACCGTTATAGGATATAGTTCTGTATTATATTTTATTAATAATCAACGTTTCGACTTACTCTACGTATTAACAGAGTAAAAAATCTTTCAGAACTCATTATATTAAAATAAAACGGCTTTAGGTTAAAATTCTGTATTAATATTTATTTAAAATCGATGTTTCAACGAAACTCAACGTCCGTCTTCATCAGAATAAATGATACAAATGACGTTACAGTAAATAACAGAACGTAGAAACAATTTACTAGGTAACTAGATTAAAATGAAACTGGTTTAGGATAAAGTTCTGTATTAATATTTATTTAAAATCGGCTTTTCAACTAAACTCAACGTCCGTCTTCATCGGAATAAATAATACAAATGACATTTACAATAAATAAACAGAACATAGAAATAAGTTACTAGGTAACAAAATAAGTAACTAGATCATATAATTGATAGATTTTTAATTAATGGAAATCAAACTGATTGAACTAGCAATTATTACAGTATCTTCAAATTTTACATCATGAACATATTGCAACGCATGTTTAACAATTGCAATGATTTAGACGAACAGACATATAGACAACAAGAAATAAGTTACAACTTAACTAGTAACTTGTTTAATTAATAATATAATTTGACGAGAGAATACAAAAGAAATTAAAAACGAAAGGAAAATGGGTCAAGCAGGGGGCTGTGAACTTCCTAGGGAAAGTTTCTCATTTATTTTTTTTCCCGTAGAGTAGAAAATATGTATTCAGCCGACGACTGTCACTTTTTTTTTACTAAGAAAAACTTTTGTCAACTTTTCACGGCTAATATGATTTGGTCGGTTAATGTAACATTAGCGTTTTCATAGGACGAAATTTGCAGAAAAAAAAAATGAAATTTGCTTCTCCTGAACATAGAAAAGTTTTTCTTTCTTATGTCAAAATGTATATGTCATTATATTTTCTTATTAAATCCTCCAAAATTTTTTTTTTATGTATTGTGTTTATAGCTTTTGTACAACACTATATTGCCTAATATACATATTTTCAAGTTATTTTTTTGTATTTATATCTTTTTGCTTTATTTAACTTAATAAAGTTCTTGTAAACAGATATGTAAATTTTTAAATAAAACAGCTTTAGATTGTAGTTCTATATTAATATTTAATTAATAATAATCAACGTACTCAACATACATCTTCAAATAAAAAGAGCATAGATACAAGTTACACTGAGAAAAATAGATATTTAACAAATTGTATAACAATAAGTAGATATTTATTTGAAATATACGAGTATTTTTACTGTATTTACAAATTTATAGATTTTTAAAATCTACTCACATATATATTTTAATACTATATTAAGAATTAAGACTGTAATACTATATACAAATTGATGGTATTAAATTTTTGTTTTTATTATATTTATAGTTAATTTTTAAATATACTTATTTTGTTATTTTTAATATCTTGTGTTTGTGTCACCTTTTTAAATATAAATAGCGTTACGGTAACTATCCATTTTTCTCAGTGTACCTAGTAACTTGTATCTATGTTCTAAAAAAGCCCGTTTGAGTATATACAATGCTGCTATGGTACCTACCTTGATATATGGTAATGAATGTTGCAAAAGCATAAAAGAAAAATAACTGCCGTGGAAATAAGATTTTTACGAGGGGGTATATGGGGTAACTAGGAGTAATCGAGTACGAAATAGATTAGTGTATGATGAGTATGAAATTGCAAAAAAAATGTTAGCAAAAGTTGGTGTTAATCAGTTAAGATGGTTCGGACAACTTGAGCGAATGTCTAATGATTTATACGAATGATAATGTAGCTATACGTTGAATAGTTGGAGTAGTATGATTGAGAGAGTAGCTTACGTGAGAAAATATTTCCAAGTAGTAAGAATAGAAGAGCATGTATGAGAGGAATTATGAATGTGGATGAAGCTAAAATGGCATGATTGTGTATTTACAAACTCTTATAACTGAAATAAAACTATTTTTGTTTTATTATTTGTTGTCTATAGTTGAAAGATATCCGAAAAGAAAAAAGGGCAAAACGATAATTTTCTAAGCAGTAGCGAAACTGATAAAGAAAGATTTCAGGAAACATTAGATCCATTTTATTTTTTCACTTAAACGACAATTTATCTCGCAAACTTTTTTATTACGGAGAAAAGTTTTTGATAGGAAGAAAATTCTTGGAAAATTATGTGCTGAAAGAAAACGGATTGGCTTATCAGTTTTTCTAAGTTCTTCTTGATAATATCACAAAAGAAAACTCTATTCAAACCAGACGGTCACGAGAAAATCTTTCTTTATTTTTCCTCATTTTTTTTTTCACCATCCAATGTTTTCTTAATTGTATAAGTTTGCTCGGTTACTAAAGTTATATATAACATTAGTAATTAAAATTTTATCATCTTACCAGGTTGATATATTTTTTTTACGTTTGTTATTAAGTGACAAATTCAATTTATAAGTTTATTATTTTTTCATTTTTTAAATTTAAGAATAATATTGAATTTTTGTTACTGTTTTAAAACGATCATTGCTGATTTTGTGTTTAATTCAAGAATTTTTTATTTATGATTTTTTTTGAGGACTTTTGAGTGACGCCATCTTTAAATACTATTGTGTAGTTCTTATTACGAGGAATAAAGTGCTTTTTACCTTTGAACAATGCGCGTTTGAAAATAATCGTATTTTTAGCTAATAGCCACCCTTAAAATATTATTACATAATAATTAAGCTATATTTTTTATTATTTATTATCAGCTGATTATAATTTTAGTTTGACATTTCAAATATATCAGCATTAATGATAAATGTATTATTGAAAAATGTCACGTTATTTGTATATGTCACACTGTTATGACATGAGTAATTTGATCAATTTATCATTCAGGGGTTTATGTGGAAGGATTTCTATAGAATTACTAACAATGACGTTAACATCAGATCAAATATTTAAGCTTGTCTTTTACGAGAAGAGACAAGTAAAACTATCAATGCTAGAATAAAGATCTTACAAGTAAACAAACAAACGAACAAACAATTATTTACAATATGTTATATACAATGCATCTAAAAAAAATCATATATGCAATGTACTTATATATATATATATATATATGCAATGCGTCTCAAAATCATATATACATTGTGTCTTAAAAATTTATATACAAAATATATAAAGAATTTTAATTAATAATAATAATATAATATATTAATTATACACTGTAATTTTTTTTATGTAATTTTGCTATAAAAAGCCAAGGGTAACAAAAATGCGATTCTATAGAAATTGTAATATTACTTATATATTATCTGTAATATTACTTAAATTATTCTGTTAACATGCTATTATAATATAATTATAATTTTAGTGCTACACAAGTAATATGGAAAAATACATAATATTATCTGTTGGAGGACAAATTTACAAAAACTTTTGTGAAAATATATAAAAAATATGTAAATCTGCTATTTTATTTTATATAATATTTTAATTTCATAATAATTTACAGAATGTAGTAAATTTCCATTACAGAAAAAATTATATAATTTTTACTATGAAAAAATAAGTAAATTTACAGACGCCCAAAAGGGTGTGGCACAAACTCTTTTCATCATCCCGAAATCAGTCGCCTCCAAACATTTCTATCCAGCACAAGCAACTTTCGCTTCATCCACATTCATAATTCCTCTCATACATGCTCTTTTATTCCTACTACTTGGAAACTTTCGTTCACGCAAGCCGTTCTCTCAATCATACCACTCCAACTGCTCATCGGACGTCCACGCAAACGTATACCATCAAAATCATTCAAATAAATCTTTTTAACCAAACGTTCATTAGACATTCGCTCAACATGTCCGAACCATCTTAACTGTCTCTAACACGGCAACTTTTGCTATAACATTTTTTTCAATTTCACAATCATCATACAATAATCTATTTCGTACCCGATCTCTCCTATAGTTACACCACATACCCCACGTAAAAATCTTATTTCCACAGCAGTCATATATTATATACATTACTTATTAGTAAAATATCAAAATACACAACATACAAATATTTTTCAATCAATTACTAGAAACATGACAAACCTTTTATGTTGTAACCTCATTAACTTATTATAGAACGTAAATTGCCTACATAATACATTTTCTATAAATCAATCAAGCGGCTACAAACTAACTAGATAGGAGATAATAAAAAATAAAAAAATCTAGATACATCATTATATGATGTACATATAGATAACAGATATCGAGAATTCAAACTATAATGTTTGGTTCGTAGCTAACTAAAAAGTTCTTTCTTCTAACACAATGTGTTTTTTTTTATCGCAATATACGATCATGTAACCATTGTATTGATTACTTTTATGCTAACAAAAAAAAGCTTCAAAAAAGCTTCGAAAAAGCTTCTTTTTTCTCTTTCACTCGTATTCCATAATTATTGAGTTAAAAAAAAGAATCGACATGTTTTCATTAGATTGTTTATTTTTTTATGAATTTGTATTGATGTTGAATATTTAATGGTAATAATATTTATTATACATATTTGTGTATACGGACCATTTATGGGCCAAATGTAAATAATTTATATGAAAAATTCACAAAGTAAAAATATGTATATTTTCCAAGGTGACTATTATATTTAGGTAGGTTTTTACGTGTATTTTTCAATTTTAATTAAACTATTGATATATTGTTTAGTTTACTTATTGATTGATAAAATTAAATTTTTCATTGAATATACAGTATGTCTGTAAAAGTTGGTAACAAATGGCTAATTTTTTATTATTGATTTTACGACAAAAAGTAATTTTTTATAAAAAGTTCTGCTTGTTGAATAAATAAGTTTACCATCAGAAAATCTAAGATTAACTGTACAGAAAGTCCCTAAATTAAGATAACATGATAAGAGATGTATCATTTATTGCATTTTTTTTAGTTTAAATACAAAATTTCAATCAATTAAGAAAGTCAACAAAAATTATTCTAGAAGACCATTGTTCTAGGATGCATCGTTTAGAAGAAAAAAATTAAAAACTGTTTTTTTTTAATTTTAATTTTTTTAAATAATGCCATGGGGTACCCTTGGAAGTTTTTTTCAAAATAAGACTTTTTTCAAAATTTGCTCAGTAACTTTTTTTTCTAACTCATACTGGTTTGGTAGGAAAAATTAATAAATGGTACTTCTCTTTTCATGTTATATTAATTTAGGGTCATTCTGTACATTTAATCTTAGATCTTATAAGCAGAACTTTTTATTCAGAATAACTTTTTGTCGTAAAATCAATACTAAAAAAATTACAATACTTGTAAGATTTAAAACGACAAACGTGGGGCGCACAGTGATTCAGATTGAATCAAAAAGTGCACATGGTTGAAAAAATAATGAATTTGGAAACTTTTTTATGTGATACATATGCGACTAGTAGGAAAAGCAGTTTTTCTTTGTAAAACAAAGTAATTTTTGCTACAAACTAAAATTGAAATATGCAGTAATTGCTCCAGAGCGCTGCAAATTTTTATTACAAGATTTATCTTGCTTTAATATGCATATTTTGCTGATTGCAACTTAAATTATATGATACCATTTTCATATTTGCAACTATTTGCAGCTGCAATTTTCAGGATTTATTCTCCATATAATGAGGATAAATTCCTCAAATTTTCATCATCCTAATCAACTCCAATCAAAAGTTACAAAAATTTAACATTGAAAATTCCATAGGCAGTGAAAAAGGTATTATACAGGGTGATTCAGGACTAGTGTAACAAACTTTAACAGCTTATTCCTGAGGTCATTTTGAGCCAAAAATGTCATATGAACATAGGTCATATTCCTTCTAGTTACCAAAATACAAGAGGTTGAAGTTCTATAAATAACACAAAATTTTCTAATTTTTGTAATCAAGATACTTTCGGAAAACAAGAGTTTTATTGAAAAGTCATACCTTATTTGTTTTAATTAAAAATTGTTATATTTTTGATTGTATTTTTGTTTCATAATGGATTGTTATAGTACTGCTGAATATGCAGATATGATTTTTATTTATGGATTATGTAATGTAATGACAAATAAAGTATGACTTTTCAATAAAACTCTTGTTTTCCGGAAGTATCTTGATTACAAAAATTAGAAAATTTCGTGTTATTTATAGAACTTCAACCTCTTGTATTTTGGTAACTAGAAGGAATAGGACCTATGTTCATATGACATTTTTGGCTCAAAATGACCTCAGAGTTTGTTACACTAGTCCTGAATCACCATGTATTGCAAGTAATAAATGGTCAATATTTTCTAACAACAGTACTTTAATAACGTCAATTTCTTGTTGTATAATGCATATAAATATAAAAAAATTGAAGAAAATTATACAAATTTCGAAGTTTATTTGTTTCAACCATGCGCCCAATACTTCTTACTATTATCTATTACATGCGGTCCACGTTTTTCGTTTTAAATCTTACAAATACTTTTCTTGTCACATAATCTACTATTGCAACTCGCAAAAAATACACTGCTTGAGAATCACAGTTCTATCCAGTATCCTATTTACATATATGTCGAACTCGGTATGGCAATCTCATGAACAAAATACATACGAGAGACAACTATCTATGCTTTTCTCTAGATAATGCCCACTTACTATGTGCAAAATCAACGCGAACACACTTACAAAACAAACCACTACCATTCACCTCCTAATGGTCGTGTATTTTGTAAACAGTGTCATCAGAAACGGAGAGTATGGCGTGCCAAAAGATATTCACAGATAATTCGAGTGCTAAACAAATAAAAGTGAAGATTTTTTGTTGCTGATGGTAATGGGATAATGTTTAAGATTTACAAAAACATCTATGCTTATGTTCATTATAATATCGTTTTATGTTATTGGAAAATTATAGCAAACTCTAACACACTGAGAAAAATAGATATTTAAAAAATTGGATAATAATAAGTAGATATTTATTTGAAATATACGAGTATGTTTACTGTATTCAGAAATTTATACATTTTTAAAATCTACTCACATATATATTTTAATACTATATTAAGAATTAAGACTGTAATACTATATACAAATTGATGGTATTAAATTTTTGTTTTTATTATATTTATAGTTAATTTTTAAATATACTTATTTTGTTATTTTTAATATCCTGTCACCTTTTAAATATAAATAGCGTTACGGTAACTATCCATTTTACTCAGTGTATGCTTATGTTTATTATAATATCGTTTTATGTTATTGGAAAATTATAGCAAACTCTAACAACATCAATCAATGTGAAGGCATTGAGTTAAATAAATTTTGGCTACCATTCATTAAAAATCTATGATCTAGTTACTTATTTGTTACCTAGTAACTTGTTTCTATGTGTTGTTACTTAATGTAATGTCATTTGTATCAGTTTTCCTAATAAAGACGGATGTATCGTCGAAACATCGATTATAAAATATATTTTAATATAAAACTTAAACATAAAACAGTTTTATTTTAGTTAATAGTTAATTTAAATTTTATAATACCAAACATAATAAAAATAATCAAAAAATAGAAAAACTATTTATGATGATAAAAACACTTTTTCACGAAAAAGTAATGTCAGAATACGAGCCAAAAACTTCTCAATAGCGTACGATAAACAAGTAGACTACACTGAGAAAAATGAATAGTTACCGTAACGCTATTTATATTTAAAAAGGTGACACAAACACAAGATATTAAAAATAACAAAATAAGTATATTTAAAAATTAACTATAAATATAATAAAAACAAAAATTTAATACCATCAATTTGTATATAGTATTACAGTCTTAATTCTTAATATAGTATTAAAATATATATGTGAGTAGATTTTAAAAATGTATAAATTTGTGAATACAGTAAACATACTCGTATATTTCAAATAAATATCACTTATTATTATCCAATTTGTTAAATATCTATTTTTCTCAGTGTAAATATTTGACAATATTATAAACACGCAAATACATACATCCCATTCTAAAAAGGGTTAATTGGTCTAGAATTTAGCAGAAACACAAGAACAAATTTATATAGTGACCTTAATTATTAACCGAATTTTGTATTTTGCAGTCCAGCGAAAATGACAGGGCCTACAAAGGTTTATTGGCAACCACAAATTGACCTAAAATGGCGGCTGTACTACGGGTTTCTTGTTTTATGTTATTTGCGTTTGTTTTACACATTGTCCGTACGCGCGCTGCGGTATCGTTATCATTTTGCTCGCAAAATAAACATCAAATTTTAGATATTGCAATACTTTGTTTTTACGGAGATTTTATTATGCCTGATAAAGTTTAATAATGTACACAAATAAAGTATTTCATTTATTTAAATTTTATTTAATTTAAATATTAAATGCTTTGTAATATTAAAAATAATTATATATGATATAATACTATTGTTACATACATACATATATACACAATCACGCCATGTACTCAAAAGGATGTGGCACAAACTCTTTTTATGATCTTATCCAAACAAGCAACTTTCGCTTCATCCACATTCATAATTCCACTCATACATGCTCTTTTATTCCTACTACTAGGAAACTTTCGCTCACGCAAGCCACTCTCTCAATCATACCACTCCAACTACTCATCGGACGTATACCATCAAAATCATTCAAATAAATCTTTTTAACCAAACGTTCATTAGACATTCGCTCAACATGTCCGAACCATCTTAACTGACTAACACGGCAACTTTTGCTACAACATTTTTTTCAATTTCACACTCATCATACACTAATCTATTTCGTACCCGATCTCTCCTATAGTTACACCACATACCCCACGTAAAAATCTCATTTCGCACAGCAGTCATATTCCGTTTATGCTTTTGCAACCAAACTCAACATTCACTACCCTATACATCAACGTAGGCACCAAAACTGCATTGAATATACTCAAACGGGAGTAGCTTCTTTGGAAACATTTACATTCCTAGCAAAAGTTCCCAAAGTACCCAAAACCTTACAACCAGCATTTAGAATATTGCTATATTAATTTCACCAAGTAACACTCATGAACAATTTTGTTCGATGTTATTTTTATATAGAAATCCTTCATAAAGCCTCTGGATCAGATTTTCGAGAAAAAACTATCAATTTCTATATATATATATATATTTTTTTTAATTTTACAGTTACCTTAATCACTATAACACATTTTCCTTGCAGTCAAAGTGATAGAAACTTCCGGAAATAGTACTTGAAAATATTAGTAAACTTCCGTGTTAGTTATTATTGGAACTATTACATTTTCAATTAGTAAATTGAGTGAGCGTTGAAAGTCATTAGCGCATGACAAGAACTACTCCTAACCTACCTATAGATTGCTTCCTTCTATTTTAGATTTGCAAGCCATCGAGTAGACTATTCATTAATCATAGAAACCATTTATCTATTTCTATTTGCCTTTCAATCAAATCTCGCCCCCCAAAAACCATTTCACTTTGTCCATACATCGTTTATATTTGTGCGAGTTTGAAATACGATGTCTAGGTTTGCGTGTAAATTAAGGGTTTGCTATCATTTTAAACCCTTCGCTAATTGAAAATAAACGATAAACTGATTGTTTTCTGCAAATTGAAACTATAATTTAATATTTTCATGACTTGTATTCATTTATTTTATCGGTAATGTTATCTACGGCAGTTTGATTTCTGAAATTGAATGTTTATTTTGCAATAAATGCATTAATATAATTACTTTGATTCACTGTTTGAAGATAAATACAATGTAAAAAAACAATATAATTTGTGGATATGTTCTGTAAAAAAATTATGAAAATCGGATACAAAATGTTGCCATAATAATTTTTTTTAATTATATAAATCGTTAATAATTAATTTCTAATGAAATACAATTAGTTTTAAATTGCAATTTGATCAAATTTCGAATCTATTAAAAATTTATATTAATGTCAAAAGATAAACTTTTGTTCTTGGGTCCTGAACCTGCGTTATGATTAATTATAATGTTATATTATAATTATAACATTATAATTAATACTAAAAATTTAATTAAAAAGTTTAGATAACAAGATTAGAAGTATATGGGTAAATTCATATATAAACCACTTTGACATTAACACATAAATACTAAGAAATAGGAAAAATTTTTTTTATATTTTTTCACCAAAAGCTTGGCAGCATTATTCAAAAATTAAATTTTATAATTATTATGTATAAAAAAAATCTATCCTGAAAATGTTTTTTAAATTGTACAAATAGTATGTTTCAAATAAATTTTGAATAGTTTTTCCGGAAAATTAGCAACATTGTATAATAATTAAATTGTTAAATTCTTTCAAGCATACATAATGGAAAAACAGTAAAACCAAAATTCATAATAATTACATAAAGTAAGTAAAAATGACCTAATAAGTATGTAAAATTGCATAATTTCTGCAAATTACACGACATACTTAATGTAGAATTAAATATTGTTCGTATAACTTCTTAAATTATGTAATATTACAGCTGGAATATTAATATCTGTAATAATTCATCAAAATAATGAGACAGTACATATTTTAAGTATATGTAATTATACCAACAATAATATTACAAAACTAAATAAATTTTTCCTATTTATGGGAAATTTCTGACAGCAAATTTACTAAAGTTCTGTAAATTTACTAAAAAAGAAACTTTACTAAAAGAAAACTGTAATATTACATACATATGTACTTTTTCATCCCGTTGATAATATATGATATTACACAATGTTTGTAATATAGTTTTCTGATATTATGTATTTTTAAATAATTATGAATAAAATTACAGCAGTTGAGAAATCATAGTATCTCATGGTTTATAAGTAAAATTACATATTTTTTTTATAGCTTGTATATGTAATTGGTACCAATGTATACGTCATTGACACAAAGATTAACGACTATAAAAAATTATCTTTCAAATAATTCTACTATACACATTATTTGTCAAAACAAACAAAACAATATTATACCTCTTAAACAAAAGAAAAACATTTTTTTTATAAATAATAAAACAAATAAAATATGAATACATCACTGAAACAAAAGCGAATCATTTATCAGTAATATTTGACAGTAAAAAATATTTTTATTGTTATCTAAGTCTTATATCACATATCCGAGTGAGATACAGAAACAAAAGCTAGCAGCATTTTGGGGTGCCGGGAAAAGGAAACACTAGCGATTAAGGGGATTAGTTTAGGGTTTGACCCTAAGTTTAGGTCCGACTAAAGGGAATTCCTTTCTATATCATATCCGTTTCCCGGCACGGATAAACGTTCTAAAGCTTGTAGTTGATTACTTATCTCTTGAGCTACTTCTCCAATGTCTTATGCCACTACCATTTGTTGGCGGATTCAATTAAATATGCAACTGTACTGTGAAAGCAGAGCTTTACAAGGTCAATCAGAAATGACAGTCTGACTGATAAATTAGACTGTCATTCCTGGACTTCAATCACGAAGTCCCTATAATTATATCAGTCAAACTGAGAGCCTGATTGTAGATTATATCCAGTTTTATTCTGGATAAATATGGTGTCAACCATATTTATGAGAGAGATTTATGAGCGTGAAAATTAATAAATTTCTTGATATTTAAAGACGCGTAGCTTCTAAACCGAAAGTGCTATTAAAAAAATGACGCAAATAAAAGTTGTGAGAAATTTTTTTGTTCATAATTTTATTTTTATTCAATTTCTTGATAAAATGCATATTTAAGTCCAAATTGTACTAAATATAGAAACATTTTCATTTCTGTGCGCATTAAAATTAATAAATTTCTTGATATTTAAAGACTCGTAGCTTCTAAACCGGAAGTTCTATTAAAAAGTGATGCAAATAAAAGTTGTAGGAAATTTTATTGTCTATAATCTTATTTCTATAGAATTTTTTGATAAAATGCATATTTAAGCCGAAATTGCACTAAATATAGAAACATTTAAGTTTAACATTTTTTTTTAATCACTGTTATCCAAACTATCGTCGGTGTTCGAGTTTATTATGTGAATTGAAACCAATTTAATTTTTGTTTCTTCTATTTGTCTATCACTGTACCAAAAGTTTCATATTTCGTGTTTCTTATTTTCAGTTTCGTATTTCATATTTCATGTTTCACGTTTCTAGTTTATCTGGTGTGTGGTTTAGCTAAGATTCTTTGCTACTGGGAGAAGCATTCAGACTGTCAGTCTTTCCTCCACTTCCACAACAGTCTGGAAAAACATTATTCATTTGTTTTCAAAGCTATCTACTATTTGTATATTTTTTTTAATGTGGTAATACGAGTTAAAGGTATTTATTTACTGTACTATTTCACGAAAAAACATCAGCGTAAACTATTGTATACAATGTGTTTATTTAAAAATTAAATTTGCATTGTAAACCAATGACATATTCATAATCATAAGTGACAAATTTCGCTATAGTCGTAGAAAAAACTGTATAATTTAGAATATTATAAATGTATTATTCAACAAGAGACTATTATTTACTTACAGAGTTAGTTAGTTGAAAAGTAAATCTTACCTGCAACAAAAAATAAAAATTAGTTTATTACATCTACAAACATTTGAAACATTTTAGGAGCATAATTTTTTTAGATAAAGTACACGTTAGATATTTTCAAAAATATCAATTATTGTCATTAATAGTATGATTATTAAAATATGAATTAATATATGATATTATTAATGACAATAGTAATAATCTTGAACAAATAAATATTCGTATTGTCATTTAATATAACATAATACTTAAAATATTGCGATTTTATATTTTTCTCAAAATTTCACTAGTTACTCGCGTCAGTCATTGAATCGGCTTGCCTTAAAAGCCAGCCAGTACTAACATCTGTATCAGTTGTCTTTCAAACACTGATCAAAGCACCAGACGAGATCCTAAAGATCGAAACACGTGTCTATGATTAAAACTGGACCAGTCATTGATGCATAGCCTAACAAGCCGATTCAATGACTAAGTAACTTGTGAAATTTTAGGTAAAAATATAAAATCTTAATATTTTTAGTATTATTAATGACAATAATTAATATTTTTCATAATTTCTATGTATTTTATTTGACATATATTTAGAAATAACCAAACTTTAATTTTACTAAAAATTATTGTATCTTTGACACATAGTTTTATAGGATGTAACAAATAAAGATTTAAAATAAATCGAAAGCTTGCCTTTAAAATGCCTTTAAATGAGTTTCATTTAAGAACCTTTCCACATTGTACTAATATACCCAATAATTTGCTTACATAAATATCTTATCAGTCACTACACTGAGAAAAATGGATAGTTACCGTAACGCTATTTATATTTAAAAAAGTGACACAAACACAATATATTAAAAATAACAAAATAAGTATATTTAAAAATTAACTATAAATATAATAAAAACAAAAATTTAATACCATCAATTTGTATATAGTATTACAGTCTTAATTCTTAATATAGTATTAAAATATATATGTGAGTAAATTTTAAAAATATATAAATTTGTGAATACAGTAAACATACTCGTATATTTCAAATAAATATCTACTTATTATTATCCAATTTGTTAAATATCTATTTTTCTCAGTGTAGTTATTTCAATTATATATACATTGTAAATTATCGATAAAAAGCTAAAAAAAAAGCAGTAGAAACTCTTGCTAAAGTGAATAATTTATTCAAGTGAATTGAAATAAATAAATTCAAAATCAATAAAATCCTTCAAAAAAAAAAAAAAACAATCCTCTTAAATAATCAGCTGATGATAACATTGGACGCACATCAAAAACAACAAGCATCAATTGTTTTTCCCATCAAGTAGGCACTGTTCACTCCTGTGCAGCCATTCAGCGCCAGGCAACTTTTGTATTTCGATTTAAGGCTACGTGCACACTTGACAACCGATGCAATACGGTACGATATACGATATACAGGATGTAACAGAATAACTATTCCTAATTTTGAGAAATGATAGAGTGCACTTAGAGAAACATTTTTTATTAATAAACTAGTGTCCGGAAATTTCTCGGTGCCAAGATACACTAGATATCGTTAAAAACAATCTTAATCAAAACATCAAAGAGTAGTTAAGTTAAGGAACATTTTATTAGAAATAATAGCGCATTAAACTTTAGAAAAATTGTTCGAAGTTACGACCACCATTTTCGATATACAAGTTGTAACGATGTACAAACGACTGCAAAAAAAAAAAAAATTCCGGACACTAGTTTATTAATAAAATATGTTTCTTTATGTGCCCTCTATCATTTCTGAAAATTAGGAATAGTTATTCTGTTACATCCTGTATACATAATTTTACATAGGTTTTAATAACAACATTTTGTTAATTTTAATGTAATAATTTACGTAGTATTACTTTTTTATAAAAAAAATACATTCGCAAAACATGTAAAATTACATAATTACGAATTATCGTTAACGATCCAACGTTTCTAAACGATTTGATCATCACAATGAACTAATTTAAATTAGTTACAAATTGAAAAATTGTAACTGATTTAAATTAGTTCATTGTGATGACTAAATCGTTTAAAACCATTGGATTGTTAACGATAATTCTTTATAACGTCGTCACCGAGTGTTTAAATCTTGACATATTTAGTATAAAAACTACATAAATTACATATAAAATTATATAAATATTTTACAGTGAACGCAAAACCTGCATTTTATCAAATAATTATGTATGATTTTAAATTATTATACATAATACACTTAAAACAAAAAGCGTAAAATACATTAAAAAAAAAAATCATAACTTCGTGTCAAAGCATCGTATATCCTTGAAATTAAGCGAAATTTACGTGGAATTGTTTATATGATTATCATTATAGCGTTTTTCTAAGTCAGAAATCATATTTTTCAAATTCACACCACTCCATTAATAATTATCGGAATGGCATGAATTTTGGACTACTTAAAAGCATATTTCATTAGCTTTTTGATGATTATTTTGAAATATTTTTAAAGTGAATACAACAAAAGTTATATTCCAAAATGTCTAAAAAGGCGATTTCCCCATTTAAGCTAAATGCAAATTTTGAGCCTTCAACAGGCACGGGTTAATATCATCTGACAGGTCTGGGAAGTGTATGGACATTTTTTTTTTTATTTATTTAAAGTAATTTTGGCGGGTGAGAGCAACAAATTTCCGACTTTGCCAAAATAAGGACCACCCTATCGTACATATCGTCAAAGTTTGACAATTTTTTAAATCTAAACATGTTTTTTATGCGGGGTGTGGTAAAGAGCGGAATGGTACATATTTTAAAGATGAAACTTTAAATATTTTCGGACGCAAAATTTCATTCAATTTCGTTCAAAATTGGCCGAGTTATACCTATTTGAAAATCGGTAATTTTTCTGATTTTTCGAGTAACGCGATTTTTTTTTTCGTTTTTTCTTTGACTTGTGTAAGATAAATTAAAATAAAACGGCTTTTGGTTGAAGTTCTATATTAATATTTATTGAATAATTGATGTACTCAACGTACTT
This sequence comes from Clivina fossor, assembly GCA_963966155.1. NCBI lineage: Eukaryota > Metazoa > Arthropoda > Insecta > Coleoptera > Carabidae > Clivina > Clivina fossor. The sequence continues at coordinate 12,288,677 of OZ014567.1, forward strand.
GATATCTTCATCATAAAACTGATTTTAATTTTTACTCTCTTAATATTGTCCATCTGATCGTACAACATGCATTGCGTCCGATTAGATGTGAGCTTAGCCTAAACTACGATATGACGTGCTGCTGCATCAACATTTGCGCGGCCATCCTGGATGTTTATTTGCACGTCCTTTACAGTGAGAGAGAGAGAGTCCTTTAGTCCGTTTTATCTTTTTCGTTGGGGCCGCGCCGCGACGCGCGACGCCAGCAAAATGACGCAAAAACGCGCGCTCACGTCAGCGTTTTCAAATTAAATGAACAACGACAACGACGTCTCCTAGTTCATTTTCATATTTTTAAATAATGCTCTTTCGCTCTTCATCAGCCTAGCTTAACAAAAATTTTTTTTCTTTTTTTTTTGGAATAATTATGTTAATTGCGAAAGATGATAGAGTTAAAATTGCATTAAATGCAAAATTTCTAAAAAGAATTAAAACTGAAATAATTAAAATGAAAATAAGAATAATTACAATCGATTCAATTGTAAAAAATATATCTTAAATTCACGTAATTTTACACGCCATGTACCCAAAAGGGTGTGGCACAAACTCTTTTCATCATCCCGAAATCAGTCGCCTCCAAACATTCTTATCCAAATAAGTAACTTTCGCTTCATCCACATTCATAATTCCACTCTCATACATGCTCTTTTATTCCTACTACTTGGAAACTTTCACTCACGCAAGCCACTCTTTCAATCATACACCACTCCAACTACTCCTCGGACTGATCCACTAGACAAACGTATACCATCAAAATCATTCAAATAAATCTTTTTAACCAAACGTTCATTATACATTCGCTCAACATGTCCGAACCATCTTAACTGACTCTAACACGGCAACTTTCATACACTCATCATACACTAATCTATTTCGTATCCGATCTCTTCTATTTACACCACATACCCCACGTAAAAATCTCATTTCCACAGCAGTCATTTTCCGTTTATGCTTTTCCAACCAAACCCAGAACATTCACTACCCTATACATCAACGTAGGCACCGAAAACTGCATTGTGTATACTCAAACGGGCTTCCTTGTAAACATTTACATTCCTAGCAAAAGTTCCCAAAGCACCCAAAACCTTGCAACCAGCATTTGCTCTCCTTTCAATTTCACGATCAAAACGGCCATAGAAATAATAATATTTTGTAATTTTAAAGCAGTTTTATTTTAATATAATGAGTTCTGAAAGATTTTTTACTATGTTAATATCTATTTTAACTGATTCAATTCTATTATAATTAATAATTTAATTTTAACAATTGAAAATAAAATAACTAGTAATAGTAATAATAGACTAATTGGCAATTAGCACAGTCAGTGATTAAGATATCTGTTTTAGTATGTAATTGTTATATTGTTACCATAGCAACAGGCATAAATACGATTTTACTACCATACAATTATACACAATAGTACACGGAGACAGAATACAAGAAATTGTGAATCTGAAGCAAATATCTTCGCTATTTCCAGACATATATATTATTACCCAAATAATTTATGATTGTACATGGAAAGTTTGCGTTAAATTTATGACTTGGTAGTCAGAAATTATATTATTTCTAATTAATGTTGTTATTCGGTGACTGTTTTATCTATTATGTATTCTGTTTAGATTCTGTTGTTTGAATATATTTAATAAATTAAAATATAATCTTTCTTGTTACGAAAAATTAATAAAATAAAATAAATTCCCTTAAAATAAACAATATTATTTAAAAAAAGGGCTATAGACGTATTTCAAAAGCTTTCATCATCGATAAGAAAAGATAAAGTCCTAATCAGTACTCAACGTACCTAGTGACCAAAGAAAAGAAAAGAAAAAGCTATATGGGTCATTACATGTCAAATCACCCAATTTTGGGGTCGAAAAAACTTTTGGGTCTCCGATTTGGCTGAAACTTGGTGCATAGCTTCCTTGTGACATAAAAATAAGGTGGTCTGGCCCAAACAGATATTCTTATGTCCCCAATCAAATTTCAGGCTGGAAAACGCCAAAATTCAGTGTTTCGCGTTTTCCTCAATTCCCAAAATACGTATCTTTCGATTTGGCTGAAAATCTGCCAAAAGGTAGCTGAAACTTAGGGCTTTCACTGGTAAAAATCTTGTAACTATAAACAACAATATAAGAAAAAGCTATATACGTATTTCAAAAGCTAAGCTTTCAACATCAATAGCAAAAGATAAAGCTAAAGTACTAATCAGTGATATAAGGTCGTACAAATTTCTGTTATTTACTGTAATGTCATTTGAATCAGATTGTCCTGATGAATACGAGCGTTAAGTTTCGTCGAAATATCGATTATAAATTAATATTAATACGGAACTTGAACCTAAAGCAATTATATTTTATATAATGCGTTCTAAAATACTTTTTACTATGTTAAAATAAATGTGTTTATTAATTTGAATGTTTCGTGTTTTGATAAAAGAATAAAAACAAAATATGTACATTAAAAGGCACTTAATTTCACAAACAAACAAACAAAAATCAGTTAATCTCAATTTATTCATAATCTAAGAAAACTAAAATAAAATTATAATTCCATGACTATAAGATTGATAATTTTTTTTTCTTTCAAGCGTATTAAAATATGGATATTAATAAAATTACATAATTAATGGGAGCATTAGAAAAATATTTTCTGAAAATTTGATCAAAATCGGATAAATAATGTAGCCACAATGAATTTTTAAAAACTTTAGTAATTTTTTCCTCGGAAAGTTGGTATCACTAGAAAAAAATAAAACCACATGACCGTATCTTGGGCACTAGACAAATTTATCCTGAAAATTTCATTAAAATCGGTTGAACCGTCTAGGAGTAGTTGCGGTCACAAAATTTTGACTTACGACCGAGCGAGCTGACGACGCACATCCATACACCCACTTATAAACTAAGTTCAGACTCGTCATCTAGAGGCTATATGAAGGATTTCTATACAATTTTTTATTTTTTTGAAAATGTTACAGACACCGTACCAAACGCTATACCACTTTTTCCTTGCAGTCAAAGTGGTAATAAACCACCACCAGCATCAAAACTCATGGCACACCACTGCCAGTATAGCAAGAAAATATCATGTTAAGATCATCTAATCTCGTACAATGTTCGTACATTTTCGCTAGTATTCGTACACGTAAATTACGGATGTACAAGATTGTGAAAGGCTTTGAATGGGTATATGTTTCATTGTTCTTAGATAAGTTATATTAAGACTTTGACATTAGACTTTTGCAAACTAAAGGAGGCCTTAGTTCCGTATTATAACGCACATTTTGCGACGAAAGCAACATTTAACATTCTACGTACGTTATTATGTAAACAGAATTATGTCGGCAATAACGTAAACAGAAACAGTAGATTTAATAAGATTAGAAATTTTGTATATGAGGCTGAAATTATAAATCCTTCCTTACAGACAATTTCGCTATGAGAGAATTGTTCTTAGTTTGTAGGGGAAAAACTTTGGAATATGAAATATAATAAATAACAATAATGGATAATATAGTATACACTGAGAAAAATAGATATTTAAAAAATTGGATAATAATAAGTAGATATTTATTTGAAATATACGAGTATGTTTACTGTATTCACAAATTTATACATTTTTAAAATCTACTCACATATATATTTTAATACTATATTAAGAATTAAGACTGTAATACTATATACAAATTGATGGTATTAAATTTTTGTTTTTATTATATTTATAGTTAATTTTTAAATATACTTATTTTGTTATTTTTAATATCTTGTGTTTGTGTCACCTTTTTAAATATAAATAGCGTTACGGTAACTATCCATTTTTCTCAGTGTATTATGTTAAAAACTTTAGTAATTTTTTTCTCGGAAAGTTGGCAACACTGGAAAAAAATAAAACCACATGACCATCTTGGGCACTAGACAAATTTATCCTGAAAATTTTATTAAAATCGGTTGAACCGTCTAGGAGGAGTTGCGATCACAAAATTTTGTCTGAGGACCGAGCGAGCGAGCGAGCTGACGACGCACATCCATACACCCACATAAACTCAGATTCGTCATCTAGAGGCTATATGAAGGATTTCTATATACAATTTTTTTTTTTGAAAATGTTACAGACACCGTACCAAACGCTATACCACTTTTTCCTTGCAGTCAAAGTGGTAATAATGTAATAGTCAATTAACTTGACGTGATATTGTTTTAATATGATTAAATAATAATATGATTAAATAAACTTGACGCTGTAGTTATGTTTGGTGCTGCCACCTAAGTGTGCGTATATAGTAACTAACTGCTGTATAATAATCTCACATTATTGTACTACGTAATGACCTTTTTACTACTTTGACTGTAAGGAAAAAGTAGTATAGCGTTTGGTACGGTGTCTGTAACATTTTCAAAAAAAAAAAAAAATTGTATAGAAATCCTTCATATAGCCTCTAGATGACGAATCTGAACTTAGTTTATGTGGGTGTATGGATGTGCGTCGTCAGCTCGCTCGCTCGGTCGTAAGTCAAAATTTTGTGGCCGCAACTCCTCCTAGACGGTTCAACCGATTTTAATGAAATTTTCAGGATAAATTTGTCTAGTGCCCAAGATGGTCATGTGGTTTCGGTTTTTTCCAGTGATGCCAACTTTCCGAGAAAAAAATTACTAAAGTTTTTAAAAATTCATATTGGCTACATGATTTATCCGATTTTGATCAAATTTTCAGAAAAGATTTCCCTAATGCTCCCATTAATTACATAATTTTATTAATATTCAGTGTTGCCAACTTTCCGAAAAAAAAATTACTAAAATTTTAAAAATTTTATTATGGCCATGTTATTCAACCGATTTCACTCAAATTTTCACAAAAGATTTTCCTAGTATTCATATAATTTATGTAATTTTAACAAAATACAGTGTTGCCAACTTTCCGAGAAAAAAAATAGTAAAATTTTTAAAAATTTATTATGACCATTTTATTTAACCGATTTTAATCAAATTTTCATAAAAGCTTTTCCTAGTGCTTAAATAAATTATGCAATTTTAACAAAATACAGTGTTGTCAACTTATCTAGAAAAAAATCACAAAATTTTTAAAAAATTCATTGTGGCTACATTATTTATTCGATTTTGATCAAATTTTCAGAAAAGTTTCTCCTAGTGCCCACATAAATTATAATATTATTAAAATACAGTGTTGCCAACTTTCCGAAAAATGTCAAAGTAGTCTATATATGGGTTTACCCATATACTTCTAATCTTGTTCTATATAATATTAATATTATGACAAGCGTGAAGAAAAAATAACATTAATTCATTTAAAAATATAAGTATATGAAATAAACAAAAAGAAACTGTATGAAATTACAAAGTAGAAACAATATAACTTTATTCATTAATTTTCATAAAAAAAAATTACACTGATTGTATTTTTAATTAAATTTGATTTCATCTAGTGTTTATGAGAGAACTAATATTCAAACTTTATTCGTTTTTGACATTTTTTGCAAAACGTACATGTTTTATTCTGTTTAATATAAAATTCTATTTCTGTCTACGCCTACGTTATAATAAAACTTAATTGGAAATTGATCTATTTTTTTTTAATTAAAAATCTATTGTAGATATATTTATATATATATATATATACAGATATTACATATTAAAATAGATATCTTAATCATTGACTGTGCTAATTGCCAATTTGTCTATTATTAATAGTTATTTTAATTTAAATTGTTAAAATTAAATTATTAATTATAATTTGTTATATAAATAGTTGAATCAGTTAAAATAGAAAATAAGATAGTAAAAATCTTTCAGAACTTGTTATATTAAAATAAAACTACTTCAGGTTAAAGTTTTGTATCAATATTTATTTATAAGCGTGCGATTTGACAAAACTCAACGTCCGTCTTCATCAAAATACAGTTTCGTGTACAACGAAACTCAACGTCAGTCTTCATCAGAAAACAATTTCGTATACAACGCTTAAAGAAAATCGTCTATGTCTAACATAATATACTAAAGTCGGGACAAGATAATAAGATAGGGACGTCATCAATTTTTGTCACTAGGCAAATAACGTCACTCACTACTATGTTTATATGAGCTTCTCGCGTACAGCAGACAGGGGCATTAATAGCCCATTATTTTCCTTTTTTTGTTCAAAATATGAAATTAAATTGCCTACTAACTGTTGACATCGCCTAGACCATCTTTTTGCCATAATAAATTACAAAAATACAACAAAATATTCAAATAAAAATTCAAAATATTCAAAATATTCAAAATATAACAAATGAACTAATATAAACGTACTGTGACTTTTGACATTACAAATCAATGCTGTCAAATATAGCAAAAATAAATAAGTTGTATATGTTACATTTTAATTTGATTAAAATAACATACGTAAATAGTTACAAGAAGATTTTGTTCATTATATGTAGAATAGAATAAAATTAATTTTGTTCATTAGTGAGTTTCATGTTGTTAAGTTTTATCTCGTGATTATGACGTCCCTATCTTTTTATCTTGTCCCGACTATATTAACTCCATATCTATACTAGTAAAAATATATTTTATTCAGGAGTAAAAGTGAAGCATCATTTGAGAAAACTTTAAAATCTCGAATAGTTCAGGCAAGAACAACAAATTCTTCCAGTTCTTACAGATTTACACAGTCATTTAAAACTTTTTGATATAGGTACTCTAGGTACCATATTCTCCCAGATATACATGCATCTCTTGCGGCTCATTTATCACTCCCCCCCTCCCCCCAATAAAGTAAGAATAACATTTGTTGCGATTTTTGCTTCATACACATATTTTTGTAGTTTTGCGTGCTCTGTTGTTTAGAAGTCTCGCGAAAGAAGCTTATATACATACGTAAAGTATATCTTTTTCAGTTAATCAAAAGCTATTGTGTGTGGTGAGCTTAAGAATAAATCTCCATGATTTATATATGGTTATGCATAGCGACAATAAGTTGAGGGCGCCATCTGTCTCGCTCGCTCTCATACATTTTACACATTTAAATATATACGTTGATGGTTGCGAATATTTTTGCTGTCTTATAAATGGTTGAGTATATGTTTCATGTATATATGGTTTTTGTCAGAATTTTTTCGGGAAGTCTATTTTTTTTTTTTGATAGTTGGTACTTGGACATGCAAGCAGACATGGTTATGTATGTTTCTTAGAATTTCTTTTATTTTAAGTCAATGACTTGTTAAAGTTTTGTTGCTAGTGCTGGAAGAATTCGAATAAAAAATAATCGAGATGCCACTTACCGTAAAATTCAATATGAAGGATATTTCTTGCTCCGAAATTTCCAATATATTGTTAGAAAATGATTTATTGACAAAAAATATTCATTTAATGGAAAAATACTCGTTTAATTAAATAATTAAAAGGGATATAAGCATAATATTATTGTATTTTTGTTTGAATTAATAAAATGTTTTATTATTGAAGCGAAAATCAACAATACATTTGTCAATTAACTTAACTTAACTTATGTCAGATTAAATAAACTTGACGTTGTAGTTATGTTTGGTGCTGCCCTATTATACAGCTATATAATAATGTACATTATTGTACTAGTAAGTAAAATGATCTCTTTCTACATAGGCAATATGGCAACATAATTATTAATATTATGATACGCTTAAAAAAACAATATTAAATCTTTTTTGTAAAAAAAATAATTTTTTAAACAAATGCGTATTTTGTTTGGAAAGAATAATAAAAACAAATACATGTGTACATAACATTATATCCTTTTTTTTAAAAAAAACTATGTACATTCAACATAACAAACTCGTTTATTTTAATTACAAAATTTATTTTTCATATTATTTTTTTGTTAGTTTATTTAAATAACACCATTTTTTTAATTTGCATATTAAAAAGATTTTTGTATTTACATTATATATATATATATATATATATATATATATATATATATATATATATAAATCCTGGATATACATAATATGATATTTGATTTATAAAATAATATAATATTTTTAATATAACACAATATTAAATTTTGTGAAATGTAAAATATGAAAAATAATTTTATTATGTATAAATATTGAAATATTGAAATAAAAATAATTTAAATATTCATACATACACAATCACGCCATGTACCCAAAAAAGGTGTGGCACAAACTCTTTCCACTATTCCAAAATCAGTTTCCTTCAAATATCCCTATCCAAACATGCAACTTTAGTTTCATCCACATTCAATTATTACAATTTTAATTACCAGCAATTTATATTTAAGTAAAGATATTATTCCGTATAAAATAACATATTTTTGCCACTTTGACTGCAAGGAAAAAGTGGTATAGCGCTTGGTACGGTGTCTGTAACATTTTCAAAAAAAAATTTGCATATAGAAATCCTCTATATAGCCTCTAGATGACGAATCTGAACTTAGTTTATGTGGGTGTATGGATGTGCGTCGTCAGCTCGCTCGGTCGTAAGTCAAAATTTTGTGGCCGCAACTCCTCCTAGACGGTTCAACCGATTTTAATGAAATTTTCAGGATAAATTTGCCTAGTACCCGAGATGGTCATGTGGTTTTATTTTTTTCCAGTGATGCCAACTTTCCGAGAAAAAAATTACTAAAGTTTTTAAAAATTCATATTGGCTACGTTATTTATTCGATTTTGATCAAATTTTTAGAAAAAATTTCCCTAATACTCCCATTAATTATATAATTTTATTAATGTCCAGTGTTGCCAACTTTCCAAGAAAAAAATTACTAAAATTTTAAAAAATTTATTATGGCCATGTTATTTAACCGATTTTACTCAAATTTTCACAAAAAATTCTCCTAGTATTCATATAATTTATGTAATTTTAACAAAATACAGTGTTGCCAACTTTCCAAGAAAAAATTACCAAAATTCATTGTGGCTACATCATTTATTCGATTTTAATCAAATTTTCAGAAAAGTTTCTCTTAGTGCCCACATAAATTATAAGTTTAATAAAATACAGTGTTGCCAATTTTCCGAGAAATGTCAAAGTGGTCTCTATGGGTTTACCCATATACTTCTAATCTTGTAATTTTGTCAAACCAACAAACCCTAACAGAAATAAAATAAACCGACACATATATATATATATATATATATATATATATATATATACACCTACTCTTTAAAACTCAACAGTGTCTGCTGAAACATTAAACTCCGGTAAATATCCAAACCGGTATTCTAACCAGTATAGTTAAACTAACCGGAACATCGACATGCTAATACCGGTAAACGTTTGCATGCAAATCAGATCATTAACTTGTAGCTAGAATTTTTTTTTCGGAGCAACCCTTTTGAATGTGAGCGACGGGTTAGAACTTTTTTCCTGTCGTGTAGTATTTGGGGCTATTGGCGTTCTTGTTTTGTTTTTTTTCTCCTGTAACCCTCATCAAAGTACCAGAGTGATATTGGCTTCAGTGCCTTTGGTTGAGATATTTTCCCGATATTCAACGTCCGCCTAACCGTTGCAATGAAACGGAAAAATATGTTAAAATGTTTCCAGCTTGTGTTTTTCATTTCATGTTTAGCGGTAAAAGTAAAATGTCCCTTTTTTTTCCTCATTTGTTTTACTCTGATTTATTTTTTAGGTTAGAATCAAAGTTTTGTATTTTTTCCTTTTTTTTTTTGGGACTGTAATGAATTTATAGAGAAATAAACGTTATCTCTGACTGTACAATATATTACACGTTACAATATGACTGCAAGGAAAAGTGGTATAGCGTTTGGTACGGGGTCTGTAACATTTTCAAAAAAAAAAAAAAATTGTATAGAAATCCTTCATGTAGCCTCTAGATGACGAATCCGAACTTAGTTTATGTGTGTGTATGTCGTTCGCTCGCTCACTCGCTCGGTCGTCAGTCAAAATTTTGTAATGCCAACTTTCCGAGAAAAAAATTAGTAAAGTTTTTAAAAATTCATATTTGCTACATTATTTATCCGATCTTGATCAGATTTTCAGAAAAGATTTTCCTAATACTCCCATTAATTATATAATTTTATTAATATCCAGTGTTACCAACTTTCCGAGAAAAAAATTACTAAAGTTTTTAAAAATTTATTATGGACATGTTATTTAACCGATTTTACTCAAATTTTCACAAAAGATTCTCCTGGTATTCATATAATTTATGTAATTTTAACAAAATACAATATTGCTAACTTTTCGAGAAAAAAATTACTAAAATTTTTAAAATCTCATTATGACCACTTTATTTAACCGATTTTAATCAAATTTTTATAAAAGATTCTCCTAGTGCCTGAATAAATTATTCAATTTTAAATAAATACAGTGTTGCTACCTTATCGAGAAAAAAAATCACAAATTTTTTAAAAAATTCATTGTGGCTACATTATTTATTCGATTTTGATCAAATTTTTAGGAAAGTTTCTCCTAGAACCCACATAAATTATAATTTTATTAAAGATATTGTGTTGCCAACTTTCCGAGAAATGTCAAAGTGGTCTATATATGGATTTACCCATATACTATTAATCTTGTTTACAATGTGTTATGTACAATGTATCTAAAACATTATAATATATACAATGTAAATAAATAATTTTATGTACTTATTTCAGCTTATAGCTTGCTTGACTGTTCAGTTTTCTGCCTCGGCTATAAATATCTGGTTTCAAATACAATAATCATCGCATTCTAGTCCTTGTAACATAATATACTAATTTATACTGAAATTTATATTAAATTTCCAAGTACGGGTCCTGTACATGTGTTTGATAAGTTTGCTCGAATTTCTATCGAATCGACTAGTAATTTACTCTCTCTCTCTCTCTCTCTCTCTCTCTCTCTCTCTCTCGAGCTCGCGCCATGTTATAATTAGCCATTCTCAAATTACGAATAATTAGAAAGAGCATTGAACGAAATTAGCTTCATCAATCAAAAGCGTGCTTAGAAAGCTTTCAATAAGTTGGGAATCGTTAGTGGAAGGATAGAGAACATTCTCTATTCGTACTATATAGCTGTCTCTCTTTCTGTTTCGCCCATCATACTATAGTCCAGACGTACAAAACGAACGTATGTACCAGCTCAAACTAATTAAGCACATCGAAATCAATAATCAATAAATTAAATGGTATGGCAAACCGGTGATGAAGCGTCTCATGTAAAATATATCCTAACCTACACTGTTAAAAATGTATTATATATTTATGTAATTTTACATAACTATTAACGGTAAAATAGCAGTATTTTGTAATTTTTAATGTAATAATTGACGTAATATTACATTTTTTCTATAAAAATACATTTACATAATAACCTAACCTAACCTAACCTAACCTAACCTAACCTAACCTAACCTATACTGTTAAAAATGTATTATATATTTATGTAATTTTACATAACTATTAACGGTAAAATAGCAGTATTTTGTAATTTTTACTGTAATAATTGACGTAATATTACATTTTTTCTATAAAAATACATTTACATAATATGTAAATTTACATAAATTTTTTACAGTGTAGCATCATATATGTTCATTCAGAATATGTACAATATATTACTAGACTACTCCATTGATATAGTTATAGTAATTTTATTATATATTTTTTCTTCAAGTGTATTACAATATTAATATATTTCCTATGTAGAAAAAGGTTATTATGTTACTATATATTAGTAGCAGTTACTATACAGGGTGATTTATAACGTCAGGGAAAAACTACACCGGATGATTCCTATGAGTAATCTAAATAAAAAACATATGCCCGAAAATGCTTTCTAACGGAACTGTAGCCGTTAGAAGTTTATTACATGTAACATCAATCGCGTTAGCCTTATTTATTATATCAGGAAAAAAAAAACAAGTCATAAACTTGTGAATAATTGTAAAATTACTGATTGATTTTCTAACATTTTGTTTAAACACTAGGAAACCAATTTACTAGTTTATAAATTTTTGTACACACATAAATAAATATATAATAAACAATTTACAATTATTAAAAATCGAAGACAAAAATGCTTTCTAACGGAACTGTAGCCGTTAGAAGTTTATTACATGTAACATAAATCGCGTTAGCCTTATTTATTATATCAGGAAAAAAAAACAAGTCATAAACTTCTGAATAATTGTAAAATTACTGATTGATTTTCTAACATTTTGTTTAAACACTAGTAAACTAATTTACTAGTTTATAAATTTTTGTACACACATAAATAAATATATAATAAACAATTTACAATTATTAAAAATCGAAGACGAATTTTGTCGGGACGCAGTAAGTCATAACTAGTAAATTATATTAAAAATTATTAAGTCAAGTTAAATTAATTGATAATTGCATTTTTTTGCTTGAATTTTAATTTGATTATTGAAAGCTATGTGAAGAAGTACAAAAAATGCAATGTGCACCGTCCAGGGTGGTCAGAAAGTGCATATTCAACCAAAGAAACACTGTCAAATTTTGACATATCCGACGGCTAGATACAAAGTTATTTAACAAAAATATATTTATTTTTATAATTAATTTTAAAATAACTTTTTGCTTCTGTTTGTCATCAAATATAAATAATTTTTCTATATTTGATCATTTTTATTATATTTGGTATTATAAAATTTAAATAAACTATTTTAAAATAATTAATAAATGATTTTAAGTTAACGTCAAAAGCACTTTTTTGAAAAAACACTTTTTCATATGAGGTGAGAATACGTGCCATAATTATTTAACAAGTCTTTAAAAAATCTTTATTCAAAATAATTTTTTTCATATTTGTAATAAATATTTAGTGAATCAAAACTAGTATGAAACTAGAGAAAGATGTAAGCTATTGAATGCTGTAAATTGAATTAAAATTCGCTAATTAGTTTATTAGTTATTGAACAAAATATTACTGTGGCAGGGTAAAGGATTTATTGGTAGAAATTTATTGCTAACTTCTCCGAGGTTCAGTTATGTTGGGAATTTTTAGAGTAACATTCTATAGCGACGCACACACATACGTTGATTTGTGATTAGGACCTCGCCTTCGCAATCAGTTCTGTGGTTGGTGAACTCTCTTCTCTCCGAGCTGTTATTAGGTTGTAATTTCAGCTTTCACTCAACGTACAACAAACATTTGCAAACTGAACAATTACGATAGCACTCTCTCTCTTCCACTGATTTAACTATATTTTCTCTCTCTCTCTCTCTCCCTCTCTCTATCCATATATATATATATATATAATGACTGATAATAATTTTAGATGTCTGTGGATAATGGGTTTTGCAGTCAGAAAATTTGGGATAGATGTTAAATAAAACTCATTCAAGTTTAGAAGGCAAGCCTTCGATTGTATTCAAATCTTCTTCAAGGCCTGAAACTAACAGAGTCTTTTTTACAACATGGAAACCATGTAATAGAATATAATAATGTAAAATATAAACCATAAAATAAACAATTTAATTCTGACTTTTGTTTTAATCAAGTTGTTTATTTTATGGTTTATATTTTACATTATTATATTCTATTACATGGTTTCCATGTTGTAAAAAAGACTCTGTTAGTTTCAGGCCTTGAAGAAGATTTGAATACAATCGAAAGCTTGCCTTCTAAACTTGAATGAGTTTTATTTTACATCTATCCCAAATTTTCTGACTGCAAAACCCATTATCCACAGACATCTATATATATATATATATATATATATATATATATATATATATATATATATATATATATATATATATATATATATTATATAGAATATAAAAGATTATGGCTGAGATATATTTAGTAACAAAAACTAATGGTATTGCAGCCAGGAGTTGGGATTTAAGCCAAAAACTCAATTTTTATTACGTAGGCAAGCTTTCGAAAATTATATTTCCTTCTTCGAGCCTTCTACAAATTTGAAACAAGAAATAAACAATTTACAAGAATTACAATTAACACATAAATAACAATAATTACTTAAAAATAGAACTTACAATAATGCAATAATTATTAATGTAATAGTTATTTTATACATATTAAATGATAAACATATGAAAGTATGTAACAAGAAATTATAATTGATCATGTAAATAAAAAATTTTATTTAACTCTTTTTCATAAAATCAATAATAACAAAGTTTTCCATATGTAGCCAACTTACGCGGACACACTATATATATATATATATATATATATATATATATATATATATATATATATATATATATATATATATACCGGGTGTAGAAATGAAATGTGAACCATAGGGATTTCAATGTTATTTTTTAAATACGGCTGTATCTCTTTCCCTATTGACTTTAGAGCAATTATTTAAATACAAAACTTGTTCAAAATGTGAAAATACATGGTATAAACTCATTTTTGTTACATAAATATTAATATTTTACGATATACAGAGTTAACCACTAAAAAATGAGCCATAACATTGGGAAACGGGAATGGTATCGAAAAATGCGGAATAATGAGTTCTATAAAATTTTTGGACTAAATTTTGTAAAAAAGTCTTATTTTGAAAAAAATGCCAATGGTCCCCCCTTATCAACTTTTCGGAAAATCAGAAAAACGTGAATAAAAAATTAAAGAAGAACAGGAAAAAAAAATGTCTGGTACAAAGAGTAGGATAAAAGAGTAGACAACGAAAGCCAGTGTTAAAATATCCAAAATCCTTTTTTTTTTTTTTTAACAAAACACAAGGGTACCCCCTTACGAAATTTTTCAAAAATCAGTTTTTAATTTTTTTCTCCTAAACGAAGTATCGTAGAACAATGATTTTTACCCCGAATTATAGAACTCATTATTCCGCATTTTTGGATACCATTTCCGTTTCCCAATGTTATAGCTCATTTTTTAGTGGTTAACCCTGTATATCGTAAAATATTAATATTTATGTAAAAAAAAATGACTTTATACCATGCATTTTCACATTTTGAACAAGTTTTGTATTTAAATATTTGCTCTAAAGTCAATAGGGAAAGAGATACAGCCGCATTTAAAAAATAACATTGAAATCCCTATGGTTCACATTTCATTTCTACACCCGGTATATATATATATATATATATGTATCTAATTACGCCTCCCAGCATACTACACAGCCGTAAGTAGTTGTGTAGTTCTTATTCACCCTGTAGCTAGTGGTAAACTTGTGTTAATGGGGGATGTAATATGTCAGCTACATCGTATCGTTAAACTTATAATTATTGAACTAAGATTAATTGTTTATTTCCTAATCACTTATTTAATGAAGACAGTTTTGTAAATTTCAGCTCAAATTATAATCATCAAAGTTTGTTGTTTTGTTGCAAAGTCTATAAGTATCTTATACTCTGTTTTTTTTTAACAATTTGACTGCAAGAAGAAGTGGTATAGTATTCGGTACGGTATCTGTAATACTTTCAAAAATATATAAAAAATTTTCATATAGCACCTAGAACTTAGCTTATTTAAATTTTGTGATTTGAAAAAAAAATTATTAAAGTTTTAAAAATTTATTATAGCTACATTATTTATCCGTGATTAACCAAATTTTAACAAAAATTTCTCCTAGTGTCCACAAAAATTATATAATTTTACCATCGTACAGTGTTACCAACTTTCCGAGAAAAAAATTACTAAAATTTTTCAAATTTAATTTTGACTTTACCATTTTAACTTATTGAAAACTAAAAATCCATCATTTTCCAACAAAGTTTTGTAACCCCAAAAATAAAACACATGCGATTCGATTTTGTTTTGTTTTGTTAATATTGTACCGCATAAATTAATACTGGATTGTATTAAAATCAATTTATTTGAAAATGTATCGCCCTAATTAAATTTAAAATTGAGCTAACCTATCAAACAATACGTGATTATTTCAAATTAATTAAAAATCATACAGCATCAATAATTAATAGCTGCATATTTTATTTCGCATATAATTTTACCAAATTTATTCTGTTTTCGTTGAATTTAATTTTTATTAATAATCCAGTACAATACACATTTTGTTATGAAATAATTATTGTAAATAAATATAAATGGCCGAGATAAAATAATATACGTTATTAATTATTTTTTTAATTAAAATACTAATTATAATTATTAATACATAATAATACAGTACAATACTGTCATTATTGTACAAGTAACATAATGACCTGTTTCTACATAGGAAACATACACACATAACCACGCCATGTACCCAAAAGTGTGTAGCGGAAAATCATTCTACTATTCCAAAATTAGTTTTCTCCATACATTTCTATCCAAACAAGCAACTCTAAATAGCTTCATTTATATTCATAATACCTATCATACATGACTCTTTTATTCCTACTACTTGGAAACATTTGCTCAAGCAAACCACTCCATCAGTCATACCACTCAAACTAGTCATAGGACGTCCACTGGCAGATGTACACCTTTAATATCATTTACCTATTTATACAGGGTGATAGGTAAACATACGGCAAAAATTCAAGGGGTTATTCCTTGGCCTATTCTAAGAATATTTTGCCCTATGATGATTTTTGAAAAACCCCTTTGTTTCGAAGATACAGGGTGAACAAAATTTGCAACAGTAACAACATTTTATTATCAAAAAGTACATGTAAAGTTGCTCAATCTACAATAAATGTTTCTACAAGCATTCAATCTTCTCGTCATTAACTGCCGAACTCTTCCAAACATACCAGGGTCGTTTCTAATTGAGTTACACCCAACAATTAACAATTTTTTGTACTTAATAAACTCAGTGGCTTTTTCAATGGGTTTTTCAAAAATCATCATAGGACAAAATATTCTTAGAATAGGCCAAGGAATAACCCCTTGAATTTTTGCCGCATGTTTACCTAACACCTTGTATATTCTTTTAGCTAAACCTTCATTAGACATTCGCTCAAAATGACCGAACTGCAACTGAACTAACTAATAAATAGGCAAAATGCTATCGTAATATTAATATTATATTGTATAAAACAAATATAGATTATTTCAATTTCAAATATTTATATAAGTAGACATGTATTTAAAAAAAAAACTTGTGGAAAACAAAGCTATCGGTTTTTAGGTTTTGTTAAAATGTAATTTAAATGTCAGCCGCAGAAATTCTATCATTTTGTGTTAAATTTCATTTATTCCGAATGGAATAAACTTTTGTTTTTTAATGAATGAGATATATAAATTATTTAATCAAATAAAAGGCTTTATTATAATTTATACTAATTTAGTTTACTTAATACTCAGTTTTACGCAAAGATATTCTAAAATATAAAATAAAATAAGCTTCAAATTGTAAAGTTTCATTGTCTATTTTATATACACTTTTTACCACTTTGACTGCAAGGAAAAAGTGGTATAGCGTTTGGTACGGAGTCTGTAACATTTTCAAAAAAAAAAATTGTGTATAGAAATCCTTCATATAGCCTGTAGATGACGAATCTGAACTTAGTTTATGTGGGTGTATGTGTGTGCGTCGTCAGCTCGCTCGCTCGGTCGTAAGTCAAAATTTTGTGGCCGCAACTCCTCCTAGACGGTTCAACCGATTTTAATGAAATTTTCAGGATAAATTTGTCTAGTACCCAAGATGGTCATGTGGTTTTATTTTTTTCCAGTGATGCCAACTTTCCGAGAAAAAAATTACTAAAGTTTTTAAAAATTCATATTGGTTACGTTATTTATCCGATTTTGATCAAATTTTCAGAAAAGATTTCCCTAATGCTCCCATTAATTATATAATTTTATTAATATCCAGTGTTGCCAACTTTCCGAGAAAAAAATTACTAAAGTTTTAAAAAATTTATTATGGCCATGTTATTTAACCGATTTTACTCAAATTTTCACAAAAGATTTTGAGCATATGGCATATTTGTGTATGTATTTAATACTTTTTCAATAAAATTCTATCTCATTCAGCAAAAATTTATAATTATTTCACTAAAAATTTCAAACCGCCTGCATGTTTCAAAATTTCAATATTCCGATAATACAGTCCAATCTCAATACTTCGCCAAAAAGAAAAAAGAATTTGAAAAAAAAAACTCGTAAAAGCTTTTTTCGTGCATAAAAATGTGAACGTAGCACCGAGTGTGTCGGCAAGGCAGAAATCTGTAATGCAATAACATTGCTAACCGCTATTGCCGACGTCGTACTGAAAAATGGCTTCCACATGACGGCAAGCGTCGCGACGGCAACACACTAACTCGCCCCTCTCATTCAATATTGTCAATCAGTTGCTTCAACAGCTACTATGGAAAATTCCATTCTGCGTTCTCTTGTTTTTTTTTTTTTGTATTGCATTCGTACATTTTGTCTTATTCATTTATCCTAGTTTCTCCTTCTTCTTCCTTTTTTTTTACTTTCGTTATAGAAAATTGTGTTACAACTTTTTTACTTTAATAAGTTTTTTTAGTATTCTGAAAACATACGCATGTAGCAACTTGCTGAATTAAATTTATCTATTACGAGTAGAAACATTTAATATATTAACATTAGTTTCACACAAATATTTTAATTATAATATAATTTCTTTCAATTTCACGATTAAAGCATCCATATTTAGACAATAAATTGGATGAAACTAGAAACAAATCTTATTAAATTACGCATAAAATACAAGTAGAAATATTTGTAATAATTGCAAAACGATTCAATTAAAATATTTAATGATACAATAAAATAATACAAAGATCAAACGAAATACTTTTAAAATAAATCAAATTGCGCGCAACTGCATAATTAGTATATGTTTCAAATAATAAAAATATCGAAATAAATATAAAAAAAAACAAAGAATAATGGCGAATGTTATTCAAACAACTGAGCAATTAATATAGCAGTTTTTTTTTTAACAAATTCGTAAAATGCTGTCATACACAATTTATTCAACATCATTCATGTGGACTTAACAAATTATAAAAAAATTCTAATTTATATACATAAAATGTCAATACTGTTTTACACATAAAAAATACAAATATTAAAAATCTGTTAAATGTCTGTCTAAATGTCGATATTTTCATTTCATTTTTTTTTTTGTCACAATGTTTATTTAGGATATATTCGTTTTATTTTTTCAGATACATACATACATACACAATCACGCCATGTACCCAAAAGGGTGTGGCACAAACTCTTTTCATCATCCCGAAATCAGTCGCCTCCAAACATTCCTATCCCAACAAGCAACTTTCACTTCATCCACATTCATAATTCCTCTCATGCATGCTCTTTTATTCCTACTACTTGGAAACTTTCGCTCACGCAAGCCATTCTCACAATCATACCACTTCAACTACTCATCGGACGTCCACGCAAACGTATACCAACAAAATCATTCAAATAAATCTTTTTAACTAAACGTTCATTAGACATTCGCTCAACATGTCCGAACCATCTTAATTAACACCAACTTTTGCTACAACATTTTTTTCAATAATTACAAATAATTACATATATTTCATATATATATATAAGGAAATAATTAATGGGAATTATAGTTAGATTTGGATGATGTTAAATAAAAACGTTAAATCTAGATTCTCAGCCGAGCTTTCGGTGTACATTTTTTCACTATCTTCAGGGACTTGTTCTAA
This sequence comes from Clivina fossor, assembly GCA_963966155.1. NCBI lineage: Eukaryota > Metazoa > Arthropoda > Insecta > Coleoptera > Carabidae > Clivina > Clivina fossor. The sequence goes on from OZ014567.1 coordinate 12,308,295, forward strand.
AAAAGATTACTTCAAGTTCAAACATATTTGATATTCAAATCAAGTAATCTCTTTTAGAATAAGCCCCTGAAGTAGATGAAAATTTACACCGAAAGCTGGGCCAAGAATCTAGATTTGAGGTTTTTATTTAATATCATCCAAATCTGACTGCAATTCGTAATAATTATTTACCAATATATATATATATATATATATATATATATATATATATATATATATATATATATATATATATATATATATATATATATATATGTTTTAAACTCCTCAAACTCTCTCTAGTTCAACGAGTATTACATACGTAACCGTAAAATGTACGGAGTTGTAAGTTTTAACATAGCAAAAAATCTTTTAGAATCCATTATATTAAAATAAAACGACTTTAGGTTAAAGTTCTGTACTAATATTTATTTATAATCGACGTTTCGATGGACTCAACGTCTGTCTTTATCAGGAAAACTGATACAAATAACATTTACAGTAAATAACATAACATAGAAACAAATTACTAGACGTAACAAATAAGTAACTAGATCATACAATTTATAGATTTTTAATTAATGGAAATCAAATTTTATTTAACAAAAATTATAATGAAATTTAGTTAAATAAAATTTGGCTTCCATTTATTAAAAATCTATAATTTTTGTGATCTAGTTACTTATTTGTTACCTAATAACTTGTTTCTATGTTATGTTTATTTACTATAAATGTCATTTATATTATTTATCCTGATGAAAACGGATGTTGAGTTTCGTCGAAACGTTGATTTTAAATAAATATTAATACAGAACTTTAACCTAAAGCTGTTTTATCTTAAACAGAACACAGTTATTTATATTTTGTTACCTAGTAACTTGTTTTAATGTTTTGTTTATTACTTGTATCATTTTTCTTTACAAATAAGTAACTAGATGATAAAACTTTTACAGATTTTTTTTAATTAATGAAAGCCAAACTTTATTTAATTCAGAACTCCTTGACGGTGATTGATTATAAATTTCTATTGGTTCTCTTATCAATCTGTTGCTAATATTAATGGATCTTGCAATATATTATAGTATCTTCGAATATTACATCATGAAGATATTCTAAACGTTGAGAAATAGCAGATTTATCTGAATGATTTAGAAGTATTAATCTCCTATGTTTTGTTAATCTGGTAGAAACAGTATCTACCTGTTTATATTAAAATCACTGATATTCATATATTGCTTACAGTCCGTACAGTTTTTAATTCCAATCAATACGATCCCAATACACTGTTTTCATAAGATCGAAAATCGTTTATCAAGCGTATAAGGAAGAGGGAGGGGGGGTTCTGATGTTTTCCAATTCAGAATACGACTCACTTGTTGCAAACATGAATTTGTGTGTGTGTGTGTGTGTGTGCACGATATGGGAAACACGCGCGCTCGAAAATGTTTACATCAGTGCCGTCTACCGGACAATATTTGAACGGAAATCTGTTTGTTTACATGCCTGACCAAATACGGAATAGAAAAGCCTGTTGAATTCTGTGTGTATTTTTTTATATATATATATATATATATATAAATTTTTGTATTAAAAATGATAGAAAAACATATTTGTAAATAGAGTATAACTTGTGTGGCTTATCAACATATGTAAACAAAAAAAGTAGAAATATATATATATATATGGGTAATTCCATGTGAAATCGGCCAAAATATTTTCGATCCTCTCCGATTTGTTCCAAACTTTTTGTATATGTTCATTTGCATCTAAAAACAAGTAGAAAGTTGCTCGTTGGGCGTATTCTATTGGTTTTACCATTATATTCCATATATTCATATATGGCCATTTTAGGCCTCGCGTACAAAGAACTTGAAATAAAAGTATATAATTGTTTTACAACGATACCATTCAATATAAAATTGTGATATTCTGATAGAATAGACTCTCGGCCATCGATATGAGCCAATAACAGCGAATTCTGTCGGATATATGATGAGCTATGTAGTAAAATGTAAAAATGTTACTTTTTTTTCAAAAATCGACTTCTCAAATACTCCATCTTCGATTTTTTTCAAATTTAACCTAAATTGAAGAGGACACTTTAAATTTTAATATATCAAAAATTCAGGGATGGGTTTTTTGATATTTTGAAAATATTTCACTTCAAAGTTGACATATGGTTTTTAACCGTAACAATTACATGTAAAATACAAACTCTATTGTTCTGAGGAATTTTGACCATATTGACTTCCACATATTTTGATTTTCTAAGGAATAATTCTTTACTAAAGTCTGAAAAAGCTTGATATCCGCGTAGATGGCGCCACGTGTTCCGATTTTGTTTGAATTTTGCGCGGCATTCAACTTCATAATTATTATCTAGGTGGAAACTCAACTATTTTCATCCTTTGACAATATCAGCCATATGAAGAAGATAGAAATAGTACAAATTTGACGCAGATGGTAACGCAAGTTTAGCTTTGGACAGACAATTCTGGCCACATAAGTGCGTCCTTTATTAATAGAAACGGTTGTTACTTTCCGAACACACGACTTATTTAGTTCCATCACAAGCTTGCGCTTGTTACGTTCTGTTTAAAAAGTTGTTCCTTCGTTTCATCATGGAGAACCCTCCAATCCGTTCCTTATTCGGTGTTGCTGTTCAGTGCTCCGAAGGAACCTATTTAAAAAATATTAATATATTTTCTGAAAGGAAAGTCAGCGAAACGCAGAAAAACTACACGCGATTAATCAGTAATAGTTGCCCGATGATGCTAAATTTTTTAAAAGTCGGAGAATCATAATAATAACATGTTACAAAGTTAATTAATTTAATGTTATACCATTGATTAATTACTAATAAAGGTGAAAAGATTGCGAAGAATTAATTATTATAATTATTTAAATCCCATGCAATAAATTCGTATATTTTTGCTGAATTAAATGATCAAATCACGTGGCGCCATCTACGCGGATATCAAGGTTTTTCAGACTTTAGTAAAGAATCATTCCTTAGAAAATCAAAATATGTGGAAGTCAATATGGCCAAAATTCCTCAGAACAATAGAGTTTGTATTTTACATGTAATTGTAACGGTTAAAAACCATATGTCAACTTTGAAGTGAAATATTTTCAAAACGTCAAAAAACCCATCTCTGAATTTTTGATATATTAAAATTTGAAGTGTCCTCTTTAATTTAGGTTAAATTTGAAGAAAATCGAAGATGGAGTATTTGAGAAATCGATTTTTGAAAAAAAGTAACATTTTTACATTTTACTACATAGCTCATCATATATCCGACAGAATTCGCTGTTATTGGCTCAAATCGATGGCCGAGAGCCTATTCTATCAGAATATCACAATTTTATATTGAATGGTATCGTTGTAAAACAATTATATACTTTTATTTCAAGTTCTTTGTACGCGAGGCCTAAAATGGCCATATATGAATATATGGAATATAATGGTAAAACCAATAGAATACGCCCAACGAGCAACTTCCTACTTGTTTTTAGATGCAAATGAACATATACAAGAAGTTTGGAACAAATCGGAGAGGGTCGAAAATATTTTGGCCGATTTCACATGGAATTACCCATATATATATATATATATATATATATATATTATATAAAAAAGTTACTTAGCTATTATGTAGCTAATTTTTTTCTCTATTTTACTAAATTTTTTCAGATTTTTTTGAGCAAATTTTGAAAAAAGTCTTATTTTGAAAAAATCCCAAGGGTCCCCCCCCTTGTCAAATTTTCAAAAATTCAGTTTTTTTCTACTAAACGATGCATCGTAGAACAATGGTTTTTTTCACTGAATTATCGTACTCATTATTCCGCATTTTTTCATCTCATGCTTATTTTCCTACACCTCATAGTTTTTGAGAAAAAAACATAAAAACCAAAAAATCAAAAAATAATTCTAGCGCCCAAACGGCACATGCTAGCAAATTAAAACTAAAACCAAATAATAGAACCTTTTATGCCCTATCGAAAAGTATTCTTACTATTTCTTCGAATTTTACTCGAGAAAATAGTATATCGCAATTTATCGAAATTACATGTTAAACGCCCATACGAACTTAACGAACGAACACCCGGTATATATATATATATATATATATATATATATATATATATAAAATAGAAGATATTGGGATATCGGTCATAAATGTAGGGCTAAATAATTAAAAACTCTATTTGAATTTAATTCCGAGCTTTTGGCTTTATTTTAGACCATCTTCAGAGAAAAGTTAGAAGACATTAGTAATAGTAGTTAAAGCTCGCGAAAACTAACACATAAATCTATGTAGAATACATAAAATTGGACATAGCGTTTGAGATTTAAAATAGTTTGTGATTGTTACAAGTTAAAATAAAATAAAGTTAAAAATAATAAAAACACATTTGTTTGTTTATATACGTTAAATTGTATCAAAACAGAATAATTAATACGGAATGATTAGTAAATAATCACCAAACCTTAATTGGCTGTAATTGCATATTTGAATATAAGTTATAATTCAAAATAACTTTACTTTATAACATTCTTCTGTATTGTAAAAAATAAAAAAAATGTAAAATTGATATTTTTTGACAAACCTCGTATACGGCTTAAAAAAATTGATATCTGATGGTTGCATTTTTTTCACAAAACCAATAATAAAAATGTTTTCCATATGGTTCCAACTTAAGTAGACACACTGTATATAAATAATAAATATTCATAAGTATTTTTCATCATCTGCAAATTAATTCGATATTAGATTTTGTATACTAAAATTAAATAATAAATAATTTAATTAATTAATAATAAATCTCTTTCATTTAAATATGTATAGAATAATTTTAAAATTAGTTATCCTATATCTGAATATATATATATATATATATATATATATATATATATATATATATATATATATATATATATATATGCATATCAATAAATGTTATTTAAACTTTGACAAAAAACAAGAAAATCCCATCGACCCAAAAACGTGTTTTCCCTTTTATTCGCGACCGAAAAATAAATATTGTATTCGAAAATAAACAACTGAGATAAATTACAACGTAAAAAATTTATAATCCATATACACACACACACACACGCACACATCAAATGATTTCTGTTTCTAAAGGTTCTTGCCCCCCCCCCCCCCCCTCCTCCGATTAAAATTGCAAAACCAATCCACTTTCTCCTTTACTAACTGAGCGCCCCAAATTAAAAATTCACCATACACATTTTGGATATTTCAAACTTTCCATCCAAAATCCGGTTTTACGTATACATTATAAATGATTTAAATCAGCATCAGCCATGAAATATATACGACTGGGCTATCTACAATTCAACGTATGTTTTAAAAAAGATTCAAGTGTACTTAGGTCACTTTCCAATCGTCTATACCGCACACGGAGCACAGATACTAATCTCATGTTAAACCGCACTTAAAAAAAAAATATGTGAGTTGATCTACAAACCATAAGACACTATGGTGTTCAGTGAATCTTATATATGAGTCGTATAGATGCAAAACTCACTATTTGCAAATTTTAAGTTCTGAGATATTTGCAAAACACTGTTATAGCTAAGTGTAATTGTATTTTGATGATAAAATCTTGTTACTAGATGGCAATAATTATTTAAAATCGTGAATCATTGGTTTTATACATCATTAATTCATACAAAGTAACTGTTTGCTTTCCACCAATAAAATTTAATTATTGGTGGAAAGCAAACAGTTACTTTTGCATCTAAACTATGAACGCAAGTAGTGAGTTTTGCATCCAACACTAAACTTTAAAGAGTGTTTCTCATATTAAATACTGAGTTTTTTTCTAACCTAACCTAACTATCGTATTCCTTGTAAAATTCTACGTCCAAATCGCGCAAAATCTCATTTTTCACTTTTTGTCAAATAGTAAGTTTTGCATCTATACGCCTCATATAATTACTCAACTGCTGTAATTGTATAAAAATACATAGTATAAGAACTATTACAAACATTATGTAATATGATATATTACCAATAGGATGGAAAAGTACATATATATCTAATATTACAGTTTTTTTTAGTAAAGTCTATTTTAATATAACTTCTTTGACAAGTGCTTAAGTGTTTATGTACTTCGGATCACAGGTAAGATTTTTTTGTAAATTTTATTTAGCTAGATAGAAGCTTAGCTTCCGAAATACATGCGTATTTAGCTTTATTTTAATTTACAGTGTGGTTTTGAAATTTTTTATAATCTTATTTTTATAATTTTATTTTTTATTTCTCTTTTAGTTAGTTAGTTATTTTATTATTATTGTTTAATTCTGTAATATTATTGTTGATATAATTACATACATAAAAGATGTATTTTGAAATGAATGAATTACACTTAAAATATTTTATTTATTACACAAAATATGTACTAAGCTTCATTATTTTGATGAATTATTACAAATATTAATATGCAAGCTGTAATTTTATATAATTTAAAAAGTTATACCAACAATACGTAATTTTACATTAAGTATGTAATACAATTTGCAAAAATAAGAAACTTTACATATTTATTAGGTCATTTTTACTTACTTTATGTGATTATTATAAATTATGTAGAAATTATAAAATTTTGAGGTAGAAATATAGAATATTTATAGTAAAATAAAATCACAGATTTTTTATAGTAAAATTTTATTTTAAACACAACGAGGCGACTCCACCAAATTTCAATAATATCAATGCAAAAAACATGCATTTTGGTGGACTATTTCTGTAATTTCGCTATTTTGTTTTTATAGTATAAGTACATCAAAGATCTTTTAAATATAAACAATAACAATAATCAATGCAAAAAACAGACATTTTTTTTATAATAATATAAATTTCTATCGAAACGTCGAATTTTAATATAAAATAAAACAAAATTTCTACCTAAAACTTTTCAATTTTATACTTTTTATATTTTTAGATGGTGCAGATAAAACTGGAACATACACTGTAAAAAATATTGTAAATTTAATTTGAAAATTATGATAATTTTACTGTGTTTTTTATTGTAATTTTATATTTTTTTTTTTAATAAATTGCAATAATACATAAAAATTAAAACAAAAAATATGATTAAATTACTATGATTATCAACGTAAATTTACATCGATGAATATTGTTCGAATAAAATATGTTACGCAATAAATCAAAAACAAAAAAGCTTGATATATTTTTTTATTAAAAATACAATGACAGACGTTATCGGAATTTTTTATTTTTGTACAAATACTATCTCGACAAACACATCTCCTGTCAAGTTTGGTTTCGTCTGGAATTAAATATTTTCGCGAAAATACAAATTACCGACTGCCGTTCTTGTCTGAAGCACAAATTAAAAGTAAATATTGAATGTCAAGTTTCCAATTTCGGAAAAGTCAATTGCAAAACTGACCTATTAATCCGAATGCCAGCTTTCGCTTAGCAAATTCAAATAAAATTAATTCAAATACTCTCTCTTCTCTCACTATTCGTATTTTTTATTTTTACAAGTTGATAGAATCACATGTTTTTTTTTTTCGTTAACTGTAAATGATTCTTGTGAAACTATATATATATATATATATATATATATTAAGATGTCCGTAAAAAAAATTTTCCAGTAAGACTAAAATCGATAATTTTACATCGAAAAAACATCAGAAATAATATTTTTTGCTTGTTTTAACGAAAGTAACAGGTTCCTCTACACAACTGAAATTTTCGAAAAACGCGTGTTAATACAAATGCGATATAAACGATATACCGGGTGTATACTTGGTTTATGCAATATAGGAAAAACAATGTTATTTTTTTAACATCGTAATTCCTGCCTCCCCGTTAGTTTTAGAGAAAAATTATGAGACAAAAATTATTTAGAATTAAAAACTACATTATTTACGCTTAAAATAATTGTGATATTACGTCTCGGTAATTAATTATTAATTAAATAAATATTATCAGTTTTCAGCAATATCAGACAGCCATGGACAAAACGCGAATGTATTTTGTTTACAAATGACAAAACACTGACATTTGTGAACAAAATACATTCGCGTTTTGTCCATGGCTGTCTGATATTGCTGAAAACTGATGATATTTATTTAATTAATAATTAATTACCGAGACGTAATATCACAATTATTTTAAGCGTAAATAAAGTAGTTTTTAATTCTAAATAATTTTTGTCTCTTATAATTTTTCTCTAAAACTAACGGGGAGGTAGGATTTACGATGTTAAAAAAATAACATTGTTTTTCCTATATTGCATAAACCAAGTATACACCCGGTATGTATTAACACGCATTTTCTGAAAATTTCAGTTGTGTAGAGAAAACTGTTACTTTCGTAAAAACAAGCAAAAAATATTATTTCTAATGTTTTTTCGATGTAAAATTATCGATTTTAGCCTTATTGAAATTTTTTTTTAGGGACACCCTAAGGTGTATATATATATATATATATATATATATATATATATATATATATATATATATACACCCAAAATGGGTGTGGCACAAACTCTTTCTACATACACACATACACGCTGAGTACCCAAAAGAATGTGGCAAAAAAATATATATATATATTTTAAAAATGGTGCCCATCCTTAAACTTATTAAATTACTCTAGTTTCTAGTTATGTAACTAATAATTTAATAATAAAATTAGTGAAAAGTATAAATTAATAAGAATAAATATGTGAAATAGTATTTAAACTTTTGGTTTAATTAGAAAAGCGTTAAGTAATTTTCGCGTTAACAACAATAAACTGAAAAGTTATAAAACTACGTAGAATATTGAGTTATGTGAAAAGTTTAAATTGCTACGTTAAATCAATTAAAAAACGAGTTTCCGAATTTCAGATAAACTAAATTATGTAATTGTACCTAAAACTCAATTTTAAATTTCAATTTATAACTGGAAATAGTATATTACATTACGAAGAGTAGAAAGCGATGATTATTCTAGAAATTTGTGGCCAAGGTAAAAAAAAACTTAGTAAAATTAAATTACAGATTTTTATAGTAAAATTTTACCACTTTTTTCCTGTAATTTCGCTAATTTTTTTACAGTGTAGACAATATGTTAACGTAATATTAATATTATGAAAAAAAAAACAATTTATAGTTCAAACTGATTTAAATTACGAAAGCAGAATAGAAATTATTGCAGCTTTGCATCAGATATTGTTGCTATATTATAGTAAAACTATCGAAATTGGCTTATTTCCAACAATTTTAACTTTAAATTATGTTTCCGCAATTTCCACATAAAATAAATCCATTGCGAAATAATTGTCTTTTCTTTTTTCTGTCAAACGGAGAAAATTTAATTTTCCTTTTCCGTTACATCCGCCAAGCAAATAAGCAAAAAAAAAAACGAAGGAGGAACCAAAATGAGACAATGTATTTGCTTTGAGAAAATAAAGCAAAACAGAGCTACATAATTTTCGTCAGAAATGTCGATTTTCGTCCTCATAAATCATCTTTTTAAATTACAAATTAAGCTTTTCTTAGATTAATCTGCGGAGTTTTTAACTTAACGACGTAATTTAACAACAAAAAAAAGAAACAAAACATGAATTTGTATTTATCAAAAAATGTCAGGAAAACATGCTTTGTATATTTATTTGTGTTGTATATTTTGTAATTTATGTGAAAAGTTTAATAGAATTTCAGACCAAAATAAAAACAGATTTTAATAATTTGATTAAAACGGTTACACGTTTTTTTTTAACAATAACAATAATTCTATTATTTTTACATAAAAACCAAAGTAAAAAGATAAATACATAATATTTTAGCAAAACGATAAATTTTCTGTAAAACTAATTTAATTTAAGAAAAATAATTTATTTTACCATACTATATATGTTTTTTTACAGAAAAAATAAGTAAATTTACATAAAATATATGTATATTATATTTATTTTAAGCAAAAATTTTCTTGTGATGTCTATAAATTTACATATTAAACTGGTGTAAATCAGTTTCCTCGAATATTAATACAAAATTACTAAATTTTATTTTACAGTGTACGTTACCATATTGTCTCTGTAGAAAAAAATCTTTATGTTACTAGTATAATAATGATATTATTATACAGCAGTTAATTACCACTGGTGTGACAGCACCAAACATAACTACAGCGTCAAGTGTATTTAATCTGACATCTTCGGTAGACATATTGAGAAAACTATTACGTCAAGTTAAGTTAAGTTAAATTAATTGACAAATGCATTGTTTATTTTTGCCTGAATTTGAATTTGATTATAAAAAAACATGTGTAAAAGTGCAAAAAATGCAATGTACGCCACCAGGGTGGTCAGAAACAGCATATCCGAGCAAAAATTATTTAATTTAAAACAGAGGTAATTGTTTCCAGTAAAAACTAAAAGTATTATTATCTCGCTTTGGAAATGATTTTTACTAAGGCCTTTTAAGATTAATCGACTTCTTTTAAGGTGTACTATCACCCCCTAAATGCACATAGAGAAGAACATAAACGCCCTGTATATGTATACCATTATCACCAAACAAGACTTTCAAAAGAAGAAGAACATCCACAAATAACATAAATATTCAGCAGAAAATTAGTTGAATAATAGTGCAAACAGATTTATTATGTAATCTATTGTATTATTATATGTTATCATAAAATATCTATCAAAAACATTTTGTTATTATGACAATATGCATATCTCGGTTTATTTTAAGTAGTTTGTTTTGTTCTGTGACATACATTACGAATAATACCATATGGTGTATCATTTTTGATTTTTTATATTTTCACACGTGTTACAGATTTACTTATATTGATGCAATAAAAAAAATCTATTATAAATATTTTCTTCTTCAAGCCTATATTATTAATATTGTTACCATATTGCCTATTTAGAAAGAAGTAACTATGTTACTAGTACAATAATGATATAATGATTATAATGATTAATAATCATTAATGATTATAGCTTTTTTCTGAGTCAGAAATCATATTTTTCAAATACACACCACTCCGTTAATAATCATCGGAATGGCATGAATTTTGGACTACTAAAAAGCATATTTCGTTAGATTTTTGGTAATTATTTTGAAATATTTTTAAAGTGAATACAATAAAAGTTCTATACCAAAATGTCTAAAAAGGCGATTTCCCCATTTAAGCTAAATGCAAATTTTGAGCATTCAACAGGCAAGAGTTAATATCGTCTGACAAGTCTGGGAAGTGTATGGACATTTTTTTATTTATTTGGAATAATTTTGGCGGGTGGGAGCAACAATATGCCTTGAATATAAGTTAATATAATATTTGCAAAGTTTTACCAAACGAAATGCCTAATAATAATTTTAATTTCACGATCATTTAAACCTACAGTTATTACGCAATGCCATATTCTTGTAACGTAGATTATAGTAACACATAATGTACGTAGACCTACTTAATATTTTTTATCGCCGAGAAATACCAACCCTTTAAGAAAACGAAAACAATGGCGCCGCGTCCATTACATTAAGATGTCAAAATAATGGTAGACATCGCGAACAAAAAAGAAAACTCTTTTGGGACACACACAGAGCACAGAGCATCCAGATAAATAATGTAAAATAAATATAGACGAACAGAATCCTGAATCCTTTTGAGAATTCAATTGTTTCAACCCCCCCGAAAGAAAAAAAACAATAGCGCAACGCGATTGACAGTTGTAGAATGTAAACAAAATACGATTCTCACAATTGTTTTGTTTGACTTTCAAATGTATTTGCTGTGAAAATGTTTTTATAGACGAAACTTTCGTCGGACATTCTCTAGCTGTTTTATTTGTCGGTCCGTAAAATTTATGTGCCGTCTAATATTGTTACAAGTTTCGGGTTTTATTATTTTAAAATTGACGAATAGCGGAACTATTTGAATGGAAATTCTCAAATGAAATGTAGGAATTTTTCTTTATCTTTAAATACATTAAAAGGTATACTATAAAAGTGATTATATTTTTTAGTAAATTAAAAACTTGATAAAAAATCTTTTCTTCATTTATTACCACTTTGACCTTAAGGAAAAAGTGGTATAGCGTTTGGTACGGTGTCTGTAACATTTTAAAAAAAAAAATTGTATAGAGATCCTTCATATAGCCTCTAGATGACGAATCTGAACTTAAGTTTATGTGGGTGTATGGATGTGCGTCGTCAGCTCGCTCGCTCGCTCGGTCGTAAGTCAAAATTTTGTGGTCGCAACTCCTCCTAGACGGTTCAACCGATTTTGATGAAATTTCCAGGATAAGTTTGTCTAGTACCCAAGATGGTCCTGTGGTTTTATTTTTTTTCAGTAATGCCAACTTTCCGAGAAAAAAATTACTAAAGTTTTTAAAAATTCATATTGGCTACGTTATTTATCCGATTTTAATCAAATTTTCAGAAAAGATTTTCCTAATGCTCCCATTAATTATATAATTTTATTAATGTCCAGTATTGCCAACTTTCCGAGAAAAAAATTAAAAATTTTATTATGGCCATGTTGTTTACCCGATTTGACTCAAATTTTCACAAAAGATTCTCCTAGTATTCATATAATTTATGTAATTTTAACAAAATACAGTGTTGCCAACTTTCCGAGAAAAAAATTACTAAAATTTTTAAAAATTCATTATGACCATTTTATTTAACCGATTTTAATCAAATTTTTATAAAAGTTTCTCCTAGTGCCTAAATAAATTATGCAATTTTAACAAAATACAGTGTTGTCAACTTGTCGAAAAAAAAAATCACAAATTTTTTTAAAAATTCATTGTGGCTACATTATTTATTCGATTTTGATAAAATTTTCAGAAAAGTTTCTCCTAGTGCCCACATAAATTACAATATTATTAAAATACAGTTTTGTCAACTTTCCGAGAAATGTCAAAGTGATCTATATATGGGTTTACCCATATACTTCTAATCTTGTATATGTTATGTAACTGGTACAACAAAATATCCTTACTATAAAATTACAGTATTTACATACTTTCATTATTACTTTTTTAGTTATATAGACAATTAAAATTAAATATAATTATTTATAATTATTTTTTATTTTTCTCTCTCCACACTTTATGTGCATCATCTATCAGTCAAACTAACTTCCTTAGAATTCATGGTTCCAAGCTAATTTGCCTACTTGGTTAGGTTGACTGGTTCTAATTTCGAACAATTAAAAATAAATTTTATCCTTAAAGTTGTCTTTCAATTTTTTAATCTATTTGTATATTTTTATTGAAATCTGCCCACTTTTTATTTATTCATCATCCGAATGACTTCAATTTTAATTCGAGATATCTCTGATTTTCATAATCAAACGATCGATTATTTTTCATTCGAATTATCGCATCACTAATTATGATACGCTTAAAGAAAAAAAAAGTATATATCGTATGTTTTGCAATTCAATTTTGTCATATGTATAACATATGTATAAACTCGTCATGTATGTTTTATTATATATCTATATCGACAGAGGTATCTAGAAAAAAAAACAGAAAGGAAAAAAAAAAGGAAAGGAGATATTTCAATATTGAAAACGTGATAGGAAAAGATTTGTATTTTTATTCTCGCTGAAAGACATGTTAAATTGAGTTGGTTTTTCTGATATTGTACTTGAAGTTTTCTGTTATATATATATATATATATATATATATATATATGTAGAAAAAGTATTCACACATGAACTATATGTGTTTGTCATACCCTTGTAGAGAAGGGATACTAGTCTGAACTAAAGGTGTGTGGAACTGATTTGCCCTACCTGCGTTTCCGGAATTTATTATGTTTGTGAAATATGACGTGCTATAATATTTATGTTTGAAATTGATATTTTGTTTTTGTCGAACCGTAGAAAATAACTCAATTTTGTTTTTGCAATGAGGCTGCTATGCATAAAGATATTGAGAACTATACATACTATACCCAAAAGGTATGACCACATACTCTTTGCACTATGTCGAAATTAGTTTTCTCCAAATATCCCTACACTGTAAAAAATAATAGCGAAATTACAAAAAATAATAGTAAAATTTTGCTATAAAAAATCTATAACTTCATTTTACCATAAATATTTTAAAATTCTGTAATTTTTACATAATTCATAATAATTACATAAAATAAGTAAAAAGTATGTAAAATTGCTTATTTTCTTCAAATTAGATCACATACTTAATGTAGAATTACGTATTGTTAGTATAAAATTAGTACTTAAACTATATAAAATTACAGCTTGCATATTAATATCTGTAATAATTCATCAAAATAATGAGGCTTAGTACATATTTTGTGTAATAAATAAAATATTTTAAGTGTAATTCATTCATTTCAAAATAAATATATACTAAGAAATATGAATAAAAAAATAGCAAAATTACAGAAAAAGAATCCACCAAAAATGCATGTTTTTGCAGTGTTATTGACAAAGTTTGGTGGAGTCGCCACTTTGTGTTTAAAGTAAAATTTTACTACAAAAAAAATCTAGAATTTCATTTTACTATAAATATTCTGTATTTTAAATTTCTATAATTTCCACATAATTCATAATAATCACTTTATGTGAAAATCCCTAATAAGTATGTAAAATTGCTTAGTTTTTTTGCAAATTGCATCATTTACTTAATGTAGAATTACATATTGTTGACATAACTTCTTAAATTATATAAAATTACAGATTGCACATTAATATCTGTAATAATTGACAACTGCACGTCATCAGCATACGCTAAAACAGGTACAACATAAAATCATAATCAAAATCATAAAAGGCTTTCCGAAAAAGAACATACATACATAAATTAAATACCCAAGGAAACATTACACAGCCCTGTTTCACGCCAACATCACTTAAACAACCATCAACTCGTACAGCAGCCTCACTTCCATCATAAAAGATTCCCGAAGAACATTCTCATAAGCTCTCGTAAATCAAGAAAGCCACAAAACATTTCTTTATTTTTATCTAGTGACTTTTCGATAATCATACAAAAACCAAAAATTTTATAATAACATAAAAAAAAATTGAAAAACATGACATCTATTACCGCGTTTTCAAACTAAACTTGTTTGCAGTACATTTCCATTTAAACATAAACAATACATTGTAGATTCAAAATGCACACATCAAACAATTAAAAAAAAAACTAAAAAAGAATAAAAAATCCATTAATTGTCACTTTGTGGATTTGTTACGTTACATGACAATGGTTTTAAAATTAAACATTGCTAAAATCAGTAACAATAATTTATGATGAGCGCTGACTGTTGCAATATTCAGGTTAGGTGGCAATTAATTTTTGACCGAAATCACTCTGTTTACCGATTCATGTAAACTGTAAACGAAATCGAATTGTTAATTGCATTTTCCGAACACAGGGTGTATATAAATCATTGGCGGCTCGTCAATCTAAACTAAACAGTGGCAGTAGTTTTATAACATAAATTTATTTAAAATAAAAGTAACTATATTCTGTTTAAAATAAAACTGCTTTGGGTTAAAGTTCTGTATTAATATTTATTTCAAAATCAACGTTTCGCCGAAACTCAATGTCCGTCTTCATCAGAATAAATAATACAAATATTAATAATAATATTAATACAGAACTACAACTTAAAGTCGTTTTATTTTAAAATATATTGTTTAAAGTATGTAGAGTAATTGTAACATATCTCTTGGTAATGTTCTCTTTATACAGAGTGTAATAGAATAACTATTCCTAATTTTCAGAAATAATAGAGTGCACTTAGAGAAACATTTTTTATTAATAAACTAGTGTCCGGAAATTTCTCGGTGCCAAGATACACTAGATATCGTTAAAAACAATCTTAATCAAAACATCAAAGAGTAGTTAAGTTAAGGAACATTTTATTAGAAATAATAGCGCATTAAACTTTATAAAAATTGTTCAAAGTTACGACCACCATTTTCGATACACAAGTTGTAACGATGTACAATCGACTGCCAAAAAAAAACAAAAAAATAATTTCCGGACACTAGTTTATTAATAAAAAATGTTTCTTTATGTGCCCTCTATCATTTCTGAAAATTATGAATAGTTATTCTGTTACACCCTGTATAAGGTTAAACAAATGCTCAACGAATCCAGTGATTAAAGATCACTTATTTTAATTTCATCCCCAGTAAGATAAAATTTTAATTTATTAGTTATTGTCATAATGTCACTCCACCAAAAGTAATTATTTAGTTTGAGAAATAGTTATTGTAAATTGACGAAACGTCACTGTTCTATATGTCACTATACAAATACAGCACCCCCCTCCCCCCCTTGGAATGCAAAAACATAAAATTAGTTTGCCATTTGATGAGTTTAGTGCATTGTGGTTTATAATTATAAGCTAGGTCAGATAATAATAAATTTCAGTTTTCATTTTCCACGTTTTAGTATTTGCAATTGATTTGAAATTGTATTTCATTTGTATTTGTTGCAAAATTTGTACTGTTTATTTTTTGTTTTGTTTTTGTTTGTTTGTTTGTTTGTTTGTTTGTGGGTGATGTATATATATTTGACTGTAAAATTAAACTGAAATAAAACAATGTGATTTATGTTTGAATTAAATCGAAAAGCCGATGCTATTTTGTTTTCTATTTTTTTGTTGTTTTATTTATTAAAAAAGTAATTGGTACAAATACAAAAGCAATTTCTGTAATAAAAAAATTAAAAGCATATAGGTGAATCCATATATCAGAGCTTTGCACCGAAACTGAACCGAAAACCGAAAAAAAAACGTTATTTTTACTGGAATGAAAACCGAAACTAAACCGAAAAAAAGTCGGTTTGATTTGACATGTTGAAACAAAATACAAGTAACTATATTCTATTTAAAATAAAAATGTTTTAGGTTAAAGATCTGTATTAATATTTATTTAAAAATCAACGTTTCGACGACACTCAACATACGTCTTCATCAAGATAAATAACATAACTAATATTTACAGTAAATAACAGAACATAGAAACAAGTTACTAGGTAACAAATAAGTAACTAGATCACAAAATTTATAAATTTTTAATAAATGAAAGCCAAATTTTATTTAACAAAATTTTATTATTATTATTATTATTTTAGTTAAATAAAATTTGGTTTACATCACTTAAAAATCTATAAATTGTATGATCTACTTACTTATTTGTTACGTCTAGTACCTTGTTTCTATGTTCTGTTATTTACTGTAAATGTCATTTGTATCAGTTTTCCTAATGAAGACAGACGTTGAGTTCGTAGAAACGTCGATTTTAAATAAATATTGATACAAAACTTTAACCTGAAGCAGTTTTATTTTAATATAATGAGTTGTGAAAGATTTTTTTACTATGTTAATTAAAATAAATACATACATTAATACACAATCACGCCATGTACCCAACAGGATGTGGAAATGAGATTTTTACGTGAAGTATGTGGTGTAAATAGGAAAGATCGGGTACGAAATACGAAATAGATTAGTGTATGATGACTGTGAAATTGAAAAAAATGTTGTAGCAAAAGTTGCAGTGTTAGTCAGTTAAGATGGTTCGGACATGTTGAGCGAATGTCTAATGAAAGTTTGGTTAAAAAGATTTATTTGAATGATTTTGATGGTATACGTTTGCGTAGACGTCCGATGAGTAGTTGGAGTGGTATGATTGAGAAAGTGGCTTGCGTGAGCGAAAGTTTCCAAGTAGTAGGAATAAAAGAGCATGTATGAGAAAAATTATAAATGTGGATGAAGCAAAAGTTGCTTGTTTGGATAGGAATGTTTGGAGCAGACTAATTACGGAATGATAAAAATAAATACAGTAAAAAAACTGTTAAATTTTTTCATTAAAATAGTAATCATAAAACTTAATTCTATTCGCATTTATATTAATATTTATAATGATAATAAATATCCCAGCTAGGTAATTAATCCGTAAATTTCAAATTTAATATAGGCAAAAAGCGTTTAATCTGGCTAACTTCTGCAAACATAAATATTCGCAGTATCTACTTGGTTTTTAAGCACACAAGTTCTTCGAGACCCGGACCAAGTCAGTCAGGCTCAGTTTCATGGAAAAACTTATCCTGTCAAGCAGACAAAAGCTGCCTCCTGGCGTTGAAAATAAATTATTTTGTCGAAAAGGACCAGCTTATAATTATAAACTTCAAAAGACGCGAATCTTCCTACATAGATTCGATATCATCAGGGCACAGTTCTCATTTGCCAAAGCTAAAACTAAGTTGAAATCTTTCAAGAAGGTAAATATTAAAAAATTGTAAACCCCCCCTCTACCACATGGAAAATGTAATGTTTAAGTTCTGTATTAATTGTAACAGTCATGGATATTTGATATTTAAGAATTTAGGAAGTTAGTACGTTGACATATCCATGACTGTTGAGTGCATCGAACTTTGTCATTTTGTCAGCATTTTTAGTCGTCTTTCAATGTTCGATTGCATTCGATTTTTGTTTAAGCTGCATTTTTATGAATCCACTTTAGTCGAAAATTAAATGAGTTTAATTTAGTTATGGATAGATATCCAAGAAAAAAACATCAAATTATTTTAGTTACGAATGTTGTCCATATATTGTCATAATAATTAGTTATTTTGTAAAATCAGTTGATAATTAATTTTATTTATTATTTAATAAAATTATATTTTTAAATTGTTCTCGTTTTCTTTTTATTAAAAACTCCAAGAAATCAACCACGTATGTGCAATCTATATTTCCGCTCGGCCAGGCCGAAATCGTATTAGTAAAAACTTATAGGTTGTTACATAATATTTATTAATAATCAACGAACTCTCAATGTATGTCTTCATCAAGAAAAAAAGATACAAATGACATATACAGTAAATAAACTGAACATAGAAACAAGTTACTAGCTAATAAAATACAACTTACTAAATCATAAAAATTATATAAATTTTTAGTTAATGGAAGATAAATTCTATTTACAGTTATGTTATTTTTTTTTTATAAATATCTGTTGCTTAACATCTACTGATAATATTAATGATGCTGATCTAGTTACTTACAATTAGTTTGTTACCTAATAAATTGTTTCTATGTTTTGTTTATTTACTTTAAATGTCATTTGTATCATTTTTCCTGATAAAGACTTACGTTGAGTACGTATGTCAATTATTAATAAATATTAATACAGAACTGCAATCTAAAAAAGTTTTGTTTTAATATAATGAGTTCTGAAAGATTTTTTACTAGTTAATATTACTAAAGTTCAATGTTACCAGCTTTCCCGAAAAAAATTATTAAATTTTTAAAAAATTCATTTTGCAACATTATTTATCCGATTTTTCTTAGTGATCACATAAATTATATAAAAAAGTAAAAAATTATGAAAAAATAAATTTTAAAAAAATTAGTATTTATAAGTTGGTGTCAAAGTGAACTATATATATATATATATATATATATATATATATATATATATATATATATATATATATATATATATATATATATATATGTCTGTGGATAATGGGTTTTGCAGTCAGAAATTTGGGATAGATGTTAAATAAAACTCATTCAAGTTTAGAAGGCAAGCTTTCGATTGTATTCAAATCTTCTTCAAGGCCTCTGAAACATTATGAAAAAATACAAAATACATCGTAGTTTCTTTATTTTCTTAACAAATAAAAACAATATGCAAAATTTAATGCAATAAGAATATGTAACGTCAAAAATTATAAAATTACATATTCTTATTGCATTAAATTTCGCATATTGTTTTTATTTGTTAAGAATATAAAGAAACTACGATGTATTTTGTATTTTTTCATAATGTTTCAGAGGCCTTAAAGAAGATTTGAATATAATCGAAAGCTTGCCTTCTAAACTTGAATGAGTTTTATTTAACATCTATCCCAAATTTCTGACTGCAAAACCCATTATCCACAGACATCTAAAATTATTATCAGTCATTATATTTTCTTTTATATATATATGGGTTTACCCATATGTTTCCAATCTTCTAAAATACAGATAGCGTAAAATCATTGTGGAACATCCTATATATTATCCCTTAATATTATTAAGGGTCTGTCCTGTTGGATAACAGCAACAAAAACCAATTATCGTAGTAAGGGGGTATTAAAATTTTGTATTTTCAAGCTGTGTACATACTTTGTTGCGATATTTTAAAGTACGTACCATGACCGCCGCACGTCTCTGGTGGTTGAATGCAAAATAGGATTAACAATTAACCCTTCTTTGTGTCATTTAACAGCCCCGCGTATAATCTGAATGAAACTGAATTGTTTTCTCTCATGGGAATCAAATATTCTAGCCGCCACTTATATTGCGCTGAAAATCCTCATTTATCAACCTCCGACATCTTTATTTAGATGTGTCCTGTACAGTGGCGTAGCCAGAAATTTGTCATTGGGGGGGGGGTTACTAATATTAATCAATAAAGATAATACTATAATTTGTATAAAAAATAAAGAAAACAGTCAAAAACAGTCAAACAGTCAAATAAAACAGCCAAAACCTTGTAAAAAACAATCATAATCTTGTGAAAAACTTCATAATCTTGTAAAAAACAGTCATAACCTTGTAAAAAATAAACATGATCTTGTCAAAAACAGACATAATCTTGTGAAAAACTTCATAATCTTGTAAAAAAAACAGTCAAAACCTTGTGAAAAACAATCATAATCTTGTGAAAAACTTCATAATCTTGTAAAAAACAGACATAACTTTGTAAAAAACAAACATAATCTTGTCAAAAACAGACATAATCTTGTGAAAAACTTCATAATCTTGTAAAAAAACAGTCATAACCTTGTGAAAACAGTCATAATCTTGTGAAAAACTTCATAATCTTGTAAAAAACAGTCATAACAGTCATAAAAACAGTCATAAAATAAAAAAAATTATTTTTATAAAAATCAAAGTAAAATAACATATTTCATATTTCACATACGTATGTTTTTCCTAGTTCAGGTTCTGGGGAGGGGGGGTTCCAACCCCCCTAACACCCCCCTGGCTACGCCACTGGTCCTGTAGTTCGTTAGATAAACTGTACTCTCCCCAGCTGTTCATTAGACATTTCTTTTTATAAGTTTTTTTTTATAAGTTTGCTGCAAAAAATACTGTTTACTTTTTAGGTTATTATACGTTACTGGGAACAAATTTAAAGGATTAGTTCTAAAATGTCAACCCCGGCACTTTATTACTACTTTGACTGAAAGGAAAAGGGGTATAGTGTTCGGTACGGTGTCTGTAACACTTTCAAAAACCTGCAGAACAACTGAGAAAGACGATTGATATAATTACTATGACAATCTGCTGATAGAATCTGATAGAAATTGATAAAAAAAAAGGATAACATCAATCACCGTGAAGGAGCCCTGATTTAAATAAAATTTGACTTTCTTTAATTAAAAATCTATAAATTATATGATCTAGTCACTTATTGTGTTACCTAGTAACTCGTTTCTATGTTCTGTTTATTTACTGTAACATTTTCAAAAATCTGAAGAACAACTTAGAAGGATGATTGATAGAATTAATATATCAATCTACTGTTAATATTGATTGATAAAAGAATCGATAGAAATTGATAAAAAAAAAGAACATCAATTACTGTGAAGGAGCACTTGAGTTAAATAAAATTTGGCTTCCATTAATTAAAAATATATAAATTTGTATATGATCTAGTTATTGATTTGTTAGCTAATAACTTATTTCTGTGTTCTGTTTATTTACTGTAAATATGATTTGTATCATTCATCCTGAAGAAGATAGACGTTGAGTTTCGTCGAAACGTCGATTATAAATAAATTTTAATACAAAACTTAAACCTAAAGCAGTTTTATTACCACTTTAACAGCAAGGAAAAAGTGGTATAGCGTTTGGTACAGTGTCTGTAACATTTTCAAAAAAAAAATTGTGTATAGAAATCCTTCATATAGTCCCTAGATGACGAATCTGAACTTAGTTTATGTGGGTGTATGTGTGTGCGTCGTCAGCTCGCTCGCTCGGTCGTAAGTCAAAATTTTGTGGCCGCAACTCCTCCTAGACGGTTCAACCGATTTTAATGAAATTTTCAGGATAAATTTGTCTAGTACCCAACATGGTCATGTGGTTTTATTTTTTTTCAGTGATGCCAACTTTCCGAGAAAAAAATTACTAAAGTTTATAAAAATTCAAATTGGCTACATTATTTATTCGATTTTGATCAGATTTTCAGAAAAGATTTCCCTAATGCTCCCATTAATTATATAATTTTATTAATATCCAGTGTTGCCAAATTTCCGAGAAAAAAATTACTAAAGTTTTAGAAAATTCATTATGACCACTATTTAACCGATTTTAATCAAATTTTTATAAAAAATTCTCCTAGTGCCTAAATAAATTATGCAATTTTAACAAAATACAGTGTTGCCAACTTATCGAGAAAAAAAATCACATTTATTCGATTTTCATCAAATTTTCGGAAAAGTTTCTTCTAGTGCTCACATAAATTATAATTTTATTAAAGATATTGTGTTGCCAACTTTCCGAAAAATGTCAAAGTGGTCTATATATGGGTTTACCCATATTCTTCTAATCTTGTTTAATATATATATATATATATATATATATATATATATATATATATATATCGGAATAATTTAACATTTTTTTGTTGTTGTCTGATATATAGACTCACATTCTAAACTAAGTACACATTGAAGGAGAGGGGTGGGATTTGATATGATTAAGTACTGGATAGAAACAGTACACGGCCGGTAGTGCAGTGATGGTTGGTGTTCGTGTAATCGTGTGTTCGAGGGTTGTAAAATCTCTCTCGCTGATGGCAAACACAGGCGAGCGCCGCGACGCTGCACACAACCTGTTTGAATAATGCATGAATCGCTATAGCCGGAGTTATGTCGGACGGGGATCAAAAGCCTAAAATAGGCTTTACCTAATACAGGACGACCTGTAGCTAAATAGACAGAATGTAAAGCAACACACATACACCCACACGTATAACATATTCCTGTACAAAAATCTAGATACCGGGTGTTTATCTAGTTATCTATAGTCTGGTTTTTAACTAGGAGGAGTAAATTGTAAAATTGAGTTGATGAATACTCAGTTATTGAAATTGGAAATGAAACTTTGAGAAAGGTGTATTTTTTTGATAATAACTTTGGCCCGTATTCCCACCTCATTTATAAAAGTGATTTTTGAAATAAGTGCTTTTGACGTGTACTTAAGATTATTTATTAAGCACTTGATAATAGTTTAATTAAATTTTAAAATACCAAATATAATAAAAATGATCAAAAATACGAAAACTATTTATATTTGATCAAAAACAGAAGTAAAAATTCTTTTGAAATTAATGATAAAAGTACTTTTTCACGAAAAACTGAGGTGAGAATACGGGCCTTTGATTTTAATAATCTTTAAATAGTTTTTAAATACATTGGAAAATATTTTAATAATTAATAGGTAATTTTCATATATTTTTTTTAATTATAAATAAATAAAAATCCTGTGTATAAGAATTTGTTACGTTAGCATATGATATCTTATTATTATATGTATAAATATAACATATATACAAATTATATAAGGTTCCAAAAATAAATTGTAGTATAGACAACACAAACATCCATGCCAAGCGGGATTCAAACCCGGGCCCACACAAGTACGAGCGATGTCAGACACACGTCTTAAACCGCTCGGCTGTGCTCTAATTATTATACTTTTAATTAATTAACAATAACTATTATTCATATTATATTAATGTATCAATTTATGTAGTATTCTTATATTATAAAAGTAGGAATAAAATGTTCTAAATTATGGTAGAAAATAAATGTTTAATACAAATAAAAAAATTACTAAAATTTTTAAAAATTTATTACGGCCATGTTGTTTAACCGATTTTGTTCAAATTTTCACAAAAGATTCTTCTGGTATCCATATAAATTAGATAATTTCAACAAAGTACAATGTTGCCAACTTTCTGAGAAAAAAATTACTAAAATTTTTAAATATTGAAAAAATATAAAAATTAATCACTCGGAACTAAACCGAAAACCGGAAAAACCGTAATTTTTATCTAATTGAACCGGAACAAAAAATCTAATGGTACAAAGTCCTGAATAATACAACCTAGGGCCGTTTTATTTTACTATTTTTTTTATAGCTGGTGCGTACCTGATAAAACTTTCTATGTTAGTCTTTTTACTTCTTCGACTATATCATCTATTATTTTGCCACTGTATTTTCAGCTTCGGTTTCCTTTTCGTATTTGAATTATTTTTTTTCTGCGTTCAACTACTACACGAACAATGATAAAGTGATCTCATATTTTTTTATTTGCGATATAAATCTTTTAACTTGTGTTCTTGCTTTGTACACAATTTCGACAGTCGTATCCGATTCGCTTTTTTTTTCTTTAAATTTTTTATATGTTAATTTCTAAAGGAAATATTCCGTGTTTTCATGTATATATACAGGGTGATTCAGGACTAGTGTAACAAACTTTAACAGCTTATTCCTGAGGTCATTTTGAGCCAAAAATGTCATATGAACATAGGTCCTATTCCTTCTAGTTACCAAAATACAAGAGGTTGTTAAAGTTCTATAAATAACACAAAATTTTCTAATTTTTGTAATCAAGATACATTCGGAAAACAAGAGTTTTATTGAAAAGTCATACCTTATTTGTCTTAATTAAAAATTGTTATACTTTTGATTGTATTTTTGCTTCATAATGGATGGTTATAGTACTGCTAAATATGCAGATATGATTTTTATTTATGGATTATGTAATGTAATGACAAATAAAATATGACTTTTCAATAAAACTCTTGTTTTCCGAAAGTATCTTGATTACAAAAATTAGAAAATTTCGTGTTATTTATAGAACTTCAACCTCTTGTATTTTGATAACTAGAAGGAATAGGACCTATGTTTATATGACATTTTTTGGCTCAAAATGACCTCAGGAATAAGCTGTTAAAGTTTGTTACACTAGAAATTAGAAATTAGAAGAAGAAATTAGAAATTAGAAAATTTCGTGTTATTTATAGAACTTCAACCTCTTGTATTTTGGTAACTAGAAGGAATAGGACCTATGTTCATATGACATTTTTGGCTCAAAATGACCTCAGGAATAAGCTGTTAAAGTTTGTTACACTAGTCCTGAATCACCCTGTATATGTATATATATATATATATATTTGTTAATGTCAAAATGATTTTATTTAATATGGGTTTACCCATATGCTTTTAATAATGTTTGTATATAGAAATACAAACAATAATAACACTGCTAATATCATTCATTCGTACTGTAACATTTTTTGTAAACAAAATTTATCCTGTTCAAAAATTGTAAATTAATAAAATGAAAAATATTTGAGAAAATTCCAATGTTGATGTGAACAATAATAAAAAAAAAATAAACACATTCTTTGTTTGAGTTTTGAAAAACACATACATACATATTTCGTTTACAACAAACAAATGATTTAATGCGAGGTCATGTATTGTCTGCATCAATTTTTTTACGAGCCACGTTAACGCTGACACCTGTCTTTCTATTTGTCACGTAACAAATCCAGTTATTAATTTCCAAAAAATAATAAATTTTTTGCTGTTCGCTTTTTACGAAATATCATGTTTGTTTGTTCTTGTTTTTGTATCAAAATAGCCAAACTTTTGTTAAATATTACATACATACATACATACATACACAATCACGCCATGTACCCAAAAGGGTGTGGCACAAACTCTTTTCATCATCCCGTAATCAGTCGCCTCCAAACATTCCTATCCAAACAAGCAACTTTTGCTTCATTCACAATATTACATGCTATGTAAAATTAAGTTCTATGTAAAATTACATAATAATTCAGGGCATCATTTTTACCCATAACTTTTACTGTAAAATTACAGAAAAACGTTTTACAGTGTGGTATAAAATATTCTAATTAAAATAAAACTGCTTTAGGTTAAAGTACTGCATTAATATTTATTAATAATTCGTCTTCGAATAAATTATATATATATATATATATATATATATATATATATATATATATATATCAATATGGTAACGTAATATTAACGTAAAACAAATTACGTACTTTAGTTCATTATAATTTAATAACAATCGTTTCACTTTAATATTATTTTCATTTTTTTTTTTTAATTTAACATTGTCGAGTATTCAAAACAAAACATGTCATATAAATTCAAAAACACAATATTAAAAGCACTTCTACATTTTAGACACAAATTATATAACCCTTTTAGCAATTTCATTATTCCAAATGACAAATATTATTACCAACATTTATGCAAATATCACATGAAAAAAAGTTCTATTCCGTCAAACGGAAAGCGACAAAAAAAAGAAGGCATATTTCACCCCGAACACATTTCACAGTCTCCCGGTAGTAAACAGATGTTTGATGCTTATCAACCCCCCTACCCCCCACCCCACACTTCCTTCCACAATCATATTTCCGGTCGAAAATTTGTGAGTTTCTGAATACGTTAGAATTATTTATATATTCACACTTTTGCGATAAGACTTTTGCTAGATTTACATGGAAAAAAAAAACTGTGATATCGAAATAATTTGATAGCTGTGAGTTTTATTTGCTACGGAAATTAAGTTGGCTATGAAATATTTTGTCAAAATTTGTTTTCGTTCTTATACAGTGATTCAAAAAAAATGTCGGTTGTTTTTTTCACTTTTTAAAAATATATTTCCTTTTCGTTTTTTACCACTTTGACTGCAAGGAAAAAGTGGTATAGCGTTTGGTACGGTGTCTGTAACATTTAAAAAAAAAAAAATTGTATAGAAATCCTTCATATAGCCTCTAGATGACGAATCTGAACTTAATTTATGTGGGTGTATGGATGTGCGTCGTCAGCTCGCTCGCTCGCTCGCTCGGTCGTAAGTCAAAATATTTCTTCCTCCTAGACAGTTCAACCGATTTTAATAAAATTTTCAGGATAAATTTGTCTAGTACCCAAGATGATCATGTGGTTTTATTTTTTTCCAGTAATGTCAACTTTCCGAGAAAAAAATTACTAAAATTGTTAAAAATTCATATTGGCTACGTTATTCATCCGATTTTGATCAAATTTTCAGAAAAGATTTCCCTAATGCTCCCATTAATTATATAATTTTATTAATATCCAGTGTTGCCAACTTTCCGAGAAAAAAATTACTAAAGTTTTAAAAAATTTATTATGGCCATGTTATTTAACCGACTTTATTCAAATTTTCACAAAAGATTCTTCTAGTATTCATATAATTTATGTAATTTTAACAAAATACAGTGTTGCCCAACTTTCCGAGAAAAAAATTACTAAAATTCATTGAGGCTACATCATTTATTCGATTTTGATCAAATTTTCAGAAAAGTTTTTCCTAGTGCCACATAAATTATAATATTATTAAAATACAGTGTTGCCAACTTTCCGAGAAATGTCAAAGTGGTCTCTATATGGGTTTACCCATATACTTCTAATCTTGTTTCTTTTATTATCAATGTTGAAAAATAGTGCAACACTTAGTGTTGTTATAACATACCCCTCGCTATTAATTAGTAAAACACCCCATATTTAATAGTCATACAGTGGAAATTTTGATTGAATCAGATAGGCCCGTATTCTCACCTCATATGAAAAAGTGCTTTTTCAAAAAAGTGCTTTCGACGTTCACTTAAAATCATTTATTAAGGATTTTAAAATAGTTTATTTAAATTTTGTAATACCAAATATAATAAAAATGATCAAATATAGAAAAATTATTTATATTTGATGACAAACAGAAGCAAAATGTTATTTTAAAATTAATGATAAAAGCACTTTTTCACGAAAAAGTGAGGTGAGAATACGGGCCATAGATTTTAACGTGCTGAATGAAAAATGCACATACAATGTGCAATTGTCATCAACCTAACTTGACTTAAATTTTCAAAACGATATAATTTAATTTGCCTACTAATTAAATATTATCTTTATTGTGTTAAAAAATTAATTAAAATTAAAATAAGGTTTCGGAAGTGTTACCTTTTTGGGAGTGCCTTGTTTATAATGAAAATGTTATTCAATTTAATTTTCAAATGTTGCTTTTCTTTTATATTAACAAATATTTGTTCAAAACTAAAAACTTTAGCAAACTCAAAGTCTCAAAGCAAATGTGTACCTACATCATATATTAGAATATATACCCAAGAAACTCATTTACTCTTCAAATAAATTTTCAATTAAACTATTCCTATCCAATGAGTAGCTAGTTTACCAAGGTATATATATATATATATATATATATATATATATATATATATATATATATATACTGAACTGTTTACATGGAAATTCTTATTAATATAGTTGGAAGCAGTAGTTCTTAGTATTTTCTGAGCCACGAGCTACTTTTGTGTACATTTTCTTTACCTATATAAATTATAAATAGTATATAGGGTGTCTCACAAGGGGCCTACGCAATCCGTATTTTAAAAACTATATAATATTATGTTACAAAATTTGCAATATAATATAAGATTCCATACTTTTGATTTAACTGGAAGTCGATTCTATTTATAACATCCAAATTCTAAATAGAATTTCCATGTCTTATTTTACTATTGAATACAATATATAAATAATATTTTACTTTAGTTCAACTGTTTTTGATGTATTTCAACTTTTTTAATTATTTTTTTTGTTTGAAATCAGCAATATCTTGAATAGAAAAAAATTACTAAAGTTTTTAAAAATTCATATTGGCTACGTTATTTATCCAATTTTGATCAAATTTTCAAAAAAAAATTTCCTACTGCTCCCATTGATTATATAATTTTATTAATATCCAGTGATGCCAACTTTCCGAGAAAAAATTACTAAAGTTTTAAAAATTTTATTATGGCCATGTTATTTAACCGATTTTACTCAAATTTTCACAAAAGATTCTCCTAGTATTCATATAATTTATGTAATTTTAACAAAATTCATTATGACCATTTTATTTAACCGATTTTAATGAAATTTTCATAAAAGATTCTCCTAGTATCTAAATAAATTATTTAATTTTTACAAAATACAGTGTTGCCAGCTTATCGAAAAAAAAAATCACAAAATTTTTTAAAAATTCATTGTGGCTACATTATTTATTCGATTTTGATCAAATTTTCCGAAAAGTTTCTCCTAGTGCCCACATAAATTATAATATTATTAAAATACAGTGTTGCCAACTTTCCGAGAAATGTCAAAGTGGTCTATATATGGGTTTACCCATATACTTCTAATCTTGTTATTATAATATTAAATTTTTTAAAAAATGCATTCAAATATTTTGTGATTGTGATAGCATCTAGCGATTTTAATAAAATATAACACGACAGATCGAATGATTATTCAATTATAATATTCATTGGAATACTTATCATTCGAATATGCCCCTCAATCACTAATAAAGATTGTGACAATTTACTAAGTAATTGTGTTTGCATCACGAAATGAATGCTGAACAAATTAAATTTAAAAAAAAAAGTGACTGTTTCTTTGAAACAAACGAACGAGTTAAACGGTAATGAGAATATACAGTATCTATAATACGAATCTTCTTTTGAAAATAAATATATAATACAAAGGCGCTGTTTTCATTTTGATTGAGTATAGAAAGTCTAGAGTAAATAAAGGAATGCTTTGACCCACTTATTTGATCAAAAAAAAGCAAGAAACACCGATAACGAATACACTATTCATCGCTGAAGAAAACAAAAAAAAAGAAAGAAAAAAAGATATCAAATCACTTCTAGTTTAATTAAAATAAAATTATAGCAAAAGCAACTAATCAACTTATTCACAAGCAACGCTACAGATATTTCAATATTAAAACATTTTATTATGCTGAAGCTCTTAGAAATTATTATAATCGACAAAAATTATTTTATAAATAAGATTAAAAGCTTTTTTATAGCTTTATACGTAGCTCATTATAGCTTTTTTCTGAGTCAAAAATTATATTTTTTAAATTCACACCACTCCGTTAATAATCATCGGAATGGCATGAATTTTAGACTACTAGAAAGCATATTTCATTAGCTTTTTGGTGATTATTTTGAGATATTTTTAAAGTAAATACAATAAAAGTTATATCGCAAAATGTCTAAAAAGGCGATTTCCCCATTTAAGCTAAATACAAAATCAAAGTAGTCTCTATATGTGTTTACCCATATGCTTCTAATATTGTTTAATTAAAAATTAAATAAATTATAATCAAATTAAAGGTGCATAAATTTTATTAATTTCAATTCATTTAATATTTATTGCACAAATTATAATATTTTATACAATATCAAAAATTATTGATAATATATTGTGTCAGTTAATTTTGTTAGTCAATTTATCGTTTATAAATTGCATTTTAGTTATAAAATCTAATTTTCGGTAATTATATAGAATTATAGTCTGAAACTGAGTATTATATCTATAAAATACTGTTATAAATATAAATATATATTTAATTTAATTGCTGGCATAATTTATTTAATTAAAATTTATGCATGTCATATAATGTAATTTTCAAACTAAATTTCAATATCATCAAATTTTATTACGTATGTTCGTTGGTCAAATGTCTATCCTATGTTACATTCTGTTTAATCAGCATTTTATTACATACAATCATCAATATATATATATATATATATATATATATATATATATATATATATATACATATATATATATATATATATATATATATATACATATATATATATATATATATATATATATATATATTAATTATTCCAAATAAATAAATAAAAAATGCCCATACACTTCCCAGACCTGTCAGATGATATTAACCCGTACCTGTTAAAGGCTCAAAATTTGCATTTAGCTTAAATGGGGAAATCGCCTTTTTAGACATTTTGGGATATAACTTTTATTGTATTTACTTTAAAAATATTTCAAAATAATCACCAAAAAGCTAATGAAATATGCTTTTTAGTAGTCCAAAATTCATGCCATTCCGATGATTATTAACGGAGTGGTGTGAATTTGAAAAATATGATTTCTGACTCAGAAAAAAGCTATAATGATTAATCATTATAGCTTTTTTCTATCTTTCAAAACACATTATATTAAAATAAAACGGCTATAGATTATAGTTCTGTATTAATATTTATTCGAAGTAGGTCTTTATCAGGAAAAATTATGAATAATTTTTCCTGATGATGTACGTCAAAAGATCGATTATTAATAAAAATTAATACAGAACTATATCCTCAAGTCGTTTTACTTTAATAAATATCCTTTTTAAAATATATTATACATTTTTTACGTAAAAAAAAATTGTAACTTTGTTTAATGTAAAAAAATAGTTTTTATACTAAATATGTTAAGATTTAAACACTCGGTGACGACGTTATAAAGAATTGCAGTCAACAATTCAACGTTTCTAAACGATTTGGTCATCACAATAAACTAATTTTTAAATTAGTTACAAATTGAAAAATCGAATCAATACATTTTTTCAATTTGTAAACTAATTTAAAAATTAGTTCATTGTGATGACCAAATCGTTTAGAAACGTTGGATTGTTGACTGTAATTGTAAAAAAATAGTTTTTACGTGTAAAAAATGTTGTATTAATATCCATCCTTGAATGCCAGTTTCTCGTGGCATAGACTATATAATTTTGCATAGAGAAAACCCTAGGGGCAATACAATATAATCGAACCATAATGTAATGCATCTGCCAAACTATACTAATTATCCAATGTCATAAACACGGGACGTGTATTAATGTATCTTCGGTGTATATAAGTTCAAAGTTCAATAGATTCCGCTCTACTAAATCCATGCACACAACTTTCAATTACCAGATAGAGTTGTTAAGAACATCAATAACATAACAACCGAATGTTTCTGACATAAATCCTTTTTCTCGTTTTCTTGCTTTCTTTCTTTCTTTATTATTTTTTTTTCAAACGCATTTCCAAACAAGGAAAAGAAAAAATCTTAAATCTACACTGTAAAAAAAGCAAGGAAAATGTGGTATGGTTTAACACAAATTTTCAGGATATATTCTTTTTTCAGGCTTAATAATTATAAAATTTAATTTCTGAACAGCGCTGTACCCGAATTTTTGGTGAAAAAATATACAATTTGTATTCCTATTTCTTAGTATTTATGTGATAATGTCAAAGTGGTCTATATATGGGTTTATCCATACACTTCTAATTTTGTTTTACTATGTATTTAATAATAATATTCAATTTTCTTGTGCCACATCCTTTTGGGTATATAGCGTAATTGTTTGTATGTATTTCTGTAAATTTAGCACCTAAAGTAAGTAAAAATAACCTAATAAGTATGTAAAATTGCTTACTTTCTTGCAAATTGCATCACATACTTAATGTAAAATTACATATTGTTGGTATAACTTCTTAAATTATGTAATATTATAGCTTGCATATTAATATCTGTAACAATTCATCAAAATAATGAGAGTTAGTACATATTTTGTGAAATAATATTAATAAAATATTTTAAGTGTAATTCATTCATTTCAAAATACAATCTATATGTAAATTCAGAAATGTATGTAATTATACCGACAATAACATTACAGAACTAAACAAATTTTACCTATTTATGGAAAATACTGACAGCAAATTAACTGAAGTTTTGTAAATTTACTAAAATAGACTCGAAAAAAACTGTAATATTACATACATATGTACTTTTCCATCCCGTTGGTAATATATCATATTACATAATGTTTGTAATAAAGTTCTGATATTATGTATTTGTTAAACAATTATGTTAAAACTACAGCAGTTGAATTAGTGTGTTGATTTTAAGACTTGTAACTTTATAATAATAAAAATAAATATAAAAATACATTTTATTGTAAATTAAGATAATTATTGTTGGTAGTGTCCAACAAAAATCATTGTAAATTTTCTATTACAGTGTACGAGATCAATTGATAAGATTTCAAAGTTCGATGAAGCTTTTAGCGGAAAAATTTCTAGCAATTTATCGTGAAAATGCTTAACAAGGAAACTTAAGAAAATAATGGTGAAAATGGTGAGTAGAAACTGAATAAGGAAAAATAAAAATATTATGGTTTTTGGTAGGCACTTACCAAAAATTGTTGATAATGGCTTTGAAATTCTGAAAAAAAGAAAAAATTTATTAGAAAAATATGTTCAGATTTACTAAATCAATATGATATTGACATAGTAAGAAATATTTCAGGACTCAATAGCTGTGTTTTTTCTTTACCGAAAAACTCAGCTCAGATCAGCAAATATCAGTAACCTTGAAATAATAGGTGTTTCATTTATCGTCTCGTAACTGAGTTCGAAGTGAGTGAATTGCTTCCCCCCTTAACGATACTGAGTTGCATATTTAACTAGTGCTTAGCTGAGATTCAAGTGAGCGCACATGCGCAATTCAAATTTTCCTAGTTTAAGATTTGATAACGTGTTTGATACTGGTTGACATATTTATATTTGAATATTTTATTTTGAAATCAAACAATAAATATTCAGCGAGTTGCAATAAATTATCAACGCGAACAATCCAAATACATCTAATATTTTCGGTTATGTCATATGTGGAACTTACGATTTTAAACGTCACTTTCAAATAAACTGTTTTATTTATCAATACAACTCACTCAGCAAAACTCAGCTCAGCTCAGCTCATTTAAAAGATTTACTGATCTGAGTGGAATGTAAAAAAAACACAGCTAGTAGATTAAAATAAAACTGCTTTAGATTCAAGTTCTGTATTAAAATTAATTTATAATCGACGTTTCGACGAAACTCAACGCTCGTCTTTATCGAGATAAACTAATACAAATGACATTACAGTAAATTGCAGATCATAGAAATAAGTTACTAGGTAATAAATAAGTAAGTAGAACATAAAATCTATAAATTTTATGTTCTAGTTACTTAATTATTTAAAAATTACAGAATTTTGAGATAGAAATACCGAATATTTATAGTAAAATAAAATTACAGGTTTTTTTATAGTCAAATTTTTTTATTATTTTTCCGTAATTTCGCTATTTTATTATTACAGTGTACTTCAAATAATTTTTTTGACATGTTTGACATATGTCTCAAAACAAATTCGAATAAAATTCAAAAAATATTTTAAATATTAAAAATGTTTTGTTGGAAAATACCTATATGTAAGTTTGACAAAATGCCAATATTTTTTTTTCAAAAATATACATCTTTAATATGTCCTATTTGTTTCGTGGTGAATTTTAAATTGAATAAAATATGGTATAGTTAAAAAATCGAATAAACATTTTGAAAAAATTTCTGAATAAACTGAAATTCAAATTTTCAAAACTTTTTATTCAATAATTTTAAAATTAGAAACTCTGCATTATTCCAATTATTGAAATTATTTGATGAGACTTTTATCGGATACGACTCAATTTAATATAAATAATAATTAGGTTTAAATAAAATTGTTAGTTAATTGTTAATTAATTAATAATTTTTAATATCGAAAGATTCCAAGTAGTAGAAACAGAAAAGCATGTATGACAAAAATTATGAATATGAATGAAACTAAAGTTGCTTGTCTGGGTAGAGATGTTTAAAGGAAATTGATTTCGGGATAGTGGAAAGAGTTTGTGCCACACCATTTTGGGTATATGGCGTGATTGTGCATGTATGTATAAAATGGTAAAAATGATGTTAAACATATTTTTAAAAACTTTTCTCCATTTTTTAACTGAAATATTTAGATTTTGCTTGAATAATAAAAATTCTAGATAATTTATCATGCAGACCTGTGTGTACTCAATTGAGTTTAGCAAATTAATCAAAAGGCGGGTAGAGAACCTAGCTTGAGATGACGTCATTAATTTATTGCCCAACAAGCAAACCCTTTCTAAACCACCAACAAATTTCTCTTTAAACCAATTTCGACAAAAATCGTTTTATTTATACTTATAAAGGGGCGGCCGGTATTTGCTTCAAATTAATTTTATCATCCAATATATTTTTACAAATGTTAATAAAAATACTATTAGTTCCTAGGTCAATTAAATTATTGATTTATCAAAAACGAATATTTTTCGCATTGTTTTCAGAAAAAGTTCCAGTCACTTCCTTAAATACGAGTACTTGCTAAAAACATTGGCCCATTTATAAAAGTGATTTTTGCCAAAAGTACTTTTGACGTTTACTTAAAATTATTTATTAAGCACTTTATAATAGTTTATTTAAATTTTATGATACCAAATATAATAAAAATGAACAAAAATAGAAAAACTATTTATATTTGATCAAAAAGAAAAGCAAAAACTTATTTTGAAATTAATGATAAAAGCACATTTTCACGAAACAGTGAGGTGAAAATACTGGCCGTTATTTCTGATGTTTTCTCGCTGTAAAATTGTCGATTTTAGTCTTGCTGAAATTTATACATATATATATATATATATATATATATATATATATATATATATATATATATACATGAACAGATTTGCGTAATAAAATAAAAAAAATGTTTGCTATTAAATTGTTTTATATTTGAAATGTGCGAAGTCAACAAAATTTTCAACACAAATTTATGTTATGTTGTATTTGTACAATGCGTAAATATGAATTTGCTAAAGTCTATTGCTATACTGGTTAGCACGTAGAACAAATAAGCAATATCAAATATCATATTGCCTGTTGTTTATCGTATAGATCAAACCAGAGATACGAAAAATATAATATATACATATATACACAATCACGCCATTTACCCAAAAGGGTGTGGCACAAACTATTTCCACTATCGCAAAATCAGTTTTCACCAAACATTCCTATCCAGACAAGCAACTTTCGCTGCATCCACATTCATAATTCCTATCATGCATACTCTTCAATTCCTACTACTTGGAAACATTTGCTCAAGCAAGTACTCTGTCAATCATACCACTTCATCTACTCATCGGACGTCCACTAGCAAACGTATACCTTTAAAATCATTCATATAAATTTTTTTAACTAAATATTCATTAGGCATTCGCTCAAAATGACCGAACCATCTGAACTAATCATCAACAATAATCTATTTCGTATCCGATTCCTTCTTATTACACCACATACGCCATCTTATTTCCATATTTTTGCAGCCACTCGAAACTAATATATTATTTTTCAGTTTTAATAAAAAAATTACAGAAGAAAAAAAATACAAAAAACAAAAACTTCTTATAAATTATCTCATAAATTTCAAATCATATTTGGTTTACAAATTGATATTGTTTGAAAAGCATGGAAACGAAATATAGAAACAAAAAACAAAAAAACAAAAAAACGGAGCTTCATTCAAAACAAGAAACAAAGTAATTTTTTATTTAAATGAGAATCATAAGCAGCAGCCATCTATGAAAAATTACATTTTTATAGAAGTTTGACACGTTTTCAAATTCATTGGCTCGTGATAAATTTGTTTTCAAAACATCATCAAGAAATAAAAATCGTAATAACTTATATACATATAATTTAAATTAAAAAAAAAATAATATAATACGTTAAAACAAAAAATGTAGGATCTATTTTGTATCTAATAATATAAAATTCTTGTGTCACAGTTTTAGTGTTTATACTCCTCCGAAACGGCTTGACCGATTTTGATGAAATTTGATATGTATATTCAGTAGGTATGAGAATAGGTTTATAACTAATTTTTATATCCCTAAGTGTTAAGGGTGGCTTACCCTAAAAAAAAATTTTCCATTTTTTGAACAAATATTTTTTTTGGTTATTTTTTTATGGTGTGCTATTCAAAAATACATGTAGTCCTAAATTTTTACCCTCCTACCACCAACCCCTACTTTTTAATAGCATTTTATATTTTTTAACCCCGGTCGATAGCTGATCAATAAGGTTCCGTTTAGGCAAACTCAATAAAATAAAAATAAATAAATAAATAAATTTGTAACTTTGGGAAGTTGTTGAGTACACTCCCGCAAAGGATTCTAGGGCCCTGGGGGGCCACAGGAAAAATATAGAAAAGTGTGAAAGAAATTGATTCCAAATAAATTGAAAATAATTATAATATGAGAAATGTAATTGATTTTTTTTTGTAATACAAAAAAAATTCATAAAAAATTTAATATACACATTAAAATAAAGGCAAGACAACGTTTGCCGGGCCAGCTAGTATTTTCATAAAAATTTGCAACTTTTCTGTTGATGATTTCAATTTAATTCGAAATTATACCATCACTAGTATAGTTACCATAATAAAAATTAACCAAACTATAATGAAAACCTTCAAAACCAAAAAATAGCATTCATTTATCTTCACTGAAAATTATCATTATTCATTTCGGAAATCTTTTTTCTCCTCGCTACCCCCGCCCTCAATACAAGAATTCCATCCCTATGTTTGATCACGACGACTACATCAAACCACCCCCCTCCCCCTTCGGCGCACCGCGCACCACTTCCCACCCCCTACCCCCTTTGGACGCACGCTCGTTTTATGTTACACGCGTCGGCGACGTCGAGGCGTCTCGGTTGTCAGGGGCCGGGTAACTGGATACCGAGGTTCTTGCCTAGCGTCCAGACGCCGTGCGTCCGCTAATGAGCCACCTGCCAACCAACCCCTGGGGCACCAAGAGAACGTTCTACGTCTTATCCTCAGTTCGAAGCGAAAGAGAAAGAGAAAGAGAGAATTAGAAAGAAAGAACCTGTAGATATTGTGCTGAAGATAGTAATAAAGGGATATGTATCTTGATTGACACCGAATAACTATGGATTTTGATGGGTTTTGCTGTTGTTTGTAGGTGTATTTTAGCGTTGGGATTATAAAAGATAGAAAGATATGAAACGGGAATTAATATTAGAAAATAGAAAAATATATTTTATAATCTAGTTACTCGTATTTTGTTATCTAAATGTATGTCATTTGTATTATTTTTTCTTGATAATGATGTTACATAGAGTACGTCGAAATGTCGATTAATACATACATACATACACAATCACGTCATGTACCCAAAAGGATGTGGCACAAACTCTTTTCATCATTTCGTAATCAGTCTCCTCCAAACATTCTTATCCAAACAAGCAACTTTCGCTTCATCCACATTCATAATTCCTCTCATACATGCTCTTTTAGTCCTACTACTTGAAAACTTTCGCTCACGCAAGCCACTCTCTCAATCATACACCACTTCAACTACTCATCGGACGTCCACGCAAACGTATACCATCAAAATCATGCAAATAAATCTTTTTAACCAAACGTTCATTAGACATTCGCTCAACATGTCCGAACCATCTTAACTGCCTAACACCAACTTTTGCTACAACATTTTTTTTCAATTTCACACTCATCATACACAAATCTATTTTTTTTATGTCGATTGTCGATGTCGATTGTCGATGTATATAGAGTCGATTATTAATTAAAATTAATACAGAACTATATCCTAAAACTATTTTATTTTAATAATTTATAAATTTTGTGATCTAGTTAATTGTATAAGTTAATAAGAGAAGCAATAGTTAGCAAAAATTAGTAGTAGGTTGATAAGAGAGACAATAGAAATTTATTTAAAAAAAATGATAACATCGATCAACTAATACTATTCTACAACTGTTACTAACTGGTTAAGATTACTTGGCATGTATTTTTATTTATTTTTAGTTTCGTTTAGAACGTTTAAAGCAAATATCGTCCTTGGAATAGAAAGCTGTTTTTATATATCGCCCAGAATGCTTAGTTTCGGCCGCAAATATCTGCGATA
This sequence comes from Clivina fossor, assembly GCA_963966155.1. NCBI lineage: Eukaryota > Metazoa > Arthropoda > Insecta > Coleoptera > Carabidae > Clivina > Clivina fossor. The sequence continues at coordinate 12,347,099 of OZ014567.1, forward strand.
AACAGAATAATCATTGCTTTCTAGTCCTCTTAACATAATATACTATTATAAATCATGTGATATACGTATGTTTATATGTTACTGACTGATGTCTAGTTATCTATATCAGTCATATATCAACTGTTATAATTAATTATTGCAATACGTAACTAACTTAAAATCCATACATTCAACATTTCATCTGCTAGTTTTGCACACTTAGCTCTGGTTCGATAAACTATCATTTGTAAATGTCCGCATGTCTAAAGTTAGGTTAAGTTTAAATTGTAACTGAAATGTTTATATATATATATGTCGACGTGTCAGTCGCAGAAGAAAAAAAAAAACAAATATGAATAGAATTCATTTGTCAACTATTTTTGGCAAGTCAACATTTTTTTTTTCCTGAAAAAACATCTGTTAAAAGATACTTTATATATAAATATATATATATATATATATATATATATATATATATATTTATATATATTTATATATATATATATATATATATATATATTTATATATATTTATATATATATATATATATATATATATATATATATATATATTAAAATAAAAACGCTATGGGTTGAAAGTCTATTCTGTAATAAACATTTTTGAAAAGCAAATAATGAAATTATTTCCCATATTATATTTTTGACGGACACTATGTTAAAAAAAAATTCTCTTATTTTATATACATTTTTATTAAAATAAAACTGCTTTAGATTCAAGTTCTGTATTAAAATTTATTTATAATCGACGTTTTGACAAACATCAATGCTCGTCTTATTCAGGAAAAAAACTGATACAAAAAATATTATTTTAAAAAAAATTATTTTAATTTTTTATTTAAATAATTTCTATACCTATACCGTGTGTTGACTTGGACCGTCGTACATAGGGATTTAGCATGTAAAATCAGACATGTGTGATTTCCTGCTTCCAAAATTATTTTACAAAAAAAACCTTATGATAAATGTTTTAGGGCATACTTTTCTGCATGTAAATCAATTTCTAAAATTTTTTTTGGAACCTTCCTGACGTCAACAATTAGGTCTAAAGTTGTTAAGAAATTGACTGGAAAATGGCAGTAGCCATAAAATAGCATATAGCATTTAGCATTTGTTTTATTTTTGTTCCAATTTCACGGCTAATGTCATTTTCAGTCAATTTCTTGACAACTTTAGGGCTAATTCCTGACATTGGGATGGTTCCAAAAAAATGTTGTTGATTGATTTACATGTAAAAAAGTGTTTTCTAAAACATTTATCCCCGCAGTTTTTTTTGTAAAATAATTTGGGAAGCAGGAACTCGCACATGTCTGATTTTACATGCTAAATCCCTATGTACGACGGTCCAAGTCAACACACGGTATAATTTTATATAGAAAAATGTATTGTATGCAGTCAGCAATATTTTTCACATATACGTGAAAATCTTCTACAAGTTGACTGACAATGAGTAAAAAAGTATAGTATTTTTGTTGAATGTTCCTTCAAGTAAGTCGTACCATATTTAGGTTAAGATCCTGTCTAAGGCACATGACATTTATAAGTCTCAGCGTCTTATTCCTGCTGTAGCAGTAAGTAAGACATCCGACGTTATGTCACAACAGGAGAACCTCTCAACGGATAATGCTAATAATATCGTAGGATTTAGCATTTCTTGAACGAGATGACACGTCTTCAAAATCTGCGGCGCATTATTCTCTATTTACTATGTAGTTGCGATAAATGAGTGTAGTGTAGTATAGTTGTTTACAATTTGAATTATTTTGGATATGATTTAGATTTAATATTTACTCAAGCTGGGTAAAATAGTTACGAAAAATATTTAAATAAAAATACTAAATACACTAAAACCACAAATAATAATATTAGGTTTAGCGTGTGCCAACATAATATTTGCTTAATTGAAAAAAAATAGTCGACTAGTAAAATTTAATAAATAATAAATAATAAGTAATATAAAAATACATTCATATATATACAGCCTGTTTCAGAGTAACAACTTTAGACCTAATTCTTGACGTTAGGAAGATTCCAAATCAAAAATGTTTAGTAATTGATTTACATGCAGAAAAGATTTATCATAAGGTTTTTTTTTGTAAAATAATTTGGAAAGCAGGAAATCGCACATGTCTGATTTTACATGCTAAATCCCTATGTACGACGGTCCAAGTCAACACACGGTATATAAATGTATTTTTACGTATACATATTTGTATCTATTGTAGGGCCCTGAAGAAGGCAATAATAAATATGTTTAACTGACTAAATTCTATCTATTACTTATTATTTATAATATTTACTATTTTCTACAGAACGAAATGCCCAGTGATATTTTTAATTTCAAACGTAAGCTGTTTGTAATTTTACTACTATGGCTTCGTACAAGTATTAAATTATATTAATTAATAAACTAATAATATAGGGATAGGGATATTTGGAGGAAACTGATTTCTAGATCATGGAAAAAGTTTGTTTCACATTCTTTCAGAGGTACATGGCGTGATTGTGTGTATGTGTATGTATGTAATATACTTTGCAGACTATTTACGTAACCACAAATAAAATAAAACTTTCCTTTGTAACTCGATTTTAAACAGAACGGTCAACATATAGTTGAACTTCTACGGCTAGTTTAAATCCTCCCACCTGATGCCAATCGAAAAACTTTCCAATACACTAAACCATCCAACAAGGATGCGATACAACCAAGGTGATGATTCATATAAGGTAAGGTAACCTAGTTCGGGGTGGTGTTTTGAAGTGGGCGCTCGAAAACGCAATAACAGTCCGCCCCGTATGTTTGAGCTTTCGGATTTAATTTAACTTTTAACTAATTTCGAAGTGACGCTGACACAGACGGAGGCCGCAACGGCTCCGCCTTTCCAATACTCTCTCTCCATCGCCTGCTGCCTTGGCAGCTTTTCCTGAAGGCTTGTCAAAGCTCTCTCTACAAGCGACAGACAAGAGTGTGTAACCCAGTCGCGCTAGATTCGGTGGAGAGGGGGGCGGGTCCTTTAAAGCCCTCCTACGGGTGCTAAAAGGATTGTTAATTAAATGAACACCTTTCGACAGTTTGATTTATGAAAGTTTGACAAGCTGGAAGAATTTATTACGCCATACTGTGAACGATTTGGAAAAGTATGGTTATGGGATATGTTTAGATTTTTTTGATATTACTTATTGAATATTATATAATTTTGAATTTAAGTTGATCCTGGTACTAAATTTATTTGTTTAAATATGTTTTGGCATCTGGGATTATAAATAATATTTTTTCACAATTTGAAATATAATTTATTGAGACGTTTCGGTCATAATTTGACCATCATCAGTCAATCGACGTATATAATAAAAACATAATTATTTATATAATTTAAAATTATTACATTTTAACATCGTAAAATTATTGTTGTAAAAATTAAAAGCTGAAAATCTGCTTATGTCACATTATGATAAGAGATTTAGCAACATTTTTCGTTTCCAGATATATATATATATATATATATATATATATATATATATATATATATATATATATATATATATATAGGTTGGTGCAAAAGTCCGGAAACGGTTAAATAGCTCGAGAAACAAAACTTCGAACCGGAACCGAACCGAAAACCGGAAAAACCATTATTTTTACTGGAATGAAAACCGGAATTGAATCAAAAAAATATTGGTTTATTTCAATTCAATACATGTTGAAACATTTTTTGTTTTTTGTAGATGAATACTCAGTTAATGAAATTGAAAATGAAACTAGGGATCACTTTTAGGCAAGTGTATTTTTTCTAATAATAATAAAAAAAGCAAAATATAAAGAAAGATACAAAAAAATAAAATATTTTTTGTTTGTAATTACACATATTAAAGATTTTGTCCTATTTTGTTAATAATAATTTATTTAATATCAAAAAACAATTGTTTGTTCCAATATTTTCTTTTCTTTTATTGTTAATATGTGTAGATATAGCAGTATTAATGTGTTTCGGCCTAGTGATATAATTATTGCTAATATCGCAAAATCAGTATGACTTTGTCGACATCTGTTTTTGTCGAAAAATTATATATATATATATATATATATATATATATATATATATATATATATATATATATATATATATATATACCAAACACACAGGGTTAATTAAACAGACTTATAAGAACACTTGTTGGCTTTTTTATTATTATTTTTTGGCAGAGTAGAAAAAGAGCAAAATATAACATAGTAAAAATTCTTTTAGAACTCATTATATTAAAATAAAACTTCTATAGAGTGTAGTTCTGTATTAATAGTCAATAATCGAGTACTCAAATAGTACAAATGACATTTATAGAAAATAAACAGAAAAATACAAACAAGTTACTAAATAAACAAATAAGTAACTAGATCATAATTTTTTTTTATAAATTTTTAATTAATGAAAGCACCGATTTAAATAAAATGTGGCTTCCATTAATTAAAAAATTTCATAATCTAGTTAGATGTATTTTGTTTCCTAGTAACATGTTTCTATGTTATTTACTGTAAATGTCATTTGTATTTTTTATCTTGATGAAAATATACGTTGATTATTAATAAATATTAATACGGAACTACAAAGTTTTATTTTAATATAATGAGTTCTTAAAGATTCGTTACTATATGAACAATTTGATTATTCATACAAGCATTTCCAAACAAACACAACCTGAGTTGGAATACAATAAAAACACACTATAAAATCATACCTGTACGCCCACAATAAGGCACTTGCAAGCTAAAATAAAATAAATTCTTTCATCGTTTCCCAATAAATGATTCCTGATATACATAGGCTGCACTATTTCTCTTTCTATTCCGTATTTAAATCACACATATACTTCTTTCTCAAGGGATATGCCTTGCTATGCGAGATTTCCGATTAAATTTCTGCTTGTCTTATACGATCTTCATGCATAAGGGTTGGCGGGGTGGCTTGAAGGAAAAGAGGAGGCAAGAAGGGTTAGGAGTTGGGTCTCATATTATTGGTACATTTTAGTTTTCAATATGTTTTTACTACTTTGACTGCAAGGAAAAAGTAGTATAGCGTTTGGTACGGTGTCTGTAACATTTTCAAAAAAAAAAAAATTGTATAGAAATCCTTCATATAGCCTCTAGATGACGAATCTGAACTTAGTTTATGTGGGTGTATGGATGTGCGTCGTCAGCTCGCTCGGTCGTCAGACAAAATTTTGTGATCGCAACTCCTCCTAGACGGTTCAACCGATTATAATGAAATTTTCAGGATAAATTTGACTAGTGCCCAAGATGGTCATGTGGTTTTGGTTTTTTCCAGTGATGCCAACTTTTCGAGAAAAAAATTACTAAAGTTTTTAAAAATTCATTGTGGCTACATTATTTATCCGATTTTGATCAAATTTTCAGAAAAGATTTTCCTAATGCTCTCATTAATTACATAATTTTATTAATATTCAGTGTTGCCAACTTTCCGAGAAAAAAATTACTAAAGTTTTAAAATTTTTATTATGACCATGTTATTCAACCAATTTTACTCAAATTTTCACAAAAGATTCTCCTAGTATTCATATAATTTATGTAATTTTAACAAAATACAGTGTTGCCAACTTTCCGAGAAAAAAATTAGTAAAATTTTTAAAAATTTATTATGACCATTTTATTTAACCGATTTTAATCAAATTTTCATAAAAGTTTTTTTTAGTGCCTAAATAAATTATGCAATTTTAACAAAATACAGTGTTGCCAACTTATCGAGAGAAAAATCACAAAATTTAAAAAAAATTCATTGTGGCTACATTATTTATTCGATTTTGATCAAATTTTCAGAAAAGTATCTCCTAATGCCCACATAAATTATAATATTATTAAAATACAGTGTTGCCAACTTTCCGAGAAATGTCAAAGTAGTCTATATATGGGTTTATCCATATACTTCTAATCTTGTTATTTCTCTTATAGAAGGTATACGCTAGTATTGATAGAAGATATAGTTCTCTATTTTCGATTCTGATTTTAAATGCACACATTTTTATTTTTCTCTTTTACAATTTATAAAAAGTGATATTATTATTTTATTTTTTATATTTTGATTACATTTTATAGTTTGAGCGAATTGAAAAGATTAATATTTGCAATGTGAAGAGCCATATCATTTCTTGAAAACATTATTATTTTAAAATAAAACTGTTTTTGATGTATATTTATAGTTAATTTATTTAAAATAAAACTACTTTAGGTTAAAGTTCTGTATTAATATTTACTACTTCATAATTAACAGAACATAAAAACTACGTAACAAATAAGCAACTAGATCGTAAAATTTATAGATTTTTAATTAATGGAAGTCAGTTATTTAAATTAGTACCTTTACCAGTAATTAATATTAATGTTAACAATATTAATCAATGTCTGAGTGTGCATAAAAATGCAACAATACAAAGTTAAGGTGGAACAAAAAGTATATATCATTATAATATTAAAATGTACGGTCATGAATCTTTATAGCAACGTTATGCCAAGTAAGTGTTGTTTTATAGCGGAATTTTACTATTAAATATGCATAGTTTATGGGCACAAAACCAAAAAAAAGATATTAGTTTGTTTTTTCTTTGTCTTCTTTATCTTCTTTTGTTTGACTACAGAAATCTACGAACGGTAGCAGTACTTATAAAATATTGTAATAAAATTCTTGTTGCTATACGCAGACATAAAAATGTTACCTACACACAGATGTTTTCTAGAACATTGAAACAGAAAAAGAATACCTTTCTTTTTTGACTGATTTTAATAATACGTTTGCTAGTAAAAGATGTATTTGAGCATTATAAAACATACTTCGGTAATTCTAAATGGAAATTGAAATTCTTGTGATAGCTTGATATTTGATATTAAGAAAAAATAATATATTTTACAGTGAATTTTTTTGCATTAAACGCCGTGAATATTGATTACAAAAAACTAATTAAACATTAGTTATTTTTTAGATAAAGAAAAGTATTGACCCTTTCTCTCTCTCTCTCTCTCTCTCTCTCTCTTAATAAAAATAATATAATTGAAAATTTAATTTTAATAAAATAAACATACATACACAATCATTTGTGTGGGTATTTTAACGTTTTCCAGAAGATGAAATTTTCAGAATTATTTATTTTTAATGAAACTAAAGAAAAATAGTAAGTTAAATATACGCAGTATTCTAAAAATATTTAACCGTTTGAGTGCCAAGCAGCAATTTTGCGCTCTTCTGTTCTATTTCGTACCCGATTCCTCCTAGTTTCAATAATAATAAGATTGTATAAAATCAAAATATCCGTAAATGATGTAAACATTTATTGTATTTTTAAAAAACAAAAGAGTATGTTACACATATTCCGTCTATAGTCAAATTATGAAAGTTAACAACGCGTAACTAATTTAAATTTATTTTAGTGAAATGTTAATTGGATTTAGGGTCAGGCCTGATATTTGCACGGCTCACATGTCACTTTGATAATAATGGTGAAGTTTCCAAAACTTTGATCAAGGGTGTTTTACCATTTTACTTCTCGTAACATTTTAGTTTATCAAAATGCGTTTGCGCATACGCTTAACCGAACTTAATACCGGTTTTTTTAGTTTTTTTTTGTTGATTTTCCATACAGAAGAGGGTGTTTTTGTTACAATCTTGATAGCTTGCAGCAATAGTAAAAACGGATAAAGTATGTTGATAATATTGGAATTATTTCATTCGAATAGTTTGTAAAGGCAGTTCAAGTGAATGTACTAATTTTCGAGCGATTAGTCTTCTGAGTGTTCCCGGTAAATTATTTGGTAAAATATTAATTCATAAAGTTAGAGCACTAACTATTTCAAAAATTAGTGACGTTCAGGGTGGATTTTTGCCAGAGAGAGGATGTGTGGATCAATTGTTTGCTCTTCGTATGATTGTCGAAAAGTCACTTGACAAAAATAAAAAAGTGTTTTGTGGCTTTCTCGATTTAAGGAAAGCTTATGACAGTGTTCTTCGGGAAATCTTGTGGGATGTGCTTCGCGAGTACGGTGTTAATGGTAATCTTTTAGGAGCAATTCAAGCTCTGTATGATGGAAGTGAAGCTGCTGTACGAGTTGATGGTTTTTTAAGTGATTGGTTTCGTATAGATGTAGGCGTGAAACAGGGCTGTGTAATGTCTCCTTGGCTATTTAATTTATATATGGATGTCCTTCTTCGGAAAGCTTTCTGTGGTAATGATGGTTTACAAATAGGTGATTGTCGTGTACCTGCTTTAGCGTATGCTGATGACGTGGTAGTTTTGGCTGAATCTGAAGAACAACTGAGAAGGATGATTGATAGAATTAATGTTGTTGGTAAAGATATGAATCTTGTGTTGAATGTAGATAAATGCAAAGTTTTAGTTTTTGAGAAGGGTGACTTGATGACTAAATGTAATGTATATATTGATGGTGCACGTTTAGAGCAGGTAGATGAATTTGTGTATTTGGGTAGTTTGCTAACTAGAGATGGCCGTTTTGATCGTGAAATTGAAAGGAGAGTAAATGCTGGTTGTAAGGTTTTGGGTGCTTTGGGAACTTTTGCTAGGAATGTAAATGTTTCCAAAGAAGCCCGTTTGAGTGTATATAATGCAGTTTTGGTGCCTACATTGATGTATGGTAGTGAATGTTGGGTTTGGTTGCAAAAGCATAAACGGAAAATGACTGCTGTGGAAATGAGATTTTTACGTGGGGTATGTGGTGTTAATAAGAGAGATCGGGTACGAAATAGATTAGTGTATGATGAGTGTGAAATTGAAAAGAATGTTGTAGCAAAAGTTGGTGTTAGTCAGTTAAGATGGTTCGGACATGTTGAGCGAATGTCTAATGAACGTTTGGTTAAAAAGATTTATTTGAATGATTTTGATGGTATACGTTTGCGTGGACGTCCGATGAGTAGTTGGAATGGTATGATTGAGAGTGTTTTGCGTGAGCGAAAGTTTCCAAGTAGTAGGAATAAAAGAGCATGTATGAGAGGAATTATGAATGTGGATGAAGCGAAAGTTGCTTGTTTGGATAGGAATGTTTGGAGGCGACTGATTTCGGGATGTTTAAAAGAGTTTGTGCCACACCCTTTTGGGTACATGGCGTGATTGTGTATGTATGTATGTATGTATGTATGAATAGTTTGTGTTATTAAAATATTATTGCCATAGGGAATATAGGGAATGTTCTGTTGTTTTGATGTTGGTAAAATTTAATGTAAATACTGTTTTTGTATATGCCCCTTCCCCTCCTAAATTTACACAGTTTGTGAAAAGAAATGTCTCTAAACAATACTGTAGTAGTTACACTGTAAATTTTTTTTTAGCGAAATTTCAAAGAAAGTCCACCAAAATGCATGTTTTTTTGCATTAATATTGGTGAAGTTTGGTGGAGTCGCTATCTTTGTGTTTAAAATAAAATTTGCTGTAAAAATCTGTAATTTTATTTTACCATAAATATTTTTATCTCAAAATTCTGTAATTTTTATATAATTTATAATAATATACAGTATGAATATGCAGTTCCCGACCACTTTACACCGATGTACATTGCATTTCTTGCACTTCTTTACACATTTTGAATAATCAAATTTAAGCGAAAATAAATAATGCAACTGTCAATTAATACTTTACTTAATAATTTTCAGTATGGCTGAAATGTCAAATTAAATACATTTTCAATAATCAAATTCAACTTCAAGCGAAAATAAACAATGCAATTGTCTATTAACTTGACTTAATAATTTTTTCATAAATCTGCTGAAAATATCAGATGAAATACACTTGATGTTGTAGTCGTGTTTAGTGCTGCCAACAGAAGTATATATAGTAACTAATTATTGTATAATAATAATAATGTACATTATTGTATTAGTAACATAATGATTTCTACATATGCAATATGTTAATGACTTATTAATTTTGCAGTCATTTTTGTTGCTGCCACCAGTGGTTCATTTATAGTAACTAACTGCTGTATAATAATGTACATTGTAATATTAATATTTTAATACGCTTGAAGAAAAATCTAAATTATATCAACCATTTTATTAATAAACCTCAAAACCCAACAACATTTATTGCATATACAATTACCAAATATTATATATATATATATATATATATATATATATATTTCGGGGATGGTAAAGTGCTTATTAAGTAAAACGGAACTAAAGTACCATAGATACAAGGCGTTTCCGTGTTGTGTTGTGACGCGTGTCATGTAAGATAAATGCGAGTAAGTAGCCCGCTAAACTTCACATTGGCTGAAGTGTCTGCTAAGTATTCTAGTATATATATATATATATATATATATATATATATATATATATATAACCCCCTCATACATCCACGTATCATGTTGTTCTATTATATTAACGGTATGTGACATTTCAGACATAAGATGGATTGTGTAACTGTGTGTGCGTGCGTGTGTGTTTAGTTATTGTTTACTGAGCTCATATGTAGACGGTTATGTGTGTTGCCAGTGTTTTGTTGCTTAGATGAAGATAAATTAGTGTTTTCATAATAATTAATAAGTGATTATATTATTTATCGTAAGGAAGGTTAGGGGAGGTTAATTTAAAAATGAGATGTTTTTGGATTTTTAAGATGTTTGGAAGTGTTTTCATGGAGAAATAAGAATGCAAATGTTCCTGGTTTTTTTCTGTGTTGTTACAGTATAATTGAACTACATTTTTGAAGTTTTATATCGAAAAATGTTTTCAAATTGTGACGGTACGTGTGTATTTGTCAGTCGTTGTCAAAGAAATATTTGGTTACTTCTCTCATCCCTGGGGAAGTTCTGAAATAACACAAAGGTTGGCTTAGAATCTACCGCGAATCTAGTGTTCTTTTATCTGTGTAAAAAATCAATTTTTATAGGTTCTTAAAGAGATATCTGTAGTATTATTTTAGAGATTTTAATTTTTTATAATTAGGTCATAAAACGAAGTAAATTGGATGGATTATTTCCGAGATTTCGGCGAGGAAATGTTCAAAAATATAATTTCGAGAAAAATGCGTTTAAAGAAACAAGTCTGTATTGGTAGCTGTAACTCCGCCAAAAGTTCGAATGTCGGAGAACGGTTTTAACAAATTATTTATTTGATATTTTTTGGGACTTTTTGTAGTTTATATTTATTTATTTATTAAATTGTATTTTTAATTATTTTATCTTTTGTTTCAGGTAAGACACATCAAAGTTTTTTTTTATTACAATTGAATTTCGGTAAGTCGAAAAAAGTATTTAAAATATACGTTTTTATATAAACTCGAATAAATTGAGAGACAACTAATTATCTAGATTCTAGAAATACGATAAAAATAATCTGTGCTTATAAAACACAATGTAAATATGTATATAACTTGGAACTGAGTTATAAAGTTATTATTATTTTTTTATTAATTGTCTGTTAACATTTATCTTTGAAGAAAAGACGTATTAGAGTAGAACGAAATAATTCTATATTAAAATAAAATGCTTCAGAATTTAGTTTTGTATTACCTAATTTAAATTAAAAATCAGTCAAAATTCTATGTCAATTAATTTTCACCTCATTAGCTATTTATTGTTAAAATGAGTAAAAAAAGTTTTTAGTGCAATTTATATTATTAGCTATCAATAAATAAAGATTAATTTAGAGCAGAAAAAAAAAAAGTAAAATTGCCGATTATTATGAGGGTAATAAATCATTAGCATCTCGTGGCATAACAATGCATCATTATGGGCATTGAAAATAAATTGCGTTATTGAAATGTTCGATTTTCAGATTAATAACACCTCGAAAAGTTCAACGATAAGCGACGATTTTATATGAAACGTTATAAATCAGAATATTTGTATGATATTTGTGACACATTGCACAATAAATACAGGGAGTGTCTTACGACAAGCTTACGCTATCTGTAGTCTAAAAACTATATAATATTAAAATAAAACTGTTTTAGATTAAAGTTCTCTATTAATTTTGTCTCAATGTTCGTTTTCATTAGGAAATCTGATACAAATGACATTTACAGTAAATAACAGAACATAGAAACAAATTACTAGGTTAAATAAAAATAATATTATAAAAATAATATTATAAAAAATCCCAAAACCACACTTAAATTAAAATAAAGCTAAATACGTATTTCGGAAGCTAAGCTTCCATCTTCAGTAGCAAATAAATTTACAAAAATCTTACCTGTGATCCTAGTACATGAACACTTAAGCACTTGTCAAAGGTCACTGGTAGTCTAATCTTTTTTTTTAAATTACTAGGTAACAAATAAGTAACTAGTTTATAAAATTTATAGATTTTTAATTAATGAAAGCCAAATTTTATTTAACTAAATATTATTATTATTATTAATATTATTATAGTTAAATTATAATTTGGCTTACATTAGTTTTGTTACCTAGTAACTTGTTTCTATATTCTGTTATTTTCTGTAATGTTATTTATATTACTTATCCTGATGAAAACGGACGTTGAGAAAACTAGAAATAAGTTACTAGGTTAGGTTAGGTTAGCTAGCCGATTCAATGATTGAGTAACTTGTGAAATTTTGAGAAATATCTCAACTTTACTGTATTTAAGTTACTAGGTATCTAAATCATATATATATATATATATATATATATATCTGTAATAAATTAACAACAATAAAACAACCGGTTAATAAACAACCGCGCTTAAAATCATGTAAAATTGTAAAAATCGCGCTTTAAATCGTATAAAATCCTTACAACCGCGCTTAAAATCATGTAAAATTGTTAAAAACGCGCTTAAAATCGTGTAAAATCATTACAACCGCGCTTAAAATCATGTAAAATTGTAAAAATCGCGCTTAAAATCATGTAAAATTGTTAAAATCGCGCTTAAAATCGTGTAAAATTGTTAAAATCGCGCTTAAAATCGTGTAAAATCATTACAACCGCGCTTAAAATCATGTAAAATTGTTAAAATCGCGCTTAAAATCGTGTAAAATTGTTAAAATCGCGCTTAAAATCATGTAAAATTGTTAAAAACGCGCTTAAAATCGTGTAAAATTGTTAAAATCGCGCTTAAAATCGTGTAAAATCATTACAACCGCGCTTAAAATCATGTAAAATTGTTAAAATCGCGCTTAAAATCGTGTAAAATTGTTAAAATCGCGCTTAAAATCGTGTAAAATCATTACAACCGCGCTTAAAATCATGTAAAATTGTTAAAATCGCGCTTAAAATCGTGTAAAATTGTTAAAATCGCGCTTAAAATCGTGTAAAATCATTACAACCGCGCTTAAAATCATGTAAAATTGTAAAAATCGCGCTTTAAATCGTGTAAAATCCTTACAACCGCGCTTAAAATCATGTAAAATTGTTAAAAACGCGCTTAAAATCGTGTAAAATTGTTAAAATCGCGCTTAAAATCGTGTAAAATCATTACAACCGCGCTTAAAATCATGTAAAATTGTTAAAATCGCGCTTAAAATCGTGTAAAATTGTTAAAATCGCGCTTAAAATCGTGTAAAATCATTACAACCGCGCTTAAAATCATGTAAAATTGTAAAAATCGCGCTTTAAATCGTGTAAAATCCTTACAACCGCGCTTAAAATCATGTAAAATTGTTAAAAACGCGCTTAAAATCGTGTAAAATTGTTAAAATCGCGCTTAAAATCGTGTAAAATCATTACAACCGCGCTTAAAATCATGTAAAATTGTTAAAATCGCGCTTAAAATCGTGTAAAATTGTTAAAATCGCGCTTAAAATCGTGTAAAATCATTACAACCGCGCTTAAAATCATGTAAAATTGTAAAAATCGCGCTTTAAATCGTGTAAAATCCTTACAACCGCGCTTAAAATCATGTAAAATTGTTAAAAACGCGCTTAAAATCGTGTAAAATTGTTAAAATCGCGCTTAAAATCGTGTAAAATCATTACAACCGCGCTTAAAATCATGTAAAATTGTAAAAATCGCGCTTTAAATCGTGTAAAATCCTTACAACCGCGCTTAAAATCATGTAAAATTGTTAAAAACGCGCTTAAAATCGTGTAAAATTGTTAAAATCGCGCTTAAAATCGTGTAAAATCATTACAACCGCGCTTAAAATCATGTAAAATTGTAAAAATCGCGCTTAAAATCGTGTAAAATCCTTACAACCGCGCTTAAAATCATGTAAAATTGTAAAAATCGCGCTTTAAATCGTGTAAAATCCTTACAACCGCGCTTAAAATCATGTAAAATTGTTAAAAACGCGCTTAAAATCGTGTAAAATTGTTAAAATCGCGCTTAAAATCGTGTAAAATCATTACAACCGCGCTTAAAATCATGTAAAATTGTAAAAATCGCGCTTAAAATCGTGTAAAATCATTACAACCGCGCTTAAAATCATGTAAAATTGTAAAAATCGCGCTTTAAATCGTGTAAAATCCTTACAACCGCGCTTAAAATCATGTAAAATTGTTAAAAACGCGCTTAAAATCGTGTAAAATTGTTAAAATCGCGCTTAAAATCGTGTAAAATCATTACAACCGCGCTTAAAATCATGTAAAATTGTTAAAATCGCGCTTAAAATCGTGTAAAATTGTTAAAATCGCGCTTAAAATCGTGTAAAATCATTACAACCGCGCTTAAAATCATGTAAAATTGTAAAAATCGCGCTTTAAATCGTGTAAAATCCTTACAACCGCGCTTAAAATCATGTAAAATTGTTAAAAACGCGCTTAAAATCGTGTAAAATTGTTAAAATCGCGCTTAAAATCGTGTAAAATCATTACAACCGCGCTTAAAATCATGTAAAATTGTAAAAATCGCGCTTTAAATCGTGTAAAATCCTTACAACCGCGCTTAAAATCATGTAAAATTGTTAAAAACGCGCTTAAAATCGTGTAAAATTGTTAAAATCGCGCTTAAAATCGTGTAAAATCATTACAACCGCGCTTAAAATCATGTAAAATTGTAAAAATCGCGCTTAAAATCGTGTAAAATCCTTACAACCGCGCTTAAAATCATGTAAAATTGTAAAAATCGCGCTTTAAATCGTGTAAAATCCTTACAACCGCGCTTAAAATCATGTAAAATTGTTAAAAACGCGCTTAAAATCGTGTAAAATTGTTAAAATCGCGCTTAAAATCGTGTAAAATCATTACAACCGCGCTTAAAATCATGTAAAATTGTAAAAATCGCGCTTAAAATCGTGTAAAATCATTACAACCGCGCTTAAAATCATGTAAAATTGTAAAAATCGCGCTTTAAATCGTGTAAAATCCTTACAACCGCGCTTAAAATCATGTAAAATTGTTAAAAACGCGCTTAAAATCGTGTAAAATTGTTAAAATCGCGCTTAAAATCGTGTAAAATCATTACAACCGCGCTTAAAATCATGTAAAATTGTTAAAATCGCGCTTAAAATCGTGTAAAATTGTTAAAATCGCGCTTAAAATCGTGTAAAATCATTACAACCGCGCTTAAAATCATGTAAAATTGTTAAAATCGCGCTTAAAATCGTGTAAAATCATTACAACCGCGCTTAAAATCATGTAAAATTGTAAAAATCGCGCTTTAAATCGTGTAAAATTGTTAAAATCGCGCTTAAAATCGTGTAAAATCATTACAACCGCGCTTAAAATCATGTAAAATTGTAAAAATCGCGCTTAAAATCGTGTAAAATCATTACAACCGCGCTTAAAATCATGTAAAATTGTAAAAATCGCGCTTTAAATCGTGTAAAATCCTTACAACCGCGCTTAAAATCATGTAAAATTGTTAAAAACGCGCTTAAAATCGTGTAAAATTGTTAAAATCGCGCTTAAAATCGTGTAAAATCATTACAACCGCGCTTAAAATCATGTAAAATTGTTAAAATCGCGCTTAAAATCGTGTAAAATCCTTACAACCGCGCTTAAAATCATGTAAAATTGTTAAAATCGCGCTTAAAATCGTGTAAAATTGTTAAAATCGCGCTTAAAATCGTGTAAAATCATTACAACCGCGCTTAAAATCATGTAAAATTGTAAAAATCGCGCTTTAAATCGTGTAAAATCCTTACAACCGCGCTTAAAATCATGTAAAATTGTTAAAAACGCGCTTAAAATCGTGTAAAATTGTTAAAATCGCGCTTAAAATCGTGTAAAATCATTACAACCGCGCTTAAAATCATGTAAAATTGTAAAAATCGCGCTTAAAATCGTGTAAAATCATTACAACAGCGCTTAAAATCATGTAAAATTGTAAAAATCGCGCTTTAAATCGTGTAAAATCCTTACAACCGCGCTTAAAATCATGTAAAATTGTTAAAAACGCGCTTAAAATCGTGTAAAATTGTTAAAATCGCGCTTAAAATCGTTTAAATCATTACAACCGCGCTTAAAATCATGTAAAATTGTTAAAATCGCGCTTAAAATCGTGTAAAATTGTTAAAATCGCGCTTAAAATCGTGTAAAATCATTACAACCGCGCTTAAAATCATGTAAAATTGTTAAAATCGCGCTTAAAATCGTGTAAAATTGTTAAAATCGCGCTTAAAATCGTGTAAAATCATTACAACCGCGCTTAAAATCATGTAAAATTGTAAAAATCGCGCTTAAAATCGTGTAAAATCATTACAACCGCGCTTAAAATCATGTAAAATTGTAAAAATCGCGCTTTAAATCGTGTAAAATCCTTACAACCGCGCTTAAAATCATGTAAAATTGTTAAAAACGCGCTTAAAATCGTGTAAAATTGTTAAAATCGCGCTTAAAATCGTATAAAATCATTACAACCGCGCTTAAAATCATGTAAAATTGTTAAAATCGCGCTTAAAATCGTGTAAAATCCTTACAACCGCGCTTAAAATCATGTAAAATTGTTAAAATCGCGCTTAAAATCGTGTAAAATTGTTAAAATCGCGCTTAAAATCGTGTAAAATCATTACAACCGCGCTTAAAATCATGTAAAATTGTAAAAATCGCGCTTTAAATCGTGTAAAATCCTTACAACCGCGCTTAAAATCATGTAAAATTGTTAAAAACGCGCTTAAAATCGTGTAAAATTGTTAAAATCGCGCTTAAAATCGTGTAAAATCATTACAACCGCGCTTAAAATCATGTAAAATTGTAAAAATCGCGCTTAAAATCGTGTAAAATCATTACAACCGCGCTTAAAATCATGTAAAATTGTAAAAATCGCGCTTTAAATCGTGTAAAATCCTTACAACCGCGCTTAAAATCATGTAAAATTGTTAAAAACGCGCTTAAAATCGTGTAAAATTGTTAAAATCGCGCTTAAAATCGTGTAAAATCATTACAACCGCGCTTAAAATCATGTAAAATTGTAAAAATCGCGCTTTAAATCGTGTAAAATCCTTACAACCGCGCTTAAAATCATGTAAAATTGTTAAAATCGCGCTTAAAATCGTGTAAAATCATTACAACCGCGCTTAAAATCATGTAAAATTGTTAAAATCGCGCTTAAAATCGTGTAAAATTGTTAAAATCGCGCTTAAAATCGTGTAAAATCATTACAACCGCGCTTAAAATCATGTAAAATTGTTAAAATCGCGCTTAAAATCGTGTAAAATCATTACAACCGCGCTTAAAATCATGTAAAATTGTAAAAATCGCGCTTTAAATCGTGTAAAATCCTTACAACCGCGCTTAAAATCATGTAAAATTGTTAAAAACGCGCTTAAAATCGTGTAAAATTGTTAAAATCGCGCTTAAAATCGTGTAAAATCATTACAACCGCGCTTAAAATCATGTAAAATTGTTAAAATCGCGCTTAAAATCGTGTAAAATTGTTAAAATCGCGCTTAAAATCGTGTAAAATCATTACAACCGCGCTTAAAATCATGTAAAATTGTAAAAATCGCGCTTTAAATCGTGTAAAATCCTTACAACCGCGCTTAAAATCATGTAAAATTGTTAAAAACGCGCTTAAAATCGTGTAAAATTGTTAAAATCGCGCTTAAAATCGTGTAAAATCATTACAACCGCGCTTAAAATCATGTAAAATTGTAAAAATCGCGCTTAAAATCGTGTAAAATCCTTACAACCGCGCTTAAAATCATGTAAAATTGTTAAAAACGCGCTTAAAATCGTGTAAAATTGTTAAAATCGCGCTTAAAATCGTGTAAAATCATTACAACCGCGCTTAAAATCATGTAAAATTGTTAAAATCGCGCTTAAAATCGTGTAAAATTGTTAAAATCGCGCTTAAAATCGTGTAAAATCATTACAACCGCGCTTAAAATCATGTAAAATTGTTAAAATCGCGCTTAAAATCGTGTAAAATCATTACAACCGCGCTTAAAATCATGTAAAATTGTAAAAATCGCGCTTTAAATCGTGTAAAATTGTTAAAATCGCGCTTAAAATCGTGTAAAATCATTACAACCGCGCTTAAAATCATGTAAAATTGTAAAAATCGCGCTAAAAATCGTGTAAAATCATTACAACCGCGCTTAAAATCATGTAAAATTGTAAAAATCGCGCTTTAAATCGTGTAAAATCCTTACAACCGCGCTTAAAATCATGTAAAATTGTTAAAAACGCGCTTAAAATCGTGTAAAATTGTTAAAATCGCGCTTAAAATCGTGTAAAATCATTACAACCGCGCTTAAAATCATGTAAAATTGTTAAAATCGCGCTTAAAATCGTGTAAAATCCTTACAACCGCGCTTAAAATCATGTAAAATTGTTAAAATCGCGCTTAAAATCGTGTAAAATTGTTAAAATCGCGCTTAAAATCGTGTAAAATCATTACAACCGCGCTTAAAATCATGTAAAATTGTAAAAATCGCGCTTTAAATCGTGTAAAATCCTTACAACCGCGCTTAAAATCATGTAAAATTGTTAAAAACGCGCTTAAAATCGTGTAAAATTGTTAAAATCGCGCTTAAAATCGTGTAAAATCATTACAACCGCGCTTAAAATCATGTAAAATTGTAAAAATCGCGCTTAAAATCGTGTAAAATCATTACAACCGCGCTTAAAATCATGTAAAATTGTAAAAATCGCGCTTTAAATCGTGTAAAATCCTTACAACCGCGCTTAAAATCATGTAAAATTGTTAAAAACGCGCTTAAAATCGTGTAAATAAAATCGCGCTTAAAATCGTTTAAATCATTACAACCGCGCTTAAAATCATGTAAAATTGTTAAAATCGCGCTTAAAATCGTGTAAAATTGTTAAAATCGCGCTTAAAATCGTGTAAAATCATTACAACCGCGCTTAAAATCATGTAAAATTGTTAAAATCGCGCTTAAAATCGTGTAAAATCATTACAACCGCGCTTAAAATCATGTAAAATTGTTAAAATCGCGCTTAAAATCGTGTAAAATTGTTAAAATCGCGCTTAAAATCGTGTAAAATCATTACAACCGCGCTTAAAATCATGTAAAATTGTTAAAATCGCGCTTAAAATCGTGTAAAATCATTACAACCGCGCTTAAAATCATGTAAAATTGTAAAAATCGCGCTTTAAATCGTGTGAAATCCTTACAACCGCGCTTAAAATCATGTAAAATTGTTAAAAACGCGCTTAAAATCGTGTAAAATTGTTAAAATCGCGCTTAAAATCGTGTAAAATCATTACAACCGCGCTTAAAATCATGTAAAATTGTTAAAATCGCGCTTAAAATCGTGTAAAATTGTTAAAATCGCGCTTAAAATCGTGTAAAATCATTACAACCGCGCTTAAAATCATGTAAAATTGTAAAAATCGCGCTTTAAATCGTGTAAAATCCTTACAACCGCGCTTAAAATCATGTAAAATTGTTAAAAACGCGCTTAAAATCGTGTAAAATTGTTAAAATCGCGCTTAAAATCGTGTAAAATCATTACAACCGCGCTTAAAATCATGTAAAATTGTTAAAATCGCGCTTAAAATCGTGTAAAATCCTTACAACCGCGCTTAAAATCATGTAAAATTGTTAAAATCGCGCTTAAAATCGTGTAAAATTGTTAAAATCGCGCTTAAAATCGTGTAAAATCATTACAACCGCGCTTAAAATCATGTAAAATTGTAAAAATCGCGCTTTAAATCGTGTAAAATCCTTACAACCGCGCTTAAAATCATGTAAAATTGTTAAAAACGCGCTTAAAATCGTGTAAAATTGTTAAAATCGCGCTTAAAATCGTGTAAAATCATTACAACCGCGCTTAAAATCATGTAAAATTGTAAAAATCGCGCTTAAAATCGTGTAAAATCATTACAACCGCGCTTAAAATCATGTAAAATTGTAAAAATCGCGCTTTAAATCGTGTAAAATCCTTACAACCGCGCTTAAAATCATGTAAAATTGTTAAAATCGCGCTTAAAATCGTGTAAAATCATTACAACCGCGCTTAAAATCATGTAAAATTGTAAAAATCGCGCTTTAAATCGTGTAAAATCCTTACAACCGCGCTTAAAATCATGTAAAATTGTTAAAAACGCGCTTAAAATCGTGTAAAATTGTTAAAATCGCGCTTAAAATCGTGTAAAATCATTACAACCGCGCTTAAAATCATGTAAAATTGTTAAAATCGCGCTTAAAATCGTGTAAAATCCTTACAACCGCGCTTAAAATCATGTAAAATTGTTAAAATCGCGCTTAAAATCGTGTAAAATTGTTAAAATCGCGCTTAAAATCGTGTAAAATCATTACAACCGCGCTTAAAATCATGTAAAATTGTAAAAATCGCGCTTTAAATCGTGTAAAATCCTTACAACCGCGCTTAAAATCATGTAAAATTGTTAAAAACGCGCTTAAAATCGTGTAAAATTGTTAAAATCGCGCTTAAAATCGTGTAAAATCATTACAACCGCGCTTAAAATCATGTAAAATTGTAAAAATCGCGCTCAAAATCGTGTAAAATCATTACAACCGCGCTTAAAATCATGTAAAATTGTAAAAATCGCGCTTTAAATCGTGTAAAATCCTTACAACCGCGCTTAAAATCATGTAAAATTGTTAAAAACGCGCTTAAAATCGTGTAAAATTGTTAAAATCGCGCTTAAAATCGTGTAAAATCATTACAACCGCGCTTAAAATCATGTAAAATTGTAAAAATCGCGCTTTAAATCGTGTAAAATCCTTACAACCGCGCTTAAAATCATGTAAAATTGTTAAAATCGCGCTTAAAATCGTGTAAAATCATTACAACCGCGCTTAAAATCATGTAAAATTGTTAAAATCGCGCTTAAAATCGTGTAAAATTGTTAAAATCGCGCTTAAAATCGTGTAAAATCATTACAACCGCTCTTAAAATCATGTAAAATTGTTAAAATCGCGCTTAAAATCGTGTAAAATCATTACAACCGCGCTTAAAATCATGTAAAATTGTAAAAATCGCGCTTTAAATCGTGTAAAATCCTTACAACCGCGCTTAAAATCATGTAAAATTGTTAAAAACGCGCTTAAAATCGTGTAAAATTGTTAAAATCGCGCTTAAAATCGTGTAAAATCATTACAACCGCGCTTAAAATCATGTAAAATTGTTAAAATCGCGCTTAAAATCGTGTAAAATTGTTAAAATCGCGCTTAAAATCGTGTAAAATCATTACAACCGCGCTTAAAATCATGTAAAATTGTAAAAATCGCGCTTTAAATCGTGTAAAATCCTTACAACCGCGCTTAAAATCATGTAAAATTGTTAAAAACGCGCTTAAAATCGTGTAAAATTGTTAAAATCGCGCTTAAAATCGTGTAAAATCATTACAACCGCGCTTAAAATCATGTAAAATTGTTAAAATCGCGCTTAAAATCGTGTAAAATCCTTACAACCGCGCTTAAAATCATGTAAAATTGTTAAAATCGCGCTTAAAATCGTGTAAAATTGTTAAAATCGCGCTTAAAATCGTGTAAAATCATTACAACCGCGCTTAAAATCATGTAAAATTGTAAAAATCGCGCTTTAAATCGTGTAAAATCCTTACAACCGCGCTTAAAATCATGTAAAATTGTTAAAAACGCGCTTAAAATCGTGTAAAATTGTTAAAATCGCGCTTAAAATCGTGTAAAATCATTACAACCGCGCTTAAAATCATGTAAAATTGTAAAAATCGCGCTTAAAATCGTGTAAAATCCTTACAACCGCGCTTAAAATCATGTAAAATTGTAAAAATCGCGCTTTAAATCGTGTAAAATCCTTACAACCGCGCTTAAAATCATGTAAAATTGTTAAAAACGCGCTTAAAATCGTGTAAAATTGTTAAAATCGCGCTTAAAATCGTGTAAAATCATTACAACCGCGCTTAAAATCATGTAAAATTGTAAAAATCGCGCTTAAAATCGTGTAAAATCATTACAACCGCGCTTAAAATCATGTAAAATTGTAAAAATCGCGCTTTAAATCGTGTAAAATCCTTACAACCGCGCTTAAAATCATGTAAAATTGTTAAAAACGCGCTTAAAATCGTGTAAAATTGTTAAAATCGCGCTTAAAATCGTGTAAAATCATTACAACCGCGCTTAAAATCATGTAAAATTGTAAAAATCGCGCTTTAAATCGTGTAAAATCCTTACAACCGCGCTTAAAATCATGTAAAATTGTTAAAATCGCGCTTAAAATCGTGTAAAATCATTACAACCGCGCTTAAAATCATGTAAAATTGTTAAAATCGCGCTTAAAATCGTGTAAAATTGTTAAAATCGCGCTTAAAATCGTGTAAAATCATTACAACCGCGCTTAAAATCATGTAAAATTGTTAAAATCGCGCTTAAAATCGTGTAAAATCATTACAACCGCGCTTAAAATCATGTAAAATTGTAAAAATCGCGCTTTAAATCGTGTAAAATCCTTACAACCGCGCTTAAAATCATGTAAAATTGTTAAAAACGCGCTTAAAATCGTGTAAAATTGTTAAAATCGCGCTTAAAATCGTGTAAAATCATTACAACCGCGCTTAAAATCATGTAAAATTGTAAAAATCGCGCTTTAAATCGTGTAAAATCCTTACAACCGCGCTTAAAATCATGTAAAATTGTTAAAAACGCGCTTAAAATCGTGTAAAATTGTTAAAATCGCGCTTAAAATCGTGTAAAATCATTACAACCGCGCTTAAAATCATGTAAAATTGTTAAAATCGCGCTTAAAATCGTGTAAAATCCTTACAACCGCGCTTAAAATCATGTAAAATTGTTAAAAACGCGCTTAAAATCGTGTAAAATTGTTAAAATCGCGCTTAAAATCGTGTAAAATCATTACAACCGCGCTTAAAATCATGTAAAATTGTAAAAATCGCGCTTAAAATCGTGTAAAATCATTACAACCGCGCTTAAAATCATGTAAAATTGTAAAAATCGCGCTTTAAATCGTGTAAAATCCTTACAACCGCGCTTAAAATCATGTAAAATTGTTAAAAACGCGCTTAAAATCGTGTAAAATTGTTAAAATCGCGCTTAAAATCGTGTAAAATCATTACAACCGCGCTTAAAATCATGTAAAATTGTAAAAATCGCGCTTTAAATCGTGTAAAATCCTTACAACCGCGCTTAAAATCATGTAAAATTGTTAAAATCGCGCTTAAAATCGTGTAAAATCATTACAACCGCGCTTAAAATCATGTAAAATTGTTAAAATCGCGCTTAAAATCGTGTAAAATTGTTAAAATCGCGCTTAAAATCGTGTAAAATCATTACAACCGCGCTTAAAATCATGTAAAATTGTTAAAATCGCGCTTAAAATCGTGTAAAATCATTACAACCGCGCTTAAAATCATGTAAAATTGTAAAAATCGCGCTTTAAATCGTGTAAAATCCTTACAACCGCGCTTAAAATCATGTAAAATTGTTAAAAACGCGCTTAAAATCGTGTAAAATTGTTAAAATCGCGCTTAAAATCGTGTAAAATCATTACAACCGCGCTTAAAATCATGTAAAATTGTTAAAATCGCGCTTAAAATCGTGTAAAATTGTTAAAATCGCGCTTAAAATCGTGTAAAATCATTACAACCGCGCTTAAAATCATGTAAAATTGTAAAAATCGCGCTTTAAATCTAGTAAAATCCTTACAACCGCGCTTAAAATCATGTAAAATTGTTAAAAACGCGCTTAAAATCGTGTAAAATTGTTAAAATCGCGCTTAAAATCGTGTAAAATCATTACAACCGCGCTTAAAATCATGTAAAATTGTTAAAATCGCGCTTAAAATCGTGTAAAATCCTTACAACCGCGCTTAAAATCATGTAAAATTGTTAAAATCGCGCTTAAAATCGTGTAAAATTGTTAAAATCGCGCTTAAAATCGTGTAAAATCATTACAACCGCGCTTAAAATCATGTAAAATTGTAAAAATCGCGCTTTAAATCTAGTAAAATCCTTACAACCGCGCTTAAAATCATGTAAAATTGTTAAAAACGCGCTTAAAATCGTGTAAAATTGTTAAAATCGCGCTTAAAATCGTGTAAAATCATTACAACCGCGCTTAAAATCATGTAAAATTGTTAAAATCGCGCTTAAAATCGTGTAAAATCCTTACAACCGCGCTTAAAATCATGTAAAATTGTTAAAATCGCGCTTAAAATCGTGTAAAATTGTTAAAATCGCGCTTAAAATCGTGTAAAATCATTACAACCGCGCTTAAAATCATGTAAAATTGTAAAAATCGCGCTTTAAATCTAGTAAAATCCTTACAACCGCGCTTAAAATCATGTAAAATTGTTAAAAACGCGCTTAAAATCGTGTAAAATTGTTAAAATCGCGCTTAAAATCGTGTAAAATCATTACAACCGCGCTTAAAATCATGTAAAATTGTAAAAATCGCCTGTGTGTGTGTGATGGTGTGTGTGTGTGATGTTGTGTGTATATGTGTGTGTGTGTGAGATATCGCATTTAAAAATTTAATATATGTATGTTGAATAAACATAGATAGCTATGAAAAAAATGAATATCTCTGCTATATTGAAAAAAATATGTCAAATTGTCAAATTAATATATCGAAATTGATAAAAATACCTTTTATAGAAG
The DNA here is from genome assembly GCA_963966155.1 of Clivina fossor. NCBI lineage: Eukaryota > Metazoa > Arthropoda > Insecta > Coleoptera > Carabidae > Clivina > Clivina fossor. The sequence goes on from OZ014567.1 coordinate 12,372,014, forward strand.
AATCCCCCAAAAGAATCTCATCGTGCACCATTTAGCAGGTACGTTTAGCTATAATTTAATATGCGACAACATTCGATTCGCACCGTTTTACCGCCCGAAATTGCATTATAATTTCATGCGCACATAGCTCCCTTGTTGTTGTTATCGGTTCTAAATATCTCGTGCTACAGACATCCTATTGCATAAAATTTAGACTTTATAAAAATAAAAATTAATTCTAAACAAATTTTCATTCTTATAATTTTTCGCTAAAATGTACAGGAGAGCCAATTTCCGCACATTTTTAAAATCTCATGTTAAACTCCTATGTTCCACTTTTCATTGCACACCCTGTATATATATATTTATAAATATTTAATTAATGGAAGTCAAATTTTATTTAACTCAATACTTTAACACTTGTGTTTATAAATTTCTATTGCTTCTATGATCAAATCATAAAGATATTCTATCGCATGTTGAGCATTATTAAACTGATAAATTTACTAGCCGCTAATAAAACTTTAATTTCTAGTAGTTGTGCAACTTAGATATGTTCGTATGATAGTTTTCACTCGAAATTACGTCTGTAACAAACTTTTAAAATTTGCTACACTTGTTGTTATAAATCAGCCTGTAGAAATACATGGTAAATTTTATTTGTAAATAAAAATTACTAAATTTAGCGATCTAAATTTAATTACCAGACTGTTCCAACTAATTGTAATGCAAAACATGTTTTAATTTATTTTATTTAATTTAGTATGAAATTGATTTCAAAGAAAAATACAAATGCAGGCGCAAAAAAAGAAGCAATAATGCAGATGTTTTTGTCAATTATATCTAATTGCAAAATAGCTTACTTCACAACAGTATTCACTTCAGTAATTTGCAATAAAAGAGGGACAATTTTCGTTGCCATAGTAACCGTTCAATTTTAACTCGTGGTAGAAACAAAATAATACGAAAAAATATTGCAATTAATGCAGGAAAGATGTAATAAAAAGAACTGTACTAAAAATGATAATATGAAAACATGGCAGACCACGGTGTTTCTGCATATTTTAATAAGAAAAATTCCAAGTATTGATTTCTGATTGAAGTTTTCATATCAGATGTAATGTTATATAAAATGATTATTGCTACTGTAAATCTATTTTTTCGTTTTAAATCTTACAAGTATTGACTTAGCTATTAGAAATTCACAATCACAAATTTTATATGTATGAAGCTAGGAGAAATTAAATATAAAGTTTTTTTTTATTTAAATAATTATTTTCTACTTTTTAGTCTTGTGTGTGTATTTTGAAAAAAAAAATTGCTTAATACATTAATGTACGGAATTCTTGAATATTATACAAAATAAAAATTAATATTTCTAATATTATTAATTAATTAATTAGTAGCATTGCGTTATCCATTTAACTGAGTACATTTAAAGTTTCAAGACTCTAGCTAAGCGGGCAGTTAGTTTAAAATTGGTTGCAAAACAGGAAAGCGAGTTAATAAAAACGTGTTAAAAAATGTTATAAATATAAACAAAATGCACCAAGAAGTTTTACGATTAAGTATCATAACTTTAAAAAATTAATCACAAATATGAGAGGTTTTATCTGAATAATTTAACAGCAAATTTAAACTTTTATTATACTGTAAAAGTTTTTGAAGAGGACGAACGAGTTATATTGTACATTTTTGAGGTTTCCATAGGCCAAGATGAATATGTCCCGCGGGATATTTATTAGTTAAAAAGAGGCAGACAAAATCTCATTTGTTCTTGTCGGAAAATTTGAAAATCTGTAATTTTTATTATTATGTGTTATGATAAAATTCGGAGCTGCGTACAATTTAGAAAAAAGCTATAATGATTAATAATCATTAATTATTATAGCTTTTTTCTGAGTCAGAAATCATATTTTTCAAATTCACACCACTCCGTTAATAATCATCAGAATTACATAAATTTTAAACTACTAAAAAGCATATTTCATTAGCTTTTTGGTGATTATTTTGAAATATTTAAAAAGTGAATACAATAAAAGTTATATCCCAAATTGTCTAAAAAGACAATATTCCCATTTAAGCTAAATGCAAATTTTGAGTCTTCAACAGGCACTGGTTAATATCATCTGACAGGTCTGGGAAGTGTATGGACATTTTTTTTTATTTATTTGAAGTAATTTTGGCGGGTGGGAGCAACAAATTTCCAACTTTGCCAAAATAAGAACCACCCTAATATATATATATATATATATATATATATATATATATACAGGGTGTAACAGAATAACTATTCCTAATTTTAACTGGAGTATCCTGGGCTCAGAATATGAAGATTTAATGCAAATCACTGAGATAAAATGTGGCTCCTTACTGAGCTACAGGGTGTTTTATATAAAAATTTAAAAACGATTTTTGCCCAGTAATTTAAAACTATTTGACGTATCCTTATCATACTTGGCAGGAAATGTAGGTACCGTACACCATACTAAATTATGTTAAATAAAAGTTTCTGGCTACTGCCAGTGGCGTACAACAGGGGCAAGTGAGAGGTTGATCCATCCTAAATTCTACGCCACTGGCGGAATTGTCATTTTAGCACAATTTTTCGATTCTCCAATACTTGCTGTGTAAAAAACATACTCTTCCTTTGTAACGATAAAGTCACTGTTTTTCGAGATATTTAAAGTTAAACATAAGCTGCACCCTTGGGATTTTTTCAAAATTTGCTAAAAAAAATCTGAAAAAATTTAGTAAAATAGAGAAAAAAATTAGCTACATAATATCTAAGTAACTTTTTCTCTAACTCATTTTGGTTTGGCTGTAAAAATTATTGAAAATTAATATTTTTTGCATTTTATTTTTTTTATTTTCAATAATTTTTACAGCCAAATCAGAATGAGTTAGAGAAAAACTTACTTAATTATTATGTAGCTAATTTTTTTCTCTATTTTACTGAATTTTTTCAGATTTTTTTGAGCAAATTTCGAAAAAATCCCAAGGGTGCAGCTTATGTTTAACTTTAAATATCTCGAGAAACAGTGACTTTATCGTTACAAAGGAAGAGTAAGTTTTTTACACAGCAAGTATTGGAGAATCGAAAAATTGTGCTAAAATGACAATTCCGCCAGAGGCGTAGAATTTAGGAAGGATCAACCTCTCACTTGCCCTTGTTGTACGCCACTGGCAGTAGCCAGAAACTTTTATTTAACATAATTTAGTATGGTGAACGGTACCTACATTTCCTGCGAAGTATGATAAGGATACGTCAAATACTTTTAAAGTACTGGGCAAAAATCGTTTTTAAATTTTTATATAAAACACCCTGTAGCTCAGTAAGGAGCCACATTTTATCTCAGTGATTTGCATTAAATCTTCATATTCTGAGCCCAGGATACTCCAGTTAAAATTAGGAATAGTTATTCTGTTACACCCTGTATATATATATATATATATATATAAAACCCATAAACTAGATATAACAGCTTCACATCGCTAGAGTTAATAATAATTAATTAATTTTACGTCATACGACAGGAGATCTCAATTAAATATTGATTTATTGACTAATTATAGACATTACAAAGTGCGCGTTAGAAAAATGTCACAAAAATTAATTAACGCTAATTTATTACTCGAGATCAATTAAGATTCTCATATTTTCCATACAAAATTTTCCTGGCTGTAAATTAAATGCACGATATTATATTTCCTTTGCAAAATAATATTTTCTTGTTAAAAAAATTAATAATATATTATGTTATGATACACAGAAAACGATCTTTATTGTATTGAATTCAGATACTTGGGGACGAAACAGAACCGAGACTAAAATTTATAAAATTTTTATTACCAATTTGAGTGCAAGGAAAAAGTGGTATAGCGTTTGGTACGGTGACTGTAACATTTTCAAAAAAAAAAAATTGTATAGAAATTCTTCATATAGCCTCTAGATGACGAATCTGAACTTAGTTTGTAAGTGGGTGTATGGATGTGCGTCGTCAGCTCGCTCGCTCGGTCGTAAGTCAAAATTTTGTGGCCGCAACTCCTCCTAGACGGTTCAACCGATTTTAATGAAATTTTCAGGATAAATTTGTCTAGCACCCAAGATGGTCATGTGGTTTTATTTTTTTTCAGTGATGCCAACTTTCCGAGAAAAAAATTACTAAAGTTTTTAAAAATTCATATTGGCTACGTTATTTATCCGATTTTGATCAAATTTTCAGAAAAGATTTCCCTAATGCTCCCATTAATTATATAATTTTATTAATATCTAGTGTTGCCAATTTTCCGAGAAAAAAATACTAAAGTTTTAAAAAATTTATTATGGCCATGTTATTTAACCGATTTTACTCAAATTTTCACAAAAGATTCTCCTGGTATTCGTATAATTTATGCAATTTTAACAAAATACAGTGTTGCCAACTTATCGAGAAAAAAAATCACAAAATTTTTTAAAAATCTATTGTGGCTACACTATTTATTCAATTTTGGTCAAATTTTCAGAAAAGTTTCTCCTAGTGCCCACATAAATTATAATATTATTAAAATACAGTGTTGCCAACTTTCCAAGAAATGTCAAAGTGGTCTATATATGGGTTTACACATATACTTCTAATCTTGTTATGATAATGTTCAGTTATTAAAAAATGCATTCAAATATTTTTTATGTAAAACGTTGAGATTGTGATACCATCTAGCGATTTATAACTGACAGATAGATCTATTCCTATCGTCATTTGAATCAATCGATTATTAAAAATCATTCAATCATTCCCATAACTAGTATATTGCATCTCTTTCATTTCTTCGCACATTTCCTGAATGTATATAAAGAAATACCAAAGGAAATACAATTTTCTTGCAAAAAACAAGAAAATTTCAATCATAAAATAATTAGATTTTATTTAGTTTCAATTCATATTGCACTTGCAATGCAGCGGAAATAAATGAAAAATTTGATATTGCAGTTTTCATTGGAATTCTATTACATATAGATTTCTATATTTCTATAAAAAGAGAAAAATATTGCTACAAATTAAATTTATTAGAGTACCTAGTTTTATACGCGAGCCATTGAAAAGCAATTGGTCCGTATTCTCACCTCTTTTGTAATGAAAAAGTACTTTTATTTTTTTGTTTTAAAATAAATTTTTACTTCTACCTCTTATCTACCTCTTTACTAGTGTTTAAAGAAAATGTTAGAAAATCAGTCAGTAATTTTACAATTATTCAGAAGTTTATGACTAATTTTTTTTTTCTTGATATAATAAATAAGGCTAACGCGATTGATATTACATGTAATACACTTCTAACGGCTACAGTTCCGTTAGAAAGCATTTTCGGACATATGTTTATTTGTAGTTTTTTATTTAGATTACTCATAGTAATCATCCGGTGACGTCATAAATCACCCTGTATAGTAACTAACTACTGTACATATAATAATGTCATTATTGTACTACTACTATTATGATACGTTTAAAGAAAAATAATATACATTCATAAAATAATTTAAAAATGTTTTTATTTTTATATTATATGATTAATATGCAAATATTTGATAATGTGAAAACGCTGTATTTATATGCAAATAAATTAAAATATAAAATAAATATAAAAATTGTCTGTTTATATTTCATTATCAACCTGCAAATTATAAATGGATAATTTGATATTCATGAATAAAATTAACATATTTTAATTTATCTGAAAGCTTTAATATTTTATATATATATATATATATATATATATAAATTGAGTAATTGGAGTGGTGTGATTGAGAGTGTTTTGCGTGAGCGAAAGTTTCCAAGTAGTAGGAATAAAAGAGCATGTATGAGAGAAATTATGAATGTGGATGAAGCGAAAGTTGCTTGTTTGGATAGGAATGTTTGGAGGCGACTGATTTTGGGATGATGAAAAGAGTTTGTGCCACACCCTATTGGATACATGGCGTGATTGTGTATGTATGTATGTATGTGTATGTATGTATAAATTATTGTAAATAAGAAATAATAGACGAAATTCAATCAGTTAAATATTTTTTATTATCACTGTTGCCTTCTTTAAGACTAGCAAAATATTTTTAATTAATGTTACTGTGTGAAACATAATTAGTGTTCAATATTATGTAACGCAAATATACATTATTTGGTCAGAAAATTACATAAATAGGATTACTTATTATTATACAAATTATTCTATTCTATAAATTTATTTAATACGATCATGTTTGGTTCTGAGGTAGCCACAGCAGATTTTGTTTTTTAAGTTTATTGAAAAGAAAATCGTTATTTCAAATAATTAATTTCAATTTTAATTTAATTATGTAGAAAACTGAAAATATCTTTTCCAAATATTCTTATTATTTCAGTCAAAAATAATTTATGTAATTTTTTAAAAATATTTCATTTTCCGGATATAATTAAATTTTTTCATTTTGTTAATTATTTGAATTCCAAAATAATACTAAAAAAATTATCTGTCCATACGCACAATATACTGTTAGAAAAAAAATTTAATTATTTATAAATGTTTCATTGAATTTTTTTTTCTCAGGAAAATGCGATATTTCTACAGATATTAGTGTTAAAATACCTGTTACAAAATATATGTAAATTAAATTTTTTATTACCACAAATAAATTTCTGACTTTGACTTTGACTACCTTCTCATCAAAATTTTATACAATATAATACATTCTATTCGTGAATTTTTCTATTATATATATATATATATATATATATATATATATATATATATATAAGTTAAGGATAACGGATATGCGGTAATAGATCTGTTACATTGATTCAATTTATTGTAAATTCCAATATTTCGCCTCCAATATCGTTTTTTTTAAATATTTTATTTATTGTGTTCTATAACATATTTTGATTTTCATCAATATTTATTATTTTATTTTATTTTGTTAAAATATAAAAAAGATAACTATTTCTTGTTTGGATTTTTGGTTTTTTGTCAATTTGTATATTTTTTGAATTACTCGCATTTATTGTACAAAAAATTGTTTACACACATGAGTGACAATATATATTTACAATTTTATGATTTGACGACAACACTCTGCGATATAAACGACTTGAAAAAGGCAATAACTTTGCCGAAAGCTCGTCTTAATATTAAATGAGTGTTTAATTTTCCTAATTATTCTACTGTTTTGGCTGCTTCGCCCTCAAATAAATATTACAACTATAATTCTTCCAGCCGTAAACTTTATTATAAGGTGGAGTGGGGTAAGTGCAGAGTAGTTTTTGCATAGTTGGACTTTAAACCTATGTATTTTTAATCTGATATGTAAATACATAACACTGTCGATATCGAACGCTTTACACAATCATTACTATTTAATTAATATTAACTAGAACCCTAATTTTCCTTGTAAATTTTTATTTTGATAAAAAATTGTTTAAAATGTTAACTACTCTGCATTTTCCCCTAAAATGGGGCAAGAGCGTAAGTGGGAGTTAAAAATGCTTTAAAACTTTGTTTCATATGCAATGAGACAGGAGCAGAATTATTAAGAAACCTGCTATAAAATGCTTTTTACTGCATTAAAATATATTGTTTAGTTCTATAGTTATCCAATTTTTATCACGTTAAGTACGGCGTAGCATATCACGCCGTATTAAGCCGTATAAAATACAATCCACGTAGATATGATAACCTAATACGCAGTTACCCCACCGTGTTGGTCTGCACATGCCCCAAGTTATAATATTTACGGGGCAAGATCAGATTAGTGTTTTTTCAATAAATTAAAACAAGAAACAAATGAAACTGTTTATTTAATGTAAAATTACATCGATATTATTTATATTTACCTAATATAACAACAAAAAATATAAAATTATCCTAAGAAACTATTGTTCGTTTACGAAGCCGTCAATCTTGCTTGGTAGTTCATACGTGACTGTTTACACTGACTGATATAATTAAGGAAATTACGTTCATTCTTGCGCGTTATCTATGAGATATAGTACATATTAACTTGTAGTACATTACTACATACTAGGTAAAGAAATTTGTCTCATATTATAATAAATATAGCCAATTAATGCACTTGCCCCGTTTACGCACTTACCCCACTCCACCTTACTATATATATATATATATATATATATATATATATATATATATATATATATATACATTAATCTGGTTAGTTGATAGATACATCATTTAAATACAGTTAATACTCAAATATATGAATTTTTCATTTTCAGATTATTCCTTTATGATTATATATTTAGCAACCGATATTATTAATTACAAAAATTCTTGTAATAGATAATAGATTTTAACCTAATGTGTATAACGAAAATAAATCAAATAAAATTTGTGTCGCAAGCAAAATAAACAACCGTTTCGTAAAGCGAGAATTTGCTTCCTAAGTGGTTACATCCATCAAAAATATGCTGTTCTTGCTGATGCTGAATTTAATCGTAGCAACATAACACGTAGCTCCCGGAGGGGTTGGGGGATGGTCTTGACAGTGAGTGTCTCTTTCTACCCTTCAAAACGTATGTCAAAAGTGTAGAATGGAGATTAATGGGCCACGATGGATCGTAAGATAAAAACATAAATATTATATCCGGACGAAGATCGATTAGGATCTGCTTTCAGCCCAAAATTAACCTATTATAGTCAGATTATTAGTGATGAGATAATTCGAATGAAATATAATCGATCAATCGAGATATATCGAATTAAATTGAAATCATTCGAATCAAATTGCAACAAGTGGATTCGAAATCTTGATCATTGCGAATTACATAACAGAGTAAAATTGTAATGTAATGTTAATTAATTTTAGGGAGTGATTAACTAAAACTTTACGTTGACAAAACTAGAGTGATAATTATAACGAGAAAGAGAGAAAGAGAGAGAGATAAAATTTGATTAGGTACTGAAAATTGAATTTCTCAACTAGATAACACTGCTAGATATGAGTATCTAACCTAACCTCACCTAACCGCAAACAGTAAATTTGCATTTTCAACAATTACGGTGAAAGTTGAACGTTCGTAGTAAACTCTTCACTCTATGAGGTCTTGCACAAATGCACTGACGCTTAAAACTATTAGTTTTCGAAAATAAAACAGCTTTATTATTCTAGGATGCATCGTTTAGTAGAAAATTGAATTTTTGAAAATTTCTCAAGGAATTTCTTGGGATTTTTTTTTCAAAAAAAGACTTTTTACAAAATTTGTTCAAAAAAATCTGAAAAAATTTAGTAAAATAGAGAAAAAAATACACAATCACGCCATGTACCCAAAAGGGTGTGGCACAAAATCTTTTCATCATTCCGAAATCAGTCGCCTCCAAACATTCCTATCCAAACAAGCAACTTTCGCAATTTCATCCACATTCATAATTCCTCTCATACATGCTCTTTTATTCCTACTACTTGGAAACTTTCGCTCAGGCAAGCCATTCTCTCAATCATACCACTCCAACTACTCATCGGACGTCCACTGGCAAACGTATACCATCAAAATCATTCAAAGAAATTTTTTTAACCAGACGTTCATTAGACATTCGCTCAACATGTCCGAACCATCTTAACTGACCCTACAACATTTTTTTCAATTTCACACTCATCATACACTAATCGTATTTCGTACCCGATCTCTCCAATTTACACCACATACCCCACGTAAAAATCTCTAACTAATCTCTAACTAAGATCTATACCTATTTTATCTACTACGACACAACTACTAATCGCTGTAACTTTTTTCGAAAGTGTCAGATAAATGTCTAAAAACAATTTTTAGTTTTTAATAGCTTTTAGTCTAGCTATTGTTTTTCAAATTCCCACCGGCATTTGTTCTCTGTAAAACAATGCCGGAAAACGAATCGACAAAAAAAACAGCCAGTTTTTTTTTTCGCTAAATAAATAAACAAACAACCAGACCACTCAAATTAACAATTATATCGATAGAAAAGGGGCATGTTGAAGTCGTCACGCATACACAAACACACACAAAAACCATTTTGCTCGAGTGAAAAATAAACCAAAACCGTTTGTGACATCGGCTAGTATCTCTAATGCTTTGTGATTCGTCTCAAGTGGACGAGAGAATTGCTTTAGCAATTTCGAAAGGTCCACGTTGCGTCGCGACGTCCACCAATGGCGTATCGCGTTTATATTTCCACGTTTTTTAATTATGTTAAAGTGAAAAACAGTTGTAGGATGAAATTTTGTTAATTATTTATATAACAAGATTAGAAGTATATGGGTAAACCCATATATAGACCACTTTGACATTTCTCGGAAAGTTTACAACACTGTATTTTAATAATATTATCATTTATGTGAGCACTAGGAGAAACTTTTCTGAAAATTTGATTAAAATCGGTTAAATGAAATGGTTATAATGAATTTTTAAAAATTTTAGTAATTTTTTTCTCCGAAAGTTGGCAACACTGTATTTTGTTAAAATTACATAAATTATATGAATACTAGGAGAATCTTTTGTGAAAATTTGAGTAAAATTGGTTAAATAACATGGCCATAATAAATTTTTTAAAACTTTAGTAATTTTTTTCTCGGAAAGTTAGCAATACTGGATATTAATAAAATTATATAATTAATGGGAGCATTAGGGAAATCTTTTCTAAAAATTTGATTAAAATCGGATAAATAACGTAGCCAATATGAATTTTTAAAAACTTTAGTAATTGGTATCACTAGAAAAAATAAAACCACATAACCATCTTGGGTACTAGACAAATTTATCCTGAAAATTTCATTAAAATCGGTTGAACCGTCTAGGAGAAATGTTGCGGCCACAAAATTTTGACTTACGACCGAGCGAGCTGACGACGCACATCCATACACCCACATAAACTAAGTTTAGACACCGTACCAAACGCTATACCACTTTTTCCTTGCAGTCAAAGTGATAAAAAGAAAAACAATAGAGATTTATAAAAAATAGAATAATATAAATCACTGTGAGTGAACTGAGTTAAATAAAATTTAGCTTCCATTAATTAAAAAACTATAATTCCTGTGATCTAATTACTTGTTTGCTATGTACTTGTTATTTACTTTAATGACATTGATAAATTTTTGACCTGATAAAGACGAGCGTTTAACTTTCGTCGAAACGTCGTTTTTATATAAATAATTAACAGAATTTTATCCTAAAACTGTTTTTATATTAATTATACAATGAGTTCTGAAAAATATTTTACTATATTATAAAAAAGTGCTTTTATTTTTCACTTTAAAACCAATTTCTACTTCTACCTCTTATCAAATACATAAATAGTTTTTTTATTTTTGATATATATATACATATATATATATACATATATATATATATATATATATATATATATATATATATATATATTTAATAATATAATTCAAATAAACTAATTAAAATTAACATAGTAAAAATTTTTCGGAACTTATTATATTAATGCTTTAGGTTAAAATTCTGTATTGATATTTATTTAAAATCGACGTTTCGACGAAATTCAACGTCCGTCTTCATCAGAATAAATGATATAATAGAAAACTTAAACATAAACCAGTTTTATTTTATATATAATAGATATTACAAGTACTTAAAATGTAAACTATTTTTTTTTAATACATGGAATCCACGCCACTGGACGTCACCGAACGACGCCGACGGACGCTAAGCGTCGTGTCCGGTGACTTTCGCAGGCCTACGTATTTGAACGTCTATTTCTCCAGCAAACACTTCGTAAATAACAAACAAACACGAAATTTTGTTTGAGAACGGATACAGCGGCGCAAAGCAAAGAATAAACGAAACGGAAAAAGAATACGCAAAAAAAAATTAACAAAATTACTTCAAAGCAATTAATGTAATTGTGTTTATTTTCGACGCACAATACTACGATACTGAAAAATTCGTTGGGTTTTTTTTTGAAATTTTTCATATCCGTATTATTTTTGAAAAATTAAAACAATCCTTCATATGAGTCGTATAAATGCAAAACTCACTATTTGCAAAATTTTAAGTTCTGAGATATTTGCAAAAAACTGTTATAGCTAAGTGTAATTGTATTTTGATGATAAAATCTTGTTACTAGATGGAAATACTTATTTAAAATCGTGAATCATTGGTATTATACATCATTAATTCATACAAAGTACCTGTTTGCTTTCCACCAATAAAATTTTTATTGGTGGAAAGCAAACAGTTACTTTTGCATCTAAACTATGAACGCAAGTAGTGAGTTTTGCATCCAACACTAAACTTTAAAGAGTGTTTCTCATATTAAATACTGAGTTTTTTTTCTAACTAATCTAAATATCATATTCCTTGTAAAATTCTACGTCCAAATCTCATTTTTCACTTTTTGTCGAATAGTGAGTTTTGCATCTATACGCCTTATATAGCCTCTAGATCAGACGAATTCGAACTTAACTAAAAACATATTAGCCTTGACGTTGTCTCTCAATATTATAATCTATTTTGCTTATATTTTTGTAGAAATCCGCCACTTTTTGTTTGTTTATCATCCGTATGATTTCAATTTTAATTCGAGATATTTCATAATCGAATAATCGATTATTTTTCATTCGAATTATCCCAGCACTAATTGCAAATGATTCGTCACTTCGTTTACAACGTGTAGGCAATAAAGAATACAAGTAGTGTTAAGGTTAGATGAGATTGTTCAATTTGAAAATATAAATGATTAAGTTAGCAGTGAAACCCTTGAAAAGGGCCGTAAGGTATCTTGGATACGAACTATAGTCTAGCAAATATAGCTACTATTGTTGGGCCAAATTGAATTTCATGTGACGCAGTTACACAAACAAATACCCCATTGCGAGTAAAACGCGAAAGCATAGGTTAGTAATATTCTAATGTTCAGATTTTCCCAAAAATGGGGAAGTTTAGCGTGATTGAAGTTGCGTGTAAAATTATTTTTTCTCAAATATATATATATATATAAAATAATAACAGAAACTGTCATTAAAATTTTTGATAATTGTTTCATTTATTTGTTATTAACAATTTTTGTAAGGACATTACTGACGTCACAAGCTTATTGTGCGCAAGCACAGAAGAGTTGGTGAGATATAATTTTGTAAACGTATGTCGTAGTAAATGTTGATTTTTGTGGATTCGGTTACACCCAGTCAATAGCTTGTATCGGTAACCAAGGCAATATATGTACGTCTGATTCAGATATCGACATAAGTTTTGCGATGATATTACTGACGTCATCACGACATGTTTTTGCATTTTTTAGGAAATCTGGGCATCTTCGAGAAAAATGATAAATTAAACATCACTTTTTAAGCCAGGTCCAATCAAATAAAGAAATAAAAAAAATACGCTAAACTTCCCCATTTCACAAGTCGGCTTGTTAAGCTATATATTAATTTTTATTCAATGTTATTATAGATACATAATATTTATATTTAAAACATGCATTACTATATCATTGTAAAAAAATCCTTTGCAAATCTTTATATTAAAACAAGATTAGAAGTATATGAGTAAACCCATATATAGACCACTTTGACATTTCTCAGAAAGTTGGCAACACAATACCTTTAATAAAATTAAACAATATTAACTGCATAGATTGATAAGAGAAGCAATAAAAATTTATAAAAATAACATCAATCACTGCATTAAAATAAAATTTAGCTTCCTTTCATTAAAAATTTATAATTTTTCGTCGAAACGTTGATTATAAATAAATTTTAATACAAAACTTGAACCTAAAGCAGTTTTATTTTAGCATTTACATTTTCCTCATAAACACATCCAACCAAAGAAGATTGTATCAAAATTTGATTGACAAATAACATTTTGTAGGCCTTTAATCTATAAGATAATTATTGCATTCCTTTAAGCGATTCGAAACTTCTCCGAAACACATTTAATTCTTGATGGGGTTGTGGGGAAGGGGGGGGGGGGGGGTTGATACGATTTCAAACGGATCTCTAAGATGCAGATAATTAAGTTTTCCAGATTAAATCTAGCTTGAAATAACAACTTTATCAACGAATCAAACACTCGAACTTCCGCGATTACGATAATATTTCATATATTTTCAACCATTATAATATGTTTATCTAATAAATATGTTAGCTTAACAAAATTAGCAGCATATGGGCAAACCCATATATAACTTTGACATTAATACATAAATATTAATAAGTAGAAATAAATTTTTGTAAATATATATATATATATATATATATATATATATATATACAGTGCGAGTGTAAAGTCTGGAACTATCGCAATAAATCTTTTATTAAACGTTTTTGAAAGAAATCCTGGAACACGTCAATTTTTATCTTAAATGAGACATATTTTACTGTAATCGTCACTTAAAGATCGTCTTTCGTTTTTGAGTTATGAGTTATGACGTAAACGATAATTTTTTTAAATGGAAACCTATATTTTTTATTATTGATTTCGGTAGTACTTTTTATTCCGTTTCCAACCATATAACTAGATTCATTTTGCCAATTTAATTAGTTTTTAATATTTAAAGTTTAAGATTATTTTTCTCAATTTTTTTCAAATGTAACTTATTTAAAATTTTATATGGTTGGAAACGGAATAAAAAGTACTACCAAGATCAATAACAAAAAATATAGGTTTCCATTTAAAAAAATTGTCCCTTACATCATAACTAAAAACAAAAGACGATCTTTAAGTGACGATTACAGTAAAATATGTCTCATTTAAGATAAAAATTGACGTGTTCCAGGATTTTTTTCAAAAACGTTTAATATAAGATTTATTGCGATAGCTCCAGACTTTACACTCGCTCTATATATATATATATATATATATATATATATATATTGATTAAATTTTAATGAGAAGGTAGTCAAAAAAGGTTAGATGTTTGAATCAAACTCTCATTTAAGATTCTATGTTAAGTTTTCAGTAATATTTTCCACCATCTTCAGGACATGCTCTGTTGAAGAAATGAAAAATAAGATATAAAAAAAATTAAACAGCAATCATAAATTATTTTACGGAACATAGAAATTCATATGAATAAATATGTCTGGTTATAAAAATAAAAAAAGGTAGATAATACATTATAAACTGCTATATAAATATTATATTTCACAAAATTAATGTTGGTTGTCTCACTAAATATTAAATAAGAAATTAAAAAGACAGAGTTCAGGTTCTTTTTGCCGAGAATTAAAATTTTATACAAAAGAATAATTACTTTTAAATTGTTTATTATTGTCTGAAGCAAAATGGTATATTTAAAATTTAAACAACTAATTTCATTTCACGTTATAAAGTACACTGTATACTTTTAAATTAAAATAAATATTTGTTTACCAATTAAATATTTGCTTTGACATTTTGTAAAAAACTTTACTCCGAAAATAAACTCATTTAGAATTAATTTCTTACATACATACATACACAATCACGCTATGTACCCAAAAAAGTGTGGTACAAACTCTTTTCATCATCCCGATATCAGTCGCCTCCAAACATTCCTATCCAAACAAGCAACTTTTGCTTTATCCAATTCTTAATTAGTTCATATCATTAATTTAAATTAAGTTTATTAATATAATAATATATTTTTATTTTTACTTCTTACCAAATATGAATAGTATTTCTAAAGTTGTTTTATTTTAAAATATGCTTATTAAGCAATTTTTTTTGTAAATTTCAACCCGTTTATTTATAAAAGTTTACATTTTACAAAACATCAACTTTTAAATAATAATCTTGCAGCTATTATATTGAGCTTTCTTAAAAAAAAATTCAAAAAAAAGGTATCCCTGTTTAGTAAAGCTGTGCTTCAGCTGCAAAAACTTTTGTTTTAACATGAAACGTACTTAGAGAAGTTCTTCTATCGTTTTAATTTCTTGTTATGAGACCATTCTTCAACTTCAGGACTAAATTTAGAAATTTTAATCTTATTACATTTCGAAAGCGATTGTCTTTAAAACAAACACTGAGAAAGACTTTTGTTAACCTTTTTCCAAATCTTCCGTTCGTACCGTAATGTAATTGTTTAAGTGATAATAATAATAATTAATTTAGTATTATATGAAATTTTCAAACTTAGTAATTGAATTTTTCCGATAAATTCAATTTGAAACACCCAATAAATTTGTTCTTGTGCTTTTATCAACTTACTGTTATTTATCGAATTAAAACATTTGCTCATCACTAATTTCGGGATGATAAAAAGAGTTTGTGCCACACCCTTTTAATTACATGGCGTGATTGTGTATGTATGTAGGTATTATTTTAAAATAGCCATTAACCTAATTGTCTATTCATAATAATAAATTCATTTAAACATTAGATATCTAAATACGAAGTTTTCTTGACTTATCATACTTGGCAGGAAATGTAGGTACCGTACACCATACTAAATTATGTTAAATAAAAGTTTCTGGCTACTGCCAGTGGCGTACAACAGGGGCAAGTAAGAAGTTGATCCTTCCTAAATTCTACGCCACTGGCGGAATTGTCATTTTAGCACAATTTTTCGATTTTCCAATACTTTCTGTGTAAAAAACATACTCTTCCTTTGTAACGATAAAGTCACTGTTTTTCGAGATATTTAAAGTTAAACATAAGCTGCACCCTTGGAATTTTTTCAAAATTTGCTCAAAAAAATCTGAAAAAATTCAGTAAAATAGAGAAAAAAATTAGCTACATAATATCTAAGTAACTTTTTTTCTAACTCATTCTGGTTTAGCTGGAAAAATTATTGAAAATTAATATTTTTTGCATTTTATTTTTTTTTATTTTCAATAATTTTTACAGCCAAATCAAAATGAGTTAGAGAAAAAAGTTACTTAGTTATTATGTAGCTAATTTTTTTCTCTATTTTACTGAATTTTTTCAGATTTTTTGAGCAAATTTTGAAAAAATTCCAAGGGTGCAGCTTATGTTTAACTTTAAATATCTCGAAAAACAGTGACTTTATCGTTACAAAGGAAGAGTATGTTTTTTACACAGCAAGTATTGGAGAATCGAAAAATTGTGCTAAAATGACAATTCCGCCAGTGGCGTAGAATTTAGGAAGGATCAACCTCTCACTTGCCCCTGTTGTACGCCACTGGCAGTAGCCAGAAACTTTTATTTAACATAATTTAGTATAGTGTACGGTACCTATATTTCCTGCCAAGTATGATAAAGATACGTCAAATAGTTTTAAAGTACTGGGCAAAAATCGTTTTTAAATTTTTATATAAAACACCCTGTAGCTCAGTAAGGAGCCACATTTTATCTCAGTGATTTGCATTAAATCTTCATATTCTGAGCCCAGGATACTCCAGTTAAAATTAGGAATAGTTATTCTGTGACACCCTGTATATCTAGTCTATGGTTTTAAATTTGATTTATACTCCAAGTCCTGCGTGTTTTTTTTTTCCAGTGTGACAATCACGTAATTTAATTTACGCAGTCACACACGAAGATACATGGATAACATACCGTGATGATACATGTAGAACGAACAAAAATGCCGTGTAAAAAACCGATGAGAAAAGTTAGGTTTTAGATGTTAACGATTATTAATGGTTGTTTAATTGAAGTGATAAATATACATTGATTGTTAGATAAATGTTTTAAAAATGCTGGGATTTATTACACAAATGCTGACTTTTTATTATTGATACTTTGATTTAGGAATAATTCCGGATATTATTTCAAAAAAAACTGAATTAAAAATGTATATAGACGTATTTTGACGTTAAATCAATTTTTTTTACCACAAACTCTTTTTACCACTTTGACTGAAAGAAAAAAAGGTTTCTAAAATTTTCAAAAATTACGTACATACACAATCACGCCATGTACTCAAAAGGTTGTGGCACAAACTCTTTCCACTATCTCGAAATCAGTTCCCTTCAAACATTCCTATTCAGACAAGCAACTTTTGCTTTATCCAGATTCATAATTCCTCCCATACATGCTCTATTAGTCTTACTACTTGGAAACTTTCGCTCACGCAAGCCAACTCTTACATTTTATATTTTATATTATTTATTTTACAAATTAAATTTTATTTAAATCGGTGCCTTTTACAGTGATTGAAATTTGGCATCTATTAATTAAATATTTATAAAAAATTTATGATCTAGTTACTTATTTGTTACCCAGTAACTTGTTTCAATGTTCTGTTTATTTACTGTAAATGTCATTTGTATTATTTTTCCTGGTGAAGACGGACGTTGAGTCGATTCTTAATAATTCTATAAATAACACAAAATTTTCTAATTTCTAATTTCTTCTTCTAATTTCTAATTTCTAGTGTAACAAACTTTAACAGCTTATTCCTGAGGTCATTTTAAGCCAAAAATGTCATATAAACATAGGTCCTATTCCTTCTAATTACCAAAATACAAGAAGTTGAAGTTCTATAAATAACTCGAAATTTTCTAATTTTTGTAATCTAGATACTTTCGGAAAACAAGAGTTTTATTGAAAAGTCATACTTTATTTGTCATTACCTTACAT
Organism: Clivina fossor; assembly: GCA_963966155.1. NCBI lineage: Eukaryota > Metazoa > Arthropoda > Insecta > Coleoptera > Carabidae > Clivina > Clivina fossor. The sequence goes on from OZ014567.1 coordinate 12,390,493, forward strand.
AATCCATAAATAAAAATCATATCTGCATATTCAGCAGTACTATAACCATCCATTATGAAACAAAAATACAATCAAAAGTATAACAATTTTTAATTAAGACAAATAAGGTATGACTTTTCAATAAAACTCTTGTTTTCCGAAAGTATCTTGATTACAAAAATTAGAAAATTTCGTGTTATTTATAGAACTTCAACCTCTTGTATTTTGGTAACTAGAAGGAATAGGACCTATGTTCATATGACATTTTTGGCTCAAAATGACCTCAGGTATAAGCTGTTAAAGTTTGTTACACTAGTCCTGAATCACCCTGTATATATATATATATATATATATATATATATATATATATATATATATATATATATATATATATATATATATATATATATATATAATATATATATTTCGACAATAACACACGGCATATTTTTTGCTAGACTTTGTAAAAATAAACTTTTTTAATTTAACAGACTGCTTTTGCGTTTATTTGCAAAGAACTAATGCACTGTTTAAATTCTATTAAAAGGATTTAGAAAAATAAAAAACGGGAAAAAATCGACAATAAACTACTTAGTTTTACATACCAGGTTAATGGACAATAAAAAGAAAAGTGGAGAAATAAATGACTTTTTTTTGTAAATACCGTATTTAATTTGAATTTAAGAGGTTTAGAAAACGTATAAGAAATAGTTCCGACCAGTCAAGCGGTATGTGAAATGAAAAAATAAACTTTTTTATGTTTACTTAAAAGAAAAAGGAAGATTTTTTTTTTGATGTTGTTGAAAGACAGTATTCACGTTGAGAAAACAAATAGAACACGTTCTGAGATATTTCACCTAGATTTATAATTAGAACACTTTTTCTGTTATTGTTATTTTTAATTCTGAGCATTGAACAGCACCACATTTAATTGAATACTGGATAAGATAACACAATTTTTTTTTTAAGCGTTTTAAAGTTTTGATATTACATTTACTGTATTGCCTATGTAAAAAATAGATCTGTAACAATTTGCTATCGTTGCGCAACTTAAGATGACTAATTTTTTTCTAAATAAATATCTAAATATTTAAATAAATACTTAGTTCACTGTGCAATCGACTTTGAACATCATTTCAAATTATTAAATTATTACTATAAAATTACAAAATGTTTTTATTTTTATTGTTAAAATCTATGTAAAATTACATAAATTTAAGATATATTTTGAAAAGTATGGATATGTTTTCTTAATATGGAGTGGACAATTCTATTTATTACAAAATTTAATCGCTTATTATATGTAGGGATTATATGACCAATTAAGATTAAAATATCTGTATTAATTAATAATTTTGTCAATGGAATAGTTATAATTTAGATATATGAATTTATCAGTTATATAGTTTCATATAATTACATATATATATATATATATATATATATATATATATATATATATATATATATATATATATATATATATATATATATATATATAATTCATTAATCTGGTTAGTTGATAGATATATCATTTAAATACAGTTAATACTCAAATATAATTTTTCATTTTTAGATTATTCCTTTATGATTATATTTGAGTATATATATATATATATATATATATATATTAGTGCTGGGAACCGAATCCGGATAATTTTGGATCCGGATCCAAAATTATCCGGATATCCGGATAATTAGGTTTTCGGATATCCGGATCTCGGATCCGGATCTCAGATTCGGATATCCGGATCTCGAATCCGAATCTCAGATTCGGATATCCGGATCTCGGATCCGAATCTCGGATCCGAATCTCAGATCCGGATCTCGGATCCGAATCTAAGATTCGGATATCCGGATCTCGGATCCGAATCTCAGATTCGGATATCCGAATCTCGGGTCCGAATCTCAGATTCGAATATTCGGGTCTCGGATCCGAATCTTAGATTCGGATATCCGGATCTCAGATTCGGATCTCGGACTCGAATTTCAGATCCGGATTTAGGATCCGAATCTAAAGATCCGGATTTCAAATTTGAATCGTTTCGAATCTATGGCCCGTATTCTCACCTCATTTATAAAAGTGATTTTTGCTAAAAGTACTTTTAACGTTTGCTTAAAATTATTAATTAAGCACTTTATAATAGTTTATTTAAATTTTATAATACCAAATATAATAAAAATGATCAAAAATAGTAAAATTATTTATATTTGATGAAAAACATAAGCAAAAACTTATTTTGAAATAAATAATAAAAGCACTTTTTCACGAAAAAGTGAGGTGAGAATACGGGCCAAAGTGTTTTATATTTTTATTTTTATATAGGTTTTTCACACATTATTTTAATATATTTATATTATTGAAATATCTGTTTTCTTTTTAACATATCATATACATATCACATTTTTTAAACGAATATTAAAAACATTTTACAAGCTGTATTATTTTATCGAAATGCCAAATAAGTGTGCGACTGCAGTTATATACGATGTGTCTAAAAAATTATATATACAATGTGTCTCAAGAATTTTATATAAAATATACTTATTTTTTATATGTCATATAAATATGCAGTGTGTCTCAGAAATAAAAGTACTTAATTATATACATTGTGTCTAAAGAATTTTGTATACAATGGATGTTATTACAAGTTCTGTTTTTGGGAATACTAAAAGAGCTGATTTTGGCAATACGAAAAATTCTTTTACATATGCAATTCTGAAAATTTTGTTTTAAAATTCTTGGCGATTCATATGTGCTAAAAATTTTGAAATTTAGTATAAAACTGTCAAATATTGAGAATAAATTTTTAATTTAAATTATACAATTTTGTTAAAAAAATTAGCATTTTGTCAAATCTTCAATAAATTTTCCAGATTGTTAATATTTTTCAAATTATATATTTTATTACAAGTTAATATTTTTTTGGTTTTGAGTTAATGAAATGTAAAATTTGTATCTAAAAATATTATTTTAAAATTATTATTAATGTTTATTCTGATATATATATATATATATATATATATATATATATATATATATATATATATATATTATATATATTACTTGAGATATGATTGGCTTTGTTTGTTTGTATTTCATATCATCGCCTTTAACTTTTTAGTATACAATAGTAATTTTAAATGAATGCTGTCTGTAAGGTATTATTTATTTATGTAACTACTAACTATCGAATAATAGTCTGATTTTATTCTATAGATGTTTACATTACGCCCTTAAAAATGTAAACTCTAAAGTAAGACAATTTATGTTTTTGAATAAAAATAAAGCAAACATTCAATACTTCTCCTATAATAAACTATATTAAGTTTTAATTTATGGTATATTATTGTGTTTCTTGAAAGATGTATCTATTTTTTAATATTCACAAAATTACTAAACAAATTATTTAAGTTATTTATTTATATTTGTTACATATTATACATTTCAAATATTAACTCATTTGCTTCATCTAATAATTCAGAAATATTTTAATTTTTTGAACTATAATTGAATAATCTAGTAAAATATAGCGTGTAGCGCACCATAACCATACTATAACAGTGATATAATAACACAAAAATACTGAACAAAAGATTTTATAATATCTTAACGTAAACACTGAAAAATTTAAACTCAAATAACTGCACCTAACCATAGCTAGGCATATATTATTATAAGTTGTCTCTTTCTACACTATATCAATAAACGTATGATGAGTGCATGTCTATATTACATCATAAATGTATAGTAAAGTTATGTATATTGAAGTTATAGACATAACAAGACAGAATAACTATTTTAATATATCTATTTGTAAAACCAAATTTTACTTTTATATAAAACACTCTATATTCTCCAATAAAACATGTATATAATAAATTACTAAAATTATAAACTTTATTATAAACTAAATAGAAATAAAAATACAATACCTGTTTCTGTGTAATTGTTAGATTACGCATTTCAAATGTATTATCCAAATCTAAGAAACGAATATCGAATTCAAATCTAAGATGCGGATGTCAGATCCGAATATCGGTTTCGGATGTCGGACGAACCTCAGATTCGAATACCGGTTCCGGATCTCAGATCCGAATATCGGTTTCGGATCTCAGATCCGGATATCGGATCCGAATCTCAGATCCGGATATAGGATCCGGATCTCAGATCCGAATATCGGTTCCGGATCTTAAATCCGGATATCGGATCCGAATCTCAGATCCGAATATCGGTTCCGGATCTCAGATCCGAATATCGGTTCCGGATCTCAGATCCGGATATCGGATCCGAATCTCAGATCCGAATATCGGATCCGGATCTCAGATCCGGATCTTAAATTATCCGAGAATCGGATATTCGGATATCCGAATCTTTTTGGATCCGGATATCCGGATCCAATTTTTTCAAATATTGACAGCACTAATATATATATATATATATATATTATATATATATATATATATATATATATATAAAACGAAAATATAATGACTGATAATAATTTTAGATGTCTGTGGATAATGGGTTTTGCAGTCAGAAAATTTGGAATAGATGTTAAATAAAACTCATTCAAGTTTAGAAGGCAAGCTTTCGATTGTATTCAAATCTTCTTCAAGGCCTGAAACTAACAGAGTCTTTTTTACAACATGGAAACCATGTAATAGAATATAATAATGTAAAATATAAACCATCGAGTTGTTTATTTTATGGTTTATATTTTACATTATTATATTCTATTACATGGTTTCCATGTTGTAAAAAAGACTCTGTTAGTTTCAGGCCTTGAAGAAGATTTGAATACAATCGAAAGCTTGCCTTCTAAACTTGAATGAGTTATATTTAACATCTATCCCAAATTTTCTGACTGCAAAACCCATTATCCACAGACATATATATATATATATATATATATATATATATATATATATATATATATATATATAGAAATGATATAAATACACTATAAAAAAATGAAAATTTTACATAAAAACTCAGGGCAAACTAATTTTACACCAGTTTAATATGTAAATTTATAGATGCCACAGAAAAATTTTTCATTATATAAATATAAAATACGTATATTTTATACAAGTTTACTTACTTTTTCGGTAAAAAAAAAAAACCATATATAATATGGTAAATTAATTATTTTATTTAAAATTACAAAATTATATTTTTACAGAGAAATATAAACTATTGTTTTGCTGAAATAATATTGCAATTTTTATACTATGGTTTTTATTTTATAGAATTAATTTAAATGTCAAATATATTTTTATTTATGGAAAGTTAATTGACATATATAAATTAGCAAGGAGCCCCTATGTTAGTGGGACCCTTAGACAAGTGCACAAGGGAGCCCATACATTCAAACAGCACTCTGTTCACCTGTAAGTAAGAGTTCTTGCCAGTTAGTTAAATGTTATATACCTGTAGCTTTTCTACAGCCTATATATCGCGTAGTTTGTTCACGTTCATCTCCCGTCTCATTTAGTACGTGAACGTGAGCGCGCAACGTGAGCAGTCCGCGTGATCCTTTGATATCCCTGCTGCAATGTTTTCATCCTATTTCATTACCACTTTCTCTCATTATGTCTGTATATCTCTTTACATCACTATTGACCCGTGAAATCTATGCAGTATACAGGTTGTTTAAGATTAATGTTTCAGTATGGAGATCTTCAAAACGAGTTACGATTTAGCGATTTTGCGCTCTTCTGTTACATTCCAAATTTGGCAGCGCTTTCTAGCAAGCTCGGTTTCTGTCATAGATAAATTAATATTAGACTCACCTAACCTAACCTAACCTAACTTAATCTAACCTAACCTAACCTAACCTAACCTACACTATAGTATATATTCTTTGGTTTCTGTCGATGTCCGATTTTACGGCTACTGTTTCGTACTAAGTAAAAATAAAATGGATGCTAATTTTATGATCTATTAATAATTCAAATATTACCTATGAAATTTTATATTTTTACCTATAGAAAAATCAATCATTTACCTATTAATAATTAAAAAATGATCTATAGTAAAAACAAAACTAACCTAACCTACCCTAAATAGCCAATTACGTAAAATTTATAGATCAAATTTTATAGATCGATAATTATATCAGCAGGTATTTGATTATTTTCATAGATCGATAATTATTTTCATAGATCGATAAATATTTCTATAGATCAATAATTAATTCTATAAGTCAAAAATTAAAACCATAGATTAATTATTTAATAGATAGGTAAACTATTATTTTTATAGGTACTATTCATAGATTCTATTACACTGAGAAAAATGGATAGTTACCGTAACGCTATTTATATTTAAAAAGGTGACACAAACACAAGATATTAAAAATAACAAAATAAGTATATTTAAAAATTAACTATAAATATAATAAAAACAAAAATTTAATACCATCAATTTGTATATAGTATTACAGTCTTAATTCTTAATATAGTATTAAAATATATATGTGAGTAGATTTTAAAAATGCATAAATTTGTGAATACAGTAAACATACTCGTATATTTCAAATAAATATCTACTTATTATTATACAATTTGTTAAATATCTATTTTTCTCAGTGTACTATTCGGTAGATCATATGTTTTTTTTATAGGTCAAATATTTTTATCCAAATAAAATTAGAGTAATATTACACTTCGTAGGTGTAAATTTTTTATTCTTATAAACAATGATTACTGTAATAATATAATTAACTAAATTATGTAGAGAATAGGTAATAAGAAAAGCGCAAAAGCGCTTTTTGGCACTTTTGGACGAAAAAACAGCAAAAACCAGTGGCACTCAAACGGTTAAATACTTTTTATCAAGCACTAATATGCATTTTTTGCTTAATGTTTAACATTTATGTTGGACATTCTGTATATTTACTTCTCTAACGAAACTCATTCAGTGAAATTTCAAATTGTAACGTAGGCGAATATCTCGTCCTTTACGTTAGTTTGTGTGTGTTGTATGTGTGAAATAATAAAGCACATTTGGTTACTAGTTAATAGGTTGGCTTGACTATGATCATAGTATATACACCTACTTAGGGTTTCGCAAGTGATCATTTGCTATGGTAAAATGAATAAGGAAGGGTGTCGTCTTCAAGATATAGAAACATTTGCAAATTAGGAGCTGTTTTATGTTGAAAATTTGTTTGTAAATATTATGAACGTTTGATGACATTATACAATTGCTTAAATGCGAAATATCTTATATTCAATGTCTGTAGGTTGAAGGGTGATTGAAATTAAGACGGCTACATTTGATATCTTTGAAACTTATCAATGGAAGAGTTATAACATATAGTGAAATTTTTATTCAAATGGAATTCCAAAGCCAATTAGGAATTTTTAATAATTGACTTACGTCTCTACATACTAACTGCTTTTAATCCGTTCCGTTGAACGATAAAAACAAATTACGTGTTTCGTGGCTTGATTCAACCGAACTAGCTTGTTGCTTTCAACGTGCTACGTTTATGCATAGTTTTCCAACGTTTAAAAAATTATAACTGTCAATCAATATAAATGGTAAGTATGCTTTTATTTTTTTCCCATATCTGACAATCCTAAACTCATATCCTAGCAACGAAACAAAAAATAAATAATGTTTGGTTTTTTCTAAACGTCAAAGCCGTCAAAGTTTCGAAATTTTGTGCGACTTTGTAAGGTGAAAATTTATACAGGGTATCATGTAACCGTAGTAAATGACTAATAGCTTTGGAATCCTATTTGAATAAAAATTTCACTATAGTAAAAAATGTTTCAGAGCTCATTATATTAAAATAAAACGGCTTTAGGTTTCAGTTATTAATAATCTATGTACTCAACGTACGTCTTCATCAGGAAATATGATACAAATGACATTTATAGTTAATAAACAAAAGATAGAAACAAGTTACTAGGTAACAAAAAAAAATAGATAACATCAATCAATATAACTAGTAATTGAAGGCACTGTGAAGTATACATTATCCGTTGGAAATGTTTTAAAAAAAATATTTTTATAAATATTTAACTGCTTGTAGCAATGCTTGTAAACAGATATCAATAGAAAAATAAATAAAATATTAGTAAAATAATGTTTATGTTAATATTTTTGCAATATTACTTATTCTTTGATATTATTTACATATTTTAAACATAATATTGTTTTTATCTTATGACAAATACGTATAATTATAATGTTATTAAATTCCCTATCAGGTTCGTTATTGTTTTTAGCAATGACGCATTTCGACTTTTCAGTCATCTTTAGATTTTCTGAGTTTCTGGAACCGAATTCAGATATTTGCAAAAAACGGTTATAGCTAAGTGTAATTGTATTTTGATGATAAAATCTTGTTACTAGATGGCAATACTTATTTAAAATCATGGATGATTGGTATAATACATCATTAATTCATACAAAATAATTGTTTGCTTTCCACCAATAAAATTTTTATTGGTGGAAAGCAAACAGTTACTTTTGCATCTAAACTATCAACGCATGTAGTGAGTTTTGCATCCAACACTAAACTTTAAAGAGTGTTTCTCATATTAAATACTGAGTTTTTTTTCTAACTAACCTAAATATCGTATTCCTTGTAAAATTCTACGTCCAAATCGCGCAAAATCTCATTTTTCACTTTTTGTCGAATAGTGAGTTTTGCATCTATACGCCTCATATAAAAATGTATGTTTTTCATAAATTTTTACAATCTACATTAGATAAACAATAAATGTTTGACTAACTATAACTGTCAAGTAATCAAGTAATTTTGAACCTTAACTAACTATAGATCTATCAACAATTTCTTTTAATGTTTTAGTATAGGCCAAAGAATATATATCTCTAATATTAATTTATCTATGGTATAGGCATACCCTGTCTCCACTCTATACCTAGTCTATAACCTTGTACAAGAAGGGGAGCAAACAAAACTGTTATGTAACAAATCCGACGTGGCACAGCAGTGGTTTATATGTTTGAGGTTAAATTTTGCAGGAGTAGCTTTATTGTACGCACGGGTGTGGTACGAAGGCGGTATGTTAATAAATATTTGCGTGACTGCACGCATATCTCTTGATAACAACAATTTAACATAATAAATTGTTGAGTTTAGTTTGTAATTGTGTCATCCTTTTGTAATAATCTGGAAAAATCGTAATAATTATATGTACCTATTAATTTCAGTTATCTTTTTTTTTGATAATTAAAAACAGATTCTAGATGTAGTATAATATAGTAAAAAAATTGAACACGGGTACGAAATACGATTAGTGTATGATGAGTGTGAAATTGAAAAAAATGTTGTAGCAAAAGTTGCCGTGTTAGTTAAGATGGTTCGGACATGTTGAGCGAATGTCTAATGAACGTCTGGTTAAAAAGTTTTATTTGAATGATTTTGATGGTATACGTTTGCGTGGACGTCCGATGAGTAGTTGGAGTGGTATGATTGAGAGAGTGGCTTGCGTGAGCGAAAGTTTCCAAGTAGTAGGAATAAAAGAGCATGTATGAGAGGAATTATGAATGTGGATGAAGCGAAAGTTGCTTGTTTGGATAGGAATGTTTGGAGGCGACTGATTTCGGAATGATGAAAAGAGTTTGTGCCACACTATTTTGGGTACATGGCGTGATTGTGTAGGTATGTCGTATTTGGTTTGTTTTTGTAAATGAATATTCAGTTATTGAAATTGAAAATAAAATTAAGAATCACTTTGAGGAAAGTGTATTTTTTGATAATAACTTTCCTTTTAATAATCTTTAAATAGTTTAAATGAAAATAGATTAAAAATATTTTAATAATCAGAAACAATTTTCATTTTTTCTAATTATAAATAAATAAAAACCTGTACACAAGAATTTGTTACGTTAACATATATATATATATATATATATATATATATATATATATATATATATATATATATATACAGGGTGTTTGCAATCAAGGTATTTTATTTTTAAGGGGTGATACTACAGGTCAAAACAAGGCGATTAACGCCAAAACACCTTAGTAAAAGTTTTCTAATAAACGAGATATTCATTTTTTTTTAAGTAAAATGGTAGCATATAGTATAATTTTTATTATCCAGCTCACAAAAAAAATTATTCTTCATAATAGTTTTGGATTTGCTTGAAACGAATAAAAATGTAAAAATATTCCAGGTTTTAAATACAGGGTGACTCGGATTTGCTGATTTGTGTTTCAACTTTTAGGTAAAATACCCTTATTTAAAAAATTTGAATAATTTTATTTGAATATTATGTTTAGAATTACAATTTAAGTTTACATACAAAAATTTGTGCCGATCGTCGATTGTTAAAACACCTTAGCAAAAGTTTTCAAATAAACGAGATATTAGATACTTTATTTAAATATTTTTATTAATGACACAAATCAAGATAAGTATTTTATTTTTAATGGGTGATAGCACTATGACACCAGTTGCTCGAAATTATTCATTAGACAACTTTTACTAGGGTGTTTTAACAATCGACAATCGGCACAAATTTTTGTATGTAAGCTTTACAACTTTTACTTTTGTATGTAAGCTTAAATTGTAATTTTAAACATAATATAATCCTATTAATCAAATAAGGGTATTTTACCTAAAAGTTGAAACACAAATCAGCAAATCCGAGTCACCCTGTATTTAAAACCTGGAATATTTTTACATTTTTATTCGTTTCAAGCAAATCCAAAACTATTATGAAGAATAATTTTTTTTGTGAGCTGGATAATAAAAATTATACCATATGCTACCATTTTACTTAAAAAAAAATGAATATCTCGTTTATTAGAAAACTTTTACTAAGGTGTTTTGGCGTTAATCGCCTTGTTTTGACCTGTAGTATCACCCCTTAAAAATAAAATACCTTGATTGCAAACACCCTGTATATATATATATATATATATATATATATATATATATATATATATATATATATATATATATATATAATTTACCCGTATGCTTTAAATCTTGTCTTTGACGTTAAACTAATAATAAAAATACACAATAACTCATTTTTTTTTCGAAGTTTGCCATATTTCAAATAACAATACAAGAACATTATAAGACATTTTTGTGCCATGTACGAGAAAAATAGCACATTATAACCTAATAAAAAATGAAATATTTCTCTTATATCTTCCATCAAATAAGTAAATTATAAGTACAAGTATAATAAAATTGACGATAATAAAATAAAGATATGTCAAAAAGGCTTTATCTCAACCAAAAAGACATCATTTTTTTTTCCTCTGTATAACTAACTCAATATGGATCACATTAAATTCTGTTGTCAGTTAAATTTATTCCTTCGGAAATATCTACAACCAGTTGCGTGTTAAACAAAGATAGTCGATATATCTGTCCTTTATCCTTTCATCCTTTATATATGATTCCTTTATTCTTTCTAAGTGAAATATCAGAGGCGTGCAATCCAAAGATGCAGAGCCCTCCCTTATATTTTTACCACTTTGACTGTGTTGTAACCAACCCCTACCCGCTTATAAATTTCATATTGTATTATACATTTTTAATATATTATAACAAAGGTTAAAAATAAAAACCACAAATACTTTATTGTTTCACTATATATATAGATTTTACTATACGTAACGATGATGTCTGCGAAGACGAAACGATCGTTACGAATTGTAAAATATATATAGTGAAATAATCAAGTATTTGTGGTTTTTACTACTTTGACTGCAAGGAAAAGTAGTAAAGCGTTTGGTACGGTGTCTGTAACATTTTCAAAAAAAAAAAAAAATTGTATAGAAATCCTTCATATAGCCTGTAGATGACGAATCTGAACTTAGTTTATGAGGGTGTATGTGTGTGCGTCGTCAGCTCGCTCGCTCGCTCGGTCGTAAGTCAAAATTTTGTGGCCGCAACTCCTCCTAGACGGTTCAACCGATTTTAATGAAATTTTCAGGATAAATTTGTCTAGTACCCAAGATGGTCATGTGGTTTTGTTTTTTTCCAGTGATGCCAACTTTCCGAGAAAAAAATTACTAAAGTTTTTAAAAATTCATATTGGCTACGTTATTTATCCGATTTTGATTAAATTTTCAGAAAAGATTTCCCTAATGCTCCCATTAATTACATAATTTTATTAATTTTCAGTGTTGCCAACTTTCCGAGAAAAAAATTACTAAAGTTTTAAAAATTTTATTATGGCCATGTTATTCAACCGATTTTACTCAAATTTTCACAAAAGATTCTCCTAGTATTCATGTAATTTATGTAATTTTAACAAAATACAGTGTTGCCAACTTTCCGAAAAAAAAATTAGTAAAATTTAAAAAAATTTATTTTGACCATTTTATTTAACCGATTTTAATCAAATATTTATAAAAGTTTTTCCTAGTGCCTAAATAAATTATGCAATTTTAACAAAATACAGTGTTGCCAACTTATCGAGAAAAAAAATCACAAAATTTTTAAAAAATTCATTGTGGCTACATTATTTATTCGATTTTGATCAAATTTTCAGAAAAGTATCTCCTATTGCCCACATAAATTATAATATTATTAAAATACAGTGTTGCCAACTTCCGAGAAATGTCAAAGTAGTCTATATATGGGTTTACCCATATACTTCTAATCTTGTTATTTTTAACCTTTGTTATAATTTAAAAATATGTTTCACCAAGAACCGACTACAAACTCAATCTCGATTATTTTTAATATATTATTTTATATTTGATATTTTTTGTATCAGTGGATAAAGTGGTGTATGATTGAGAAAGTAGTAGATAAGAGCATGTATGAGAGATATTATGAAAGTAGATCTAGCCAAAGTTGCTTGTCTGGATAGAGAAATGTTTGGAGAAATCTTATTTCAGGATAGTGGAAAGAGTTTGTACCACACCCGTTTGAGTACATAGCGTGATTGTGTATGTATATTTTAATTTTAATTTATAAATTTGCTACAAATTACTATAAATTAAAAAAATAGCGAAATTACAAAAAAAAAATAGTAGTGAAATTTTAAGTGTTATAAAAATCTGTAATTTCATTTTACTGTAAATATTTTGTAATTTAACCTCAAAATTCTGTAATTTTTAAATCACATAATAATCACATAAAGTAAGTAAAAATGACCTAATAAGTATGTAAAATTGCTTACACTTTCTGCAAATTGAACCCATAATTATGAAAGTAGTCTAAGTCAAAATTAAAAAAAAAAGAGTTTATCAGTTATATCACACCACATTAATTTAAACTAAATTAATTCAATCTAATTTATACGATATTGTCAAGAATGTACCATTAAATAGTGGTTGTAATTTCAACATTATATAGAATTCATTTAGTGTTAATTATGCAATTCATTAAATATCTCGAAACAAGAAATATATGACTCAGACCACTTTCATATTTAATGTAGAATTACATATTGGTGGTATAACTTCTTAAATTATGTAATATTACAGCATGCATATTAGTATCTACAATAATTCATCAAAATAATGAGATGTAACACATATTTGTGTAATAATACTAATAAAATATTTCAAGTGTAAGTCATTCATTTCAAAATACATCCTTTACATAAATTTAGAAATGTAAATCTTGTTTGGCAAAAATTTGTATATACCCCCACCCTCTAAATATACACAGTTTGTAAAAAGAAATTACAGAAAAATAGTCCACCAAAATGCATGTTTCTTGCATTGATATTAGTGAAATTTGGTGGAGTCACCTCTCTGTGTTTAAAGTAAAATTTTATTATAAAAAATCTGTAATTTTATTTTACCATAAATATTTCTATCTCAAAATGCTGTAATTCTATATGTTGGGTTTTCATTTCTAAATTTCTTCTACAAAACAAAAACAAAAACTAATAACGCCATATATTATAAACACACTGAAATATAAACATTTAGCTAGACATGAAAATGACTGCTGTGGAAATGAGATTTTTAAGTGGGGTATGTGGTGTAAATAGGAGAGATCGGGTACGAAATAGACATTAGTGTATGATGAGTGTGAAATTGAAAGAAATGTTGTAGCAAAAGTTGCCCCGTGTTAGAGTCAGTTAAGATGGTTCGGACATGTTAAGCGAATGTCTAATGAACGTTTGGTTAAAAAGATTTATTTGAATGATTTTGATGGTATACGTTTGCGTGGACGTCCGATGAGTAGTTGGAGTGGTATGATTGAGAGTATTTTGCTTGAGCAAAAGTTTCCAAGTAGTAAAAATAAAAGAGCATGTATGAGAAGAATTATGAATGTGGATGAAGCAAAAATTGCTTGTTTGGATAGGAATGTTTGGAGGCGACTGATTTCGGAATGATGAAAAAAGTTTGTGCCACACCCTTTTGGATACATAGCGTGATTGTGTATGTATGTATATATTTTTCATATGTTCAATAGTTTTACTCTACATATAGCTGTTAAAATAACCACTACTTAATATGAATAAAATATCTCTGCTATATACTTGTGTTGTGTTTTATTTAATTAAATTAAAACCCGTATCCCTAACAACACTGAGAATATTTCAGTATGTAAAATGTAAAACGATTATTCGTTATCAAAAATCACAGCACGCCACTGTAAAACATATTTCCACAAATCATTTTTATATCGTAGTGGGCCTAGGCCTCTCCGTAACATTTAGATAAAAATGTGTCTTAATGTTTTAGAATTTTCCTACGCCTTATATTCTGACATTTCAAGTCTTTAAAAAGTAGCTGAAAGAAAAATAGCTGTGAAATTTTTTTAACATCAAATTTATCGACCACTTTTACACTCAACTGAAAAATTTATAGATGTCTGCCTTATATAATTTATGTTCATACACTTCTCTTTTATTAAAGTGCCTTTTTTTTTTCGCTTTTCCCATCGCAAAACTTTTCAGAAATTTTAATTGTATTTTGTGTATTCCATCGACAAAAAAAAATCTTAAAAAATTTCGGGCATAAATCTATCAATTTCTGATTAGAAATTACAAAATACAAAAATTTCAAATTATTTTGCGTAATACATTTATGTGACGTAGAATAAAAAGAACTGCCTTTATTGCGATAGTTTTATCCTGATCAAGACAGACGTTGAGTTAAATAAATATTAACACAGAACTTTAACCTAAAGTAGTTTTATTTTAATATAATAAATTCTGAAAAATTTTTAACTATCTTTAATATATATTTACGATAGAAATATCGTTAAAGAAATGTTGCGTCAGTTAATTAAGACGGTTTGGTTGATTTCGGGATAGTGGAAATAGTTTATGCCACACGCTTTTGGGTACATGGCGTGATTGTGTATGTATGTATATATTAGAATTGTCGTTATTTTGGCAATGTCGAAATTTTTTCTCACCCCCTAAAGTTACAGTAATTTATTTTAACATTAGCCCGTGCCGCAAGACAGATTTTCTTGTCTAATTTGCTTAAAAATGCATTTTAGAAACAGCAACATAAAATGATTTTTAAAATAACTAATTTGACTAATTTGACAGCTTTAATGACAAACTGTCAATTGTTAAAACCGTTTTCTAATTATAATTGTATCGCATATAAGGATCAGTAACTACAAGCTTAAAAAAATTATTCTTAAAACTGTCGAAACAGCTTTTTTTAAATAATTTGACAGCTTTTAAGACAGCTGTCAAGTGTCAAAACTATTTATATAAATTATAATTTCTTACTAATTTCTAACCTGAAAAACCAAACCATAAGAAGTTTTATCAACCCAAATCTGTAAAATGCGTTTTTAAGCAAACTGGACAAAGAAATCCGTCTTGCGACACGAATTAATGTTAAAATAAATTTCTGTAACTTTGAACACCTTATTTTTTTAACTTTATGTAACTTTTTAAAGGGGTGAGATCAAGAAAATTTCGACATTGCCAAAATAACGACCACCCTAGTATATATGTATGTGCTGCACATCTACACTGTAAAAAAATACAGCAATTTTACATTAAAAACCGAGGCAATTGATTAACAGATATCACAAGAAAATTTTATAAATATAAAATACATATATTTTATGTAAGTAATTATTTACATTTTCGATAAAAAAAACCATATATAATATGGTAAATTAATTATTTAACTTAAAATTGCAAGATTTTTACAAAAAATTTATACAGGGTGTAACAGAATAACTATTCCTAATTTTCAGAAATGATAGAGTGCACTTAGAGAAACATTTTTTATTAATAAACTAGTGTCCGGAAATTTCTCGGTGCCCAGATACACTAGATATCGTTAAAAACAATCTTAATCAAAACATCAAAGAGTAGTTAAGTTAAGGAACATTTTATTAGAAATAATAACGCATTAAACTTTATAAAAATTGTTCGAAGTTACGACCACCATTTTCAATACACAAGTTGTAACGATGTACAATCGACAGCCAAAAAAAAAAAAAATTCCGGACACTAGTTTATTAATAAAAAATGTTTCTTTATGTGCCCTCTATCATTTCTGAAAATTAGGAATAGTTATTCTGTTACACCCTGTATAAACCATCAGTTTTGCTGAAATAATATGTGTTTTTCACTATAGTTTTTATGTAAAATGGAAACTCTTTTTAAAGTGTACTCTCCAAAATATACCATATCAAAACTATTACCATTGAATGTACAACAATATTTATCACATTTCGTATATATGACGGCGGTACTTAACAATCATATGCTAATATTTCTAATAATCTATTATAGAACAGCTACACTAGGTGTTGTTTTAATGATATTAATTATGTAAAACAATGTCAATATATTCCACGACCATCATAATTAATTTATCGTCTATAAATATGCATATATCACTAGCATAAGCTATAAGCTAATATTCATATACGAACACCCAAGATTTAATCGTTAGTTAATATTACGTATACACCTAATAAACTCAGTCCTGAAGGTTGTGGGTTCTCGGTGAAATATCTTGAAATATTGTAAACTTAAAAACGATTTTTTACAGCATATTTAAATAAGAAATATGTAATTGCACGACAATATTTGTATTTCAAACAAGTATGGCACGTCAAAATTAGTATATTAAACGACAAATACAATACGATAAATTAATAATAATAATAATAATAATTTATTAATAGCTTTGGGAGCTTTAAAGAAAACAAATACATAAAATATTTTACATTATAAAATACATAAATATGAATACAAATATATGCGACACTAAATAACTAACTTGTTTTATTCAAATAATGTTGTTTGATTTTAATTTTGAAAAGATGTAGTGAAGAGCATATTTTTATAAATTCTGGTAGTTAATTATACACTTGTAACCCTTTGTGAAAAATATTATTAGCTGTTTTACTTTTATTAGTTTTTTCAATATAGAAATTACTTGCATTTCTAGTATTATGAGTGTGAATATCACTATTTAATTTTAGTTTAATAAACTATTATTTTGTTTAGATTATATTCTTAATTGCACATGGCGTATTATATATTAGGTTATATATTATTTTGTTATTTGTTTAAAGAATATCAGTGCACATGTATCAATAATATGTATGTATAAATACTTACATTAAAATGCTGGTGACGGAATAAACTTCAATATACTTTATATAAATTCGGTTAATATTTAATGACCACTATTTAAGAGAACCTTTGACGAGACGTAGACACAGTGAAGATTTATTTAATACTAATATAACTTTGTATTTATAGCAATATATCTCACGATCAACTTTACACAGTATTTCTTTAATCAAAACGTGTTCGTAACTGTTTTAAACACGTTTCACTCAACTAATATCAATTGTTGTAGTTTTTTTTAATCCAGCGAGATAAAACAAGTATTTTTAAATTTGTAAATATTCTGTTTATTAAAAAAATAAAAAAAAATTTAAATAACATATTACATTTTTTTTTAAATATATTTTATTTAACATCATATAAATTTTGAAACTATATTTTAAAATTTTAATTATTTTTTTACATATCTGTAGAAAATAATAATATATAATATAAATAATAATAATAATATGGAATATAAAATTTATGATAAGGATATCACAATTAAATAATCTTTTCATGTAAAAATAAATGCTCTTTAAATTTTCAGTTTATTATAAAAAATCTAGCGCCCAAACGGCACATGCTAGCAAATTAAAACTAAAAACAAATTATAGAACTTTTTATGCCCTATCGAAAAGTATTCTAAATATTTCTCCGAATTTTACTTCAGAAAATATAATTCTGCATATTATCAGTATCCCATGTTATTGTCCTAGATCAACCTGGCAAACGAGCACCCTATATATAGATGAATGATTTTGAAGGTATACGTTTGCTAGATGAGTAGTTGGAGTGGTATGATTGAGAGAGTTAATTTACGTGAACGAATATTTCCAAGTAGTAGTAATAGAAGAGAGCATATATAAGATAGGTTAGATGAATGTGAATGAAGCTAAAGTTGCTTGTCTGGATAGGGATGTTTGGAGGCTTCTGATTTCGGTATATTGGAAAGAGTTTGTGCCACACCCTTTTGAGTACATGACGTAATGTATTCTATATTATTACATTACACTATACTTACAAAAATTTGAAAATCTAATGTCGTAATCATTAGCACGTTATCATTAAAATGCTAAAATAAAATTTGAAAGAGAAAAAAAATTGTAAACAATATCAGATTTCCTTGTTAAATCTTGTTAAATTTTAATTATAACGAAGAAAATGTTTAATGTAATTTAATCTATGAATATTTTGTTATGGATAATGAGACTCAATTTTTATTCGCTTATTTTCATTAATATTTTTAGAATGTCCAATATTATTCCGTTATGTAAATTCTTCTAAAATAATATTATATAGAGAAACATGTTAAGCCAACATTAACAGTAGATTGATAAGAGAAGCTATAGAAATTTATAACAGATAACATCAATCAATGTAACTAGAAACTGCATTTAAATAAAATTTGGCTTCCTTTAATTAAAAATAATTAAACAATAATAATTAATATTTTGTTACGTAATAACTTGTATCTATGTTCTATTTATTGATGATATATGTCGTGTTTATATTTTTGCCTGATGATGATGTACGGTGAGTACGTCGAAATATAGATTATTACCACTTTGACTGCAAGGAAAAAGTGGTATAGCGTTTGGTACGGTGTCTGTAACATTTTCAAAAAAATAAATTTTATAAAAATCCTTCATATAGCCTCTAGATGACGAATCTGAACTTAGTTTATGTGGGTGTATGAATGTGCGTCGTCAGCTCGCTCGGTTGTAAGTCAAAATTTTCGTGGCCGCAACTCCTCCTAGACGGTTCAACCGATTTTAATGAAATTTTCAGGATAAATTTGTCTAGTACCCAAGATGGTCATGTGGTTTTATTTTTTTCCAGTGATGCCAACTTTCCGAGAAAAAAATTACTAAAGTTTTTAAAAATTCATATTGGCTACGTTATTTATCCGATTTTGATCAAATTTTCAGAAAAGATTTCCCTAATACTCCCATTAATTATATAATTTTATTAATGTCCAGTGTTGCCCACTTTCCAAGAAAAAACTACTAAAATTTTTAAAAATTTATTATGGCCATGTTATTTAACCGATTTTACTCAAATTTTCACAAAAGATTCTCCTAGTATTCATATAATTTATTTAATTTTAACAAATTACAGTGTTGCCAACTTTCCAAGAAAAAAATTACCAAAATTCATTGTGGCTACATCATTTATTCGATTTTGATCAAATTTTCAGAAAAGTTTCTCCTAGTGCCCACATAAATTATAATATTATTAAAATACAGTGTTGCCAACTTTCCGAGAAATGTCAAAGTGGTCTCTATATGGGTTTGCCCATATACTTCTAATCTTGTTAATTATATATGTGATTTGTAGAATTTTTCCTGATGACGATGTAAGTAGAATACGTCGTAACGTCGATTTTTAATTAAAATTTACACAGAACTTAATCCTAAAGCCTTATATTTTATTATAAAAACACCGGTTATAAAATAATATTTTTTTTTCAGTGTAAATAAATATAACATTCAATAAATCGATATAAATTTATTGCGCCCAACAAACGAATCAATGAATAAAATTAATTACATAATAATTTCGCTTCAGTGCCATATTTAGTTTTGAATAGAGGGCAGCACCGCTGCCGTTAGAACGAATTTAATATGTTTTTGTTATTGTATATTATATTCGCAGATGTGTTTATATTGTTAGTAACAACTACATACTTTGTCAAAGTAATTAAAGTCAGGCGTTCCGATTTTACTACTCTCTCTCTGCCTCTCTCTCTCTCTCTCTCTGCTCCCGTTAATAGGGACGAACCTTTATTGTATCTGTCCTTTTTCCACTTACTGTAGATGTGGCGAATAGAAAATGTAAAATAGAGAAACTATAGGCCACGTGTTACCATCGCTTTTATGATTGTTTCATATTGTTTCAGCAACAAATTCAGTTTAATTCAAAACTACAAATTAAATTTAAATATACATCACAATATTATTGTTTATTGTGATCCAGAAAGTTTAACTATATTAATATTATACAAGGTGATTTATGACGTCAGGGAAAAACTATACCGGATGATTCCTATGAGTAATCTAAATAAAAAAACTTCAAAGAAACATATGTCCGAAAATGATTTCTAACGGAACTGTAGCCGTTAGAAGTTTATTACATGTAACATCAATCGCGTTAGCCTTATTTATTATATCAGGAAAAAATAAACTTCTGAATAATTGTAAAATTACTGATTGATTTTCTAACATTTTGTTTAAACACTAGTAAACCAATTTACTAGTTATGACTTACTGCGTCCCGACAAAATTTGTCTTCGATTTTCAATTATTGTAAATTGTTTATTAAATATTTATTTATGTGTGTGTACAAAAATTTATAAACTTTGAAACTTATAAAGTATTGAAATTTAATAATTAAATTTAGTAATTAAATTTAGTAAAATAAAAAAATATGTAATTGGAATACGTTGTTATAAATTTTTTCCATATATCATCTAACAGAATTTAAACCCGGAACCTTTCAATCTTCGATTAAACAATTTTGCCCGCCAGATAACCACACCGATTTATTAACGAAATAAAATTTAAATAGAATCAATTTTCTCAACTAAAATGGGTAAACATTTCCATTAAAAATATGAAATAAAAATAATTAATCGTAAAATATAAATGTTGTTTTTCGCGCACAAAAAATTGTTTAATCAAAATTTAGTAAAAATTCATGCAAATATTTATTACGCAACATATTCTAAATATTATATGAAATTTCCATAAAAAATTTCTATCTCAATTGGTTGGATATTGATTTACTCTAAATTTGTTAATAAACTGTATAAGTTTTTTTTATCGGATTTTCATACTTAAAAAACAGAATATTACTTTTTATATATACATAGAGAGAGAGATTGTTTATTAAAAACTACAGTATCGCACTTTTGCATTACCAATATTGATTTTTTAATTATCATTATGTATAATAAATTTTTATGTTTTAGTTAAAAGTATCAAAATAAAACTTTATATTATTTTTCATACGATTATATTTTTACCACATGGCCTGAAAGAAAAAATTACTTATAAGGTATACGTTTGTATGTGGACGTCCGATGAGTAAATGTAGTGGTATAATTGAGAGCAAAGCTGGACAACCTACTCAATAAATGTAGTTACAGCTACCAAAAGTAGCTAAGCTAATAGCTAAGCTATTAAAGTATTTTGGGTATATGGCGTGATTGTATATGTATGTATGTTAAATAAACAATAATAATATTTAATAAATATAATATTTATTCAAAATCAGAATATTCAAATGAATAAATTTATTAATATTCTCTAAACAAACAAATACGTATTTGCCTGTAGCAAATTTTCCAGTTATAAAATAACGTTCTATAAACGAAATTAAATTGAAACATATTTAGCAATCTCGTAAACAATAAACAAAATATTGTTTATAAAAATATTTTATTCATTGTTTGAAAAGTGGAAATAATATTTCATCGTTATATATTTTCATTAATATTAACAAAGTTCATCTCTGTAAACTTGAAGTTTCAGCATTGAAAATCTCTAAATATTTATTTTTATTATTGAAAAAAAACTATTCCGAAAGAATATTGCTATTGAAAATGAAAGGTAGTATATTCAAGTTTTTTTTTACCGAGAAAAAAATTACTAAAATTTATAAAAATTCATATTGGCTACATTATTTATCCGATTTTGATCAAATTTTCAGAAAAGATTTCCCTAATGCTCCCATTAATTATATAATTTTATTAACATCCAGTGTTGCCAACTTTCCGAGAAAAAAATTACTAAAGTTTTAGAAAATTCATTACGACCACTATTTAACCGATTTTAATCAAATTTTCATAAAAAAAATCTCCTAGTGCCTAAATAAATTATGCAATTTTAACAAAATACAGTATTACTAACTTATCGAAAAAAAAATCACATTTTTTTTTTAAATTCATTGTGGCTACATTATTTATTCGATTTTCATGAAATTTTGCAGGAAAGTTTCTTCTAGTGCCGACATAAATTATAATTTTATTAAAGATATTGTGTTGCCAACTTTCCGAGAGATGTCAAAGTGGTTTATATATGGGTTTACCCATATACTTCTAATCTTGTTTATAAACAAAAGAGGTGGAAATAAACATTAATCACTATAAACGTAACACAGCAGAAAACAAAAACATCAAACTTACCGTAAAACGTAGAAAGGAGGAAAGAAGATGGACCATTTGTTCTTTTAAAACACATGGTCCTGCATTCCATGCGACGCATCATTAGCAGGCGCCGCTTCTTCAGCAATCAACCTTAATCGGACAGTCTCACCCTGGGAATCATATGCGGCAGCAACAACATTAACACCACCAGCTTGCCCCGAAACAATACACGCACTAGAAACAATTACATTCTCCACCTCAACGCTATCAGCTTTAGTCGGATGACTACGAGGATGATGTTCACGTATCGATGCACCTCGATGTACACTAGATGGCAACAGCGTCTCCTCCATTGTCTGATTATTTCCATTGCATGTTCGTTCGCTACGCCAATTACCCATACGACTAGCAGCTGTAGCACGTCCACCCGACGAATCAAAACAGGGCAACACCTGTTTGAACTCTTTCCGGAAGTTCTCATTCAGCCAGGCGTACAAAAATGGATTATAACATGTTGAGGACATTGCAAGCGAATGCACCATAAAGAAACACAAATAGTAATAGATCCAATTGCCAGTTGGGATGTAGAAATCATTGATAATATTAATGGCATTCAATGGTAACCAGGATACTAGAAATATGACAACCATTGCGATAAGCATACGATTGGTGCGTCGTTTCCTTTCTCTGTCTGCTTCCTCTTTACGGGAATTCTTTGTACCGGGTTTGCTGCGTGCACGATCCTTTAACCGCAAGGACACGCAAGTATAGCAGAAAGCCATAATGAAAAATGGTATTACAAATTGCATTGTTGTAGTCATACCGCCGAAAATCATACGGAAATTCTCCGTTGGCCATTTCTCCTCGCAATATGGCATTTCCAGTTTATCGTCATTGTAATTCATATAAATTCCATAGGGTAGAGTTACCAGAATTGAAAATACCCATATACTCATAATGATGATAATACAAGTAGATAGTTTCATTCTTGGATGAAACGGATAAATGATAACGAAAAATCTATCGATCGCTATTGAAGTCAGGGTAAGAGTTGAAATATAAACACTGATTCCTTGAGCATATGCTACCAGGTGACAAATTAGTTTACCAAAAACCCATTTACCTAGAAAGGTGTATAGAGGTGTAAATGGAACAGCTAGTACGCATAATAAAATATCAGATAATGCCAGATTTGTGATGAATAAATTGGTAACAGTCTGCATGGCTTTGTTACGAAATACAACGAAACAAACCAGTACATTTCCGAAAATTCCCAGAATAAAAATCATCGTATATAAGATGAAAAACGAGGCCTGTACCACTTTATTATCAATTATATCATTTGTAGTCGAATTTGCTTCGATTAGATGAAATAATGAAGATGCATTTGGAAGGCTTGTACCCAAATCGGTTAAATTCTCATCTTCACCAAACATCTTTCTGGATTTAATTTGTAACGAATTTGTAGCGAATATAATACTAAATTCGATGGTTCAAATCAGCTGGTTGTCGTAAAATAAAAAATGCACCTAGGTCAGGCATTAATCCTTAAAAGTATCAGTAGTTTAGATGACTGATCGGAACTCGACTTGCTGTTTTGAAAGGTGTCTAAATAAATGACCACCGAACAAGTAGTTGTGGTCAAGACTCTTCTAGGGCAGTCGTAATATGATGATAATACTATAATTACATTAATCAAGTGCTTTTTCTTAAAAGTATCAGTAGTTTAGATGACTGATCGAAACTCGACTTGCTGTTTTGAAAGGTGTCTAAATGAATGATCACCGAACAAGTAGTTGCGGTCAAAACTCTTCTAGGGCTGTCTTAATCTGATGATAATACTATAACATTGACTTTATAGGTTTACACAACACTTTATTTAAATTTTACATTGTCTATATAGTTTCCATATTATGACACCACTTGGAAAACCGGTATCGCTTAACAAAGTTCAATGTTTTACACTGTTGCGTTTTAATATCATAATAAACATCAAGTCTGATCATTTAAGCACACAGTTTAAGAGTCGTTACGTGATTAGGTATTAAAGTTCAATTAAATTTCTACATAAAACAAAATAAATTAGTTTATTTGCCCACCCCCTATATCTCATAACCTTGAAAACATTGTACCAATAGTAATTAAAGTTAATCGAACGCAACGAGATTGACTTTGGTTAATTATATAATTAGAATGAATAATTATTTAGTTACGTGAAATCTAATCTCAAAATTAGCACAGGCAGATTGAAAACAAACGCGTTAAATAAATATTTTTAGCAGGGATATTTTCATTTTAAAATAATTAATGCTTTATTTACAATTAATATAGCACATACTTCATAATTCTAAAAATTCTATTTTCAAAAATATTTTTAAACCAAATATTTGTGAATTTCAATACTTCATTAAAAAAAAAAATACTTAAACATTCTTCTGTTTACTGTAATCTTGCTATATTGAATTTAAAAATAGATACGGTAAATATTTTAAAATTTCTAAATAATACTGCAATTCTGTACACGCCTAATAAAATATTTTATTTTTAAGTTCTGTATAGATTTTATATTACAATGTGACGTTTCGATATACTCTACGTATATCATCATGAAGAAAATATATACGAGTAATATTAAAAGTAACTATATTATTAGAATATAAAACCAGATAAATTCGCTATTGCACAAGATGTGTTAGAAAATCTTCATAATTTCGAAGATACTGTAATAATTGCAAGACCAAAAAATATTAACAGTAACAATTGAAATTTACAAAGACAAGATAAGATTAATCAGTATGGAGGCACTGATTTAAATAAAATTTGGCTTCCTGTAGTTAATAAATTATAAAACTTTTAATCTAGTTACTTTGTTATTTAGTAACTTGTATCTATGTTTTATTTGTTTATTATTTATATCATTTGTATATATTTTTTTCCTGATGATGATATACGTAGAGTATATTGAAACGTCAATTTTTAAATAAAATATATACAGAACAGAATATGATAATGATTTCAGTTAAAAATATTTTTAATGCATATTTCTTTTATATATATTTACAATAAACACTTTTAAATAAAAATATAGTTAAATAGCAGTCATACGCGGATATATTTTGTATTGTTTTCGTTAAAAATAAATAACGGCTCGTTAGAATAAAAATTCTAAAATTCCGTAAGAAATCTTCCTATATAGCAACAAGTTATCGTACGAAATCTCAGAATTTTCATTTTAACAAACCGTTATTTAGTAATGATTTTTAATTAGAATTAGTTTGAAAAATAAATATATTATATTTTATAAAAATTACTATTGGTAAAATATTTTCGTTTTTTTTTTATATTTATAGAGTTTTTAAAATCAGTAATTTCAAAATATAAATCTGTTATTCAATTTTTTTTTTCTTTAATATATACAGGATGTTCAATTTAAGTGCACCACTATTACAATTTTGAAAACTATAAAGTCTCATTCGGACTGCCTTTTTAGTTGCAATTTTACGCACAAGAACAAGAATTTAACCAATTCAAACGCTTGACATAGTTTTCATTTTCACACCGAGTGTTTGGATTGGTCAAATTCTTGTGCTTGTGCCTAAAACTAAAACTAAAATGGCAATTTGAATTAGGCTTCAAAACTAGAAGGTTGATTAAAGAAGTAACATTTTGTACGAATATTACAATAAATAAAATTTTAAAAAATTTAAACAGTGATACTCCAAATACAAGAAACAGTTTTCTAAATTTAAATAGAAACATATAATTTTAATTTACCTATTTGAAAAAAAAAAACATTTTATTCTAAATTCAATAATATAGTAATATTATACTCTAATATAATAAAAAAAAATTGTTGCAAAAATTGGTGAGTCAGTTAAGATGGTTCGATCATTCTAAACGAATGTCTAATGAGCGTTTGGTTAAAAGAATATATATATATATATATATATATATATATATATATATATATATATATATATATATATATATATATATATATGTATATACCGGGTGTCTACTTTTTTTTTGTTACATAGGGAATACAATGCTAAAATTTTCATTTGGTGATAAATTTTCCCCTAATTATTATAGAACAAAAGTACAAATACAAAAGTTGTTTATAATTCAAAAATGCATCAAATGATGCCAAATTTATCAATATAGGATGTTCCGATCAAGAATTAGAAGCAAATTAAAATTTACATTTTTGCGCTCTTTACATCAAAGTGCCATGGAAATTAAACAAATAATTTCATTTCTTCTGGAGTTTGAGTTTGACAGATCGTATTTATTTTATTGTTACGTTCTGTATTATTATCATTATTATTGAAAATAATGAATAAACTTAAGGTAAATGAAAAAGTTCAGTGCGTAAAATGGTATTTTACTGGAAATTCGATACGACGAGTAAGAGATTTATTCAGCGCTTTCTTTGAAAACCGTCCCATACCTTCCGCTATGACTATTCGTAGGATAATTAAACAATTCGAAGAAACTGGAAGTGTGTTAAAACGTTGTAAAAATTGTAGAAAAATCAACGCAGAAGATCAGGAGGAGAATTTAAATCAAAATGCAATTAAAGAAAATACATTGAATATACTTTTGTGTGTAACGGAAAACCCAAATGTTAGTGTGCGTCAACTTGGTGCTGAATTAAATTTGCATCCTTCAACAATACATAAGGTACTAAAAAATGAAAAATATCATTCTTATAAATATTCCACGCACCAAGAGATATTTGAAGCGGATAAAATGGCTAGAAGCGAATTTAGTAACATTATTATGGAAAAATCCAATTTAGACAGAAACTTCTTGAAATCTATTTGTTTTACTGACGAGTCTACGTTTACTTTACACGGCGAACCTAATACACAAAACTTTAGAATATGGAGCCAAACAAATCCTCATTTAATGGTAGCAACACGTACCCAATATCCAGAAAAAGTTAATGTATGGGCTGGAATTTTTGGCAGGTGTATAATTGGGCCATTTTTTATTGAAAATAATTTAAACAACGAAAAATATTTGGATATGTTGCAAAATCATATTGGTCCGCAGTTAGAAGAGTGTGCAACTCAAGATAATGTTGTCTGGTATCAACAAGACGGATGTCCGGCACATTACAGCTGCAACATTAAATTATATTTGGATCAATGTTTTCCAAATTCATGGATTGGTAGAGGTGGTCCAATTAATTGGCCAGCTAGATCGCCCGATTTAGCACCGTGCGATTTCTTTTTATGGCCATATTTGAAGGAGAAAATTTATAAACGACATATCAAAAATCTTGTTGATTTGAAAAATGCCATTGTTGAAGAGTGCAATAATATAACACAAACACAATTAAGCTCTGTACGTCACGAATTTTATAACAGATTAGGTTATTGTTTGGCAGTTAATGGCGATTTATTTGAACATTTAATTTAAATTGTTAGTTTCGTTTTTGTTCTCCTATATCTTGTATTCATGAATTTTTCTGTTTTATAGGTATATTGAATATTGTAATAAATAAAGAAAGTTTTACGGAGTTCAGCTATTTACTATTTATTAAACTCTTATCCGACGTTTCACTGCACAACTTACAGCATCCTCAGGGATAAGTTTAAATTATTATAATAAATATATTAGGCATAATGCCAGTCATCTAATTCAAATGTATTGTTTTTATAACTTGAAGTTAATAAATAAATTAAACAATTACTTAAAATTATAATGGAGACATTTACAATTTAAAACCACAACTAGTACGTAGTGTACAGCCGAGTAAAATACCCTTTCATTGTAATAAATAATAAATACTTAATACTTTTTATACTTAATAGCTTTTCATTTACATTAAGTTTATTCATTATTTTCAATAATAATAATAATAATAATAATAATAATAATACAGAACGTAACAATAAAATAAATACGATCTGTCAAACTCAAACTCCAGAAGAAATGAAATTATTTGTTTAATTTCCGTGGCACTTTGATGTAAAGAGCGCAAAAATGGAAATTTTAATTTGCTTCTAATTCTTGATCAGAACATCCTATATTGATAAATTTGGCATCATTTGATGCATTTTTGAATTCTAAACAACTTTTGTATTCGTACTTTTGTTCTATAATAATTAGGGGAAAATTTATCACCAAATGAAAATTTTAGCATTGTATTCCCTATGTAACAAAAAAAAAGTAGACACCCGGTATATATATATATATATATATATATATATGAGTAGATGAAGTGGTATGATTTAAAGAGTGGCTTGCATGAGTGAAAGATTAAAGTAGTAGAATGAATGTAGATGAAGCTGAAGTTGCTTGTCTATATAGGAATGTTTGAAGAAAACTAATTTTGAGATAGTGGCAAAAATTTGTACATCAATTTTAAGTACATAGCGTGATTGTGTATGTACTTATGTATCATTAATAAAAAGATAATAGTAATTTTCAGACTTTCACAATCGGTATCAATTGAATTTATAGAATTTTCTGAGCTGATACCCACTAATTCTATAATTCAATAAAAAAAATTATAATAACAGATTTAATTTGAAATATACTGATAAATTATTTATAATGTATTTTAAAGAAATAGTTAATATCGCGCGAAAAAATTATTGCCTCGGAGATTTCTTTTGTCAAAATATAACAAAAATTCATATAAAACAAAAAACAAAAAACGAAAACAAGAATAATTACGTACGAAAATACAATCAAATTACCTATTGGTAAACCCAACTATGAACCTAAAGAAAAACAAGATATATAATTTTCTGTCCACATTACAACTGAAATAATTTAATAATGACAATCTATGCTTCACTACAGCGCATGCTCGCGAGTTTCGGACGTTGCCAAACTATTCTCCTTCAATACTTGCATCCTAACACTACCGGGTTCGTATACCGGCGATGACCAAGCGTTTCTTTCAGCAGTCGGTTCTCTTGGTTCGAGAAATCTTACAGCTGAATTCGAAGCAGTCGATTGAAGTAAAGTATCTTGAGTATGATCATTTCCATTACAGAATCTCCTACTAACTCTTTTCGAAATACAGGGTAATATCTGTTTGAATTCCTTTCGAAAGTTCTCGTTCAGCCAAGCATAGAGAAACGGATTATAGCATGTCGATGACATTGCCATAATGTGCGAGAGGAAAAACAGGAGATGAAAATATGGACAGGAATCTCTTGCAAAATCGTAGATAACATTAATAACATTCCAAGGCAGCCAACAGAAACCAAATATCATCACCATTGCTATCAGCATTCTATTAGTACGTTTCTTTCTTTCTCGGTCTAATTCTTCCTTGCGTGCACTTTTCGTACCCGGACGAGATTTCGCTCTTCGATTTAATCGTTCGGATATACAAATATAACAGAACGCAATTATACAAAATGGTATAACACATTGCATGATAAAGGTGAAGCAGCCAAAATACTGTTCGAACTTCTCTACGGGCCAATTTTCCTCGCAGTATTTGCCATCGTCACCTACACTCATATATATACCATATGGTAGAGTTATAACCATTGAAAAGAACCATATACTTAGTATGATAACCATACAGGTGGTTAACTTCATTCGTTGTCGAAATGGATGCAGAATCACAAAGTATCTATCTATAGCTATTGCAGTTAAAGTCAGTGTAGATACATATACGCTTGAAGCTTGCACGTACGGCACTAAATGGCAAATAACTCGTCCAAAAATCCATTTTCCGATAAACGAGTATAGAGGCGTAAATGGTATGGCCATTATACAAAGTATTATATCAGAAAAAGCCAGATTCATTATAAACATATTAGTTACAGTTTGCATAGCCTTGTTTGAACAAACAATATACGATACTAATATGTTTCCAAATATTCCCAAGACAAAAATGAGAAAATAGAAAAAGTAGAATATCACTTGTACAGCTGTATAACTTATAAACTTCAGTTCAATGTCTTTCGTATCGTTGTGAAAAAATTGGGTGTTATTTTCTTCGGATGAAAACATTTTCGATCAGTTTCGTTTTCGTTGGACAGTATTTTACAAAAGCACTATGTTTCGTTGGATATGCGTTGATTTTATTTCGCTAAGTTGAAAAATATAAACTAATTTAGTAGCAAATATAAACAAACATACTAGTACGTCGCAAATGACACTCGAAGTTTTGTAAAACTAATCATAGAGTTCAAATTGATTATGTATATTTCAAATATTATACAGTTTGATGATAATTGATTAGATAAATATTGTTTGCATATTCATAAAAAACAAAAATACTGATATATAAAATTGCGTCACAATATATGTTTAATATTTTGAGATAAAATATGATTTAATAAAATAAATATTTTTTCAGTAATATAGGCTAAGCATTTTTACCACTTTGAGTGCAAGGATAAGTGAAATAATTCTCGGTACGGTGTCTGTAATATTTTCAAAAGTTTATAAAAATTATACAGGGTGTTTACGGTGTATCCTTTTAGGAGGCAATAGTACACCTCAAAAGGAGTCAATAAATCTTAAAACGTCTTAGTAAAAGCCGTGTCTCATAAGTACGAGATAATAATTCTTTTAGTTTTTATTGGAAACGATAACTTTGTTTTAAACTCTAGTAATCTACAACTTTAATCAGCATTGTCCACTAGAAAAGATGTTTTGAAATTTGAAATTATAACCATGCTGTTGTATACAAAATCTCACTCGGCGTACTCATGACAAGTCAAGGCTCAAACCTTATTGACGATAAAACATCGCGATTTTTAAAGAAAAAAGTAAAAATAAAAAATAAAATTATGAGGATGTATGTGTGTGATTTTGATAAAAAAATTTCAAGATAAGTTTATTTAGTACTCAAGATGGGTATGTAGTTTTATATCTTCAGTGATGTCAACTTTCCGAGAAAAAAATTACTAAAATTTTTAAAAATTTAATATAGCTACATTATTAATGCGATTTTAATCAAATTTTCACAGAAGATTGTTCTAGTGCCCATATAAAATGTGTATTTTTACTAATATACAGTGTGGCCAACTTTTCGAAAAAAAAATATTACAAAAATTTCCAAAATTTAATTCTGGCTTTACTATTTATCCGAGATTTATAAAATAAAATACTATTTATATATATTTAATGTGATACTTTTACGCCATTATAGAATACAAGTAACGCATTTTTTCCCCTTTCTCTGTACAGTGTAAAAAAAATAATTAATAAAATGTAATTGTACAGAAGTTGTAATATTATCTGTAATATTACTTAAATTATTCTGTAAAATGATATTATATAATAATTATAATTTTAGTGATACACAAGTAATATGAAAAAATATAGAATATTATCTGTTGCAGTACAAATTTACATAAACTTTCGTGAAAATATGTAAATCTGCTATTTTATTTTATGTAATATTTTAATTCCATAATAATTTTATGAAATTTACAGAATAAATGTAGTAAATTTGAATTACAGAGCAAATTATATAATTTTTACTATAAAAAAATATGTAAATTTACTGACGTATTTTACAGTGTAGTTATATATATATATATATATATATATATATATATATATATATATATATAACTGCGACTCTTATAAAAGTTGCTTCCTAACTTTTTCCTAAAACTGAAATATCCTATATAACAATTTTATCCTCTACAGTAACATAACCTCTACCGTATTATTCCGGAAAATATTTAATATTATTTTCTTCGTATCGAAAAAAAAATAAAAAATAAAAATAAACAAGTAATATTTGTCATCTGTATCTCGCGTAGGTACATAATATAGATAACAACGTTTTCTTTGTATCATCAAGAGCAACCCCCTGTTTGCAATTCGTTCGCAAAATTGTCAAATAGCTAATGTAAACCAATGGAGGCGAGGCGGAGAACACGAACCTAGTAGGGCTTTAAAATTGAGGCCTTATAAGGCTCATGGAACATTTTACGATGAGCCTATATCCACGTCGTTTCATCACACCCCCCCTACCCCCTTTTTGCTCGGCCATACTAAACAAATTCACGTGCCAATGGTTCCGGTTGTATCGATTTGCTGCTTTGAACTATACACACGGCTAAATTTATCTGTCGTCGCTTCTGTATTATGTTTGTCGGATGTGTAGACACGGAGGAAATGGTGAATAAAAATAATGCTGGATTTATGAAACACGTTTATCAATCAGAATTATTATTATTGTTTCTTTAAATTATATGTTTTGGCGAGCAGAAGGATCAATAAAACAATATTTTCTTAATTATGATTATATTTAAACATAATTTATTATACGTCTTTGTTTGAATCACATGTAAAATGTAATTTAATTCTTGTAAAATAACAAAGTATGTTATTGTAAAAAACAGAACATGTAAATGGTATGTAAAAACAAATATATTACATCATATTAATGTATAAAATTTATATATTGAATAGATAAAAATTGTAACAGTGATATATTGAATTTTAGATCGCTAAAGATGGGTCAGATTCTGACCCGAAACGTCCAATAAATTATGTTTAAATATAATCATAATTAAGAAAATATTGTTTTATTGATCCTTCTGCTCGCCAAAACATATAATTTAAATAATAAATACAGGATCCAGAACTTCAAGATATTATTGTTTCTATTTCTATTGTTTCTATAAAAAAAAAATGGGGAAATTACAGAAAAGTAGTCCACCAAAATGCATGTTTTTTGCATTGATATTAGTGAAGTATGGTGGAGTCGCCATTTTGTGTTTAAAGTAAAATTTTACTATAAAAAATCTGTAATTTTATTTTACCATAAATATTTCTATCTCAAAATTCTGTTATTTTATCATGATTCATAATAATCACATAAAATAAGTGATAATTATGAAGCTAAAGTTGCTTGTCTGAATAGGAATGTTTGAAGAAAACTGATTTCGGGATAATAAAAAGAGTTTATGCCACACCCTTTTGGGTACATGATGTGATTGTGTATGTATGTAATAAATTTTGCTTTTTATACAGTAAAATTACACAATTCAATACAATATTTATAAATTAACTGCAAAATTATTATAATTTTATAACAAACCAAAAAAAGTTACATTAAATTGCTTGTAACATGTTCTTGTTGTCGTTAAAATTATGTTGTTTAACAACAAAACATGATGTTAATAACATATCAAAGACATTATAATAATGTATTTCGATAAATATGACAGCAATTATTTGTTTTTTTAATTTATATACGATAGCTAATTACATACTTTTATAGATAATTACATTTGCTTTTCTTTGTCAACAATTTTCAGTCGATAATTCCGTGAATAAATATATGTTAACCTTAAAAATATTTTTACGACAAACAGAAACTATTTCTAAATTTCAGACTCGCATTTAAGCAACGGATGTCGCGCTAATAAAATCAACTATTTATTTATTTTTTCTTTACAAAAACTAAATGTGGTATACATTGAATTTTCCTAGAAATCATGCAATATTTGAGTATTTTAAATAGGGAAATATATAAATGCACGAGTTAAAATAGAATGCACCTGGTTAGTTTGGATACTTTACACTATAAATTAGATACTTTGCACTTTGTACAACCTAAACTTTAATTTAAATAATTTACACAATAAATTTAATACATTCCACTATAAACGGTACGTCTGCGCCACTATTGGCTTAGGGTCTGTTGGCTTACGGTAGGTTAGGTCAGATTTAGATTATCTCATCGGCGCAAATGATAGGTATTGTCGTAAAAGATTGACAGCCCCTAAAGTGGAAACTCTCCGTTTTATAGTGAAAAGTAATTAATACAAGTTAGAATTTTTTTTTTCTGTATTATGTTTTTTCAAAGTTAAAATATTTTTTTTAAAGTTGAATAAATTTAATTATAGTGAAATTATTTTTTTGTGCAATATATTTGTTATGAGTGCAAATTATTTTTATTAAAGTGAATATGATCTAAATTAAAGTGAATATATTCTAAATTATAGTGCAGTTAATTGCAACCCTTTTAAATATTTTGTTCATTCATTTGTTTTAAAATCTCTCACCGGAATATTTGTTCAGAAAATTTTCGAGTTTGCAAGTACGTTAGGTTAGGTTAGGTTAGGTTAGGTTAGGTTAGGTTAGGTTAGTTTAGTTAGTTGTTCATTCATTTGTTTGAAAATCTCTCAACAGAATATTTGTTCAGAAAGTTTTCGAGTTTGCAAGTTGCGCGTCCGAGTTATAGTTTGGTATCTAATCATATGACTATAGTACGATAGTCACATAAAAATTGCGTTCAATAAATTTATGACCACCTACCAACCTCAAACTAAACTTTCCCAAGAACAACTCAAGCAAACCTTGCGCGACAATAAAGAACCAGGGACCACATAAAGAAAGTAGAAAATAAAGTGTGACAATGTCACATTTATTTCTTTCTACCTTCATCGTTTAGGGGAATTTGGGGGGACAGGGAGGGGGGACAGGTCTTTAAATAAAAGATTATCATTTGTCAAAGCAATGTGTCTCTAGCTTCCATCAGAAGAAACATGCCAACAATGTGTTAAATTATGGTATTTTATGGGGGAAAACATTTTTGATGTGTGTCTCTGCTATATGATTAAATTGCATGAATTTTCCTATATTCTTTATGATGTAATAAAGTGAAAGAGAGCAAACATTATGAACAATAAATAACAGTCTGAAAAAATTGTCCAAACGTTTAATCGGACATGTTGTTATTTGGAATTAGAAAAAAATAGATTGTCGGTATTTATTTTTAGCTTAGAAATTTTGGTGACGACAGTATTATTTGTTGTTTTTTTTTATATAAATACCACGTATTTTATTTTTAGTAAACATTTATTTATCTTAACATCACCTACACTGTAAAAAGTTTATGTAATTTTTCATTAAAAAAATGTAATATTAAGTAAATGATCACAGTAAAATTACAAAACTGTTGAAACCTATGTAAAAATACATTTTTACAGTGCAAATAATTAATAAAAATTTGCCTTCCATTAATTAAAAATCTATAATATAGAAATATTTTTTTTAGATCGCATTGTATTAAATAAAAACTGTTTTAGGATAAAATTCTGTTTAATTATTTACATAAAAACGACGTTTCAACGAAACTAAACGCTCGTCTTCATCAGGTCAAAATTTATCAAAAATAAATTTTGACTTGATGATAATGAGCGTTCAGCTTCATCGAAACGTCGTTTTTATATAGATAATTAAACAGAATCTTATTCTAAAACAATTTTTATTTAAAAATCTATAAATTTTATAATCTAGTCACTTATTGTTAGCTAGTTCTGTTCTGTTTATTTACTTTAAATGTCATTTGTATCGGTTTTCCTGATGAAGACGGACGTTGAGTTTGTCGAAACGTCGATTATATATAAATATTAATACTGAACTTTAACCTTTAAACATTGATTGATGTTATCTTAAAACCGTTTAATTTTTTTATATACATTATTTTTCTCAATGAAAAAAAATTCCAAAACTTTGCTTATTTTCAGAGCGTTGAAGATAATGTCCCCCCTACCCCCCCCCCATAAAACTGTTCTATATTTGAATTCATTTAATATAAACTACAAAAAAACTTGTTAAAAAAAATGTATGTAACGTATTCATATAAAATTTTCCTCTTCTTATAAAGTAATGAATAAATAACTAACTTTATCAATATAATTTTAAAACAGTATAAAACTAGTTATGTTATAATATAAAACTTCTTCAGACACTAAAGAAATTCATATCTGATTAAAAAACTTGGGAAAACTTACATAATCTTACATTCAATTTAATTTTTAAACTTATATATTTTCTGCATAAAAAACTTACTTTACATCGAATATAATATATTTCTATTTAAGTAAATTTGAGTTTCTCATTTAACTTTTTATTAAATATCGAAACTACTTTAAAATTTTTTTGCTTAAAAAGATATTCTTCACAAACAATTTTTTAATTTGATTTTACATACATACACAATCACACCATCTACCCAAAAAACTGTGACAATATATCGAAATTAGTTTTCTCCAAACTTTCCTATTCACACAAGCAACTCTAGCTGTCATACATTTTTTTCTATTCCTACTTACTTGAAAACATTCGCTCACATAAAAGTATCAGAATAGATAAAACAAGTACAGATCAAGTAGTAAAAATCTAACTTCAAACTTTAAACAAGTTTTTCTGAAAACTTATCTATTTTTCAACCTTATCCCTTAACAACTTTAGCAATTTTTTCCTCGGAAAGTTGGTAACACAGTATTTTATTAAAATTTATATAATTTATACGAGCTCTAGAAAAATTTTTTATAAAAATTTGATTAAAATCGGATAAACAATGTAGCCATAATAAATTTTTTTAAATTTTAGTAATTTTTTCTGGCAAAGTTAGCAACACTGTATTTTATTAAAATTATATAATTTATTAGTGTATGATGAGTGTGAAATTGAAAAAAACTGTTGTAGCAAAAGTTGGTGTTAGTCAGTTAAGATGGTTCGAACATGTTGAGCGAATGTCTAATGAACATTTGGTTTAAAAGATTTATTTGAATGATTTTGATGGTATACGCCACTGGAATATATGTCAGCATAAAAATACAGATGATTCATAAAACACATACATACATACATACACAATCACGCCATGTACCCAAAAGTGTGTGGCACAAACTCTTTTCATCATCCCGAAATCAGTCGCCTCCAAACATTCCTATCCAAACAAGCAACTTTCGCACTTTCATCCACATTCATAATTCCACTCTCATACATGCTCTTTTATTCCTACTACTTGGAAACTTTCGCTCACGCAAGCCACTCTCTCAATCATACCATCTCCAACTACTCATCGGACTGATCCACTGGGCAAACGTATACCATCAAAATCATTCAAATAAATCTTTTTAACCAAACGTTCATTAGACATTCGCTCAACATGTCCGAACCATCTTAACTGAAACTCTAACACTACAACTTTTGCTACAACATTTCTTTCAATTTCACACTCATCATACACTAATCTATTTCATAAAACACAAATTGTATAAGTAAACCAAACAATAATAATAATAATGCAATAAACGCAAATGAAGTATATTGGAAGAGAAATAGAAAACTGATCAATTCTAAATGAATGATCAAATATGTTGATTGATTACAATGTAAGCAATGGTCATTTGTTTAATACTCGTAAACACCAGTTCAATATATATTGGGTTTACTTTTTTCGTTTATCTATCATTATCGCACGATTTATGTTTTTAATCAAGGTTTCTCTTCAATTTATTACGCAATTCATTCGTAATTATATATTTTTTTCGAATTCTTATTTACCGAAAATACTACATTCGAAAGATACAAAGAATTTTATTTTTAATATAAGAGGCGTATAGATGCAAAACTCACTATTCGAGAAAAAGTGAAAAATGAGATTTTGCGCGATTTGGACGTAGAATTTTACAAGGAATACGATAGTTAGGTTAGTTAGAAAAAAAATCAGTATTTAATATGAGAAACACTCTTTAAAGTTTAGTGTTGGATGCAAAAACTCACTACTTGCGTTGATAGTTTAGATGCAAAAGTAACTGTTTGCTTTCCACCAATAAAAATTTTATTGGTGGAAAGCAAACACTTACTTTGTATAAATTAATGATGTATAATTCACGATTTTAAATAAGTATTGCCATCTAGTAACAAGATTTTATCATCAAAATACAATTACACTTAGCTATAACAGTTTTTTGCAAATATCTCAGAACTTAAAATTTGCAAATAGTGAGTTTTGCATCTATACGACTCATATATCACTGTAAAAAAATTTGCAAAACAGTAGCAAAAAATCTGTAATTTCATTTTACCGTAAATATTCGGTATTTCTACCTCAAAATACTATAATTTCTGCAAATTATATCACATACTTAATGTAGAATTACATATTGTTGATATAACTAAATTATGTTAAATTATAGCTTGCATATTAATATCTGTAATAATTCATCAAAATAATGAGACATATTTTGTGTAATATTACTAATCAAATATTTTAAGTGTAATTTAGCTTACGTGAGCAAAAGTTTCCAAGTAGTAAGAATAGTAGAGCATGTATGAGAGGAATTATGAGTGTAGATATAGCTAAAGTTGCTTGTCTAGATAGGAATGTTTGGAGGAAACTAATTTCAAAATAATGGAAAGAGTTTGTACCACACTTTTTTTGAATACATGACGTGATTGTGCATGTATGTATGAAATGTTTAAATTTATAGATATAGACAGAGTTTACTAGCAATATTATATTATAGATTATGAAATTGTTTTACATTTTCATTAACAAATCATTACGAATTGCTCGGCGTTAACGTGTTCATTACCTTGAAATGATTACCTATATCTTCAACCTCCCTACTCATACACTAATTCGAAATAATAATTCGACAAATGCAACAGGTGAGATTAAATATTCCTATTATGGTATATTTTTGCTCATACAATTATTTCTGAGATATTATTTAACATTCATTTTATTTCAAAAATTAATTTATATGTTTCATTAACATAGTAAAACATATTTTAGAACTCACTATCAATAAAACGGCTTTAGGTTTAAGTTCTGTATTAATATTTATTAATAATCGTCGTATTTTCAACGTACGTCTTCAACAGGAAAAATGATACAAATGATATATTTGTAGTAAATAAACAGAACATAGAAACAAGATACTAGATTGTAAAAAATATTTTTTATAAATTTTTAATTAATGGATGGCAAATTTTATTTAAATCAGTGCTTTTATAGTGATTAATGTTATCTTTTTCTTTATAAAGAATATTAAAGTTTTCTACTTTTCACACATGAAATTGGAACGCATGTTGAAGAGGGTAAAATTTATACAGAGTGGTCCAGAATTATGTACCGTAATTGCTAGAGCTGATAGTACGTTCGAAAATAAGGGTACCTTTTTCTATAGACTTTTTTCCAAAACTCAATAATAAGGGAGATACAACTCTGTAAAAAGGTGAAAAAAAAACCATTTTTCAACACTTAACACTTTAATCAAACTTAATAAAACCTTACAATTTTCAAAAGAATCATATAATACTAATATTAATTAGTCACCAAAATTATTTCATTTAATGTTACTGCATTGTTTTGTAAGTTTTTGCTTGATTTTGTCTCTCAACTCATTTAATGTATTAATTGGAGTGTTATACAAGTTTGATTTCAAATAACTCCATACAGTAAAATCCATTGGATTCAGATCACAAGTCCGAGGAGGCCATTTAATTGGTGCATCTGCACCTCGACCAATCCATTTATTAAAAAAGTGGTCATGCAACCTTTACAGGGTTGTATCTCCCTTATTATTGAGTTTTGGAAAAAAGTGTATATAGAAAGGTATCCTTATTTTTGAACGTACTATCAGCTCTAGCAATTACGGTACATAATTCTGGACCAGCCTGTATTATTCCTCTTCAATCTTCAATAATTTGAACTACCTATCTAGCTGTTTGACTCAAAATTCAAAATAAATAAAAATAATATCTTAAAAATTCCAAAAAATACAGTTTTTGTAATTCGAACTTTAAAAAATTTAACCTAATATTTTCTAGTTTCTGTAGTGAAAAGATTAAATCAGAATATATCAGTAATTCAATTTTTCAATTTTCCGCACAACATGACGCAATACAGTCTAAAGCTTGAAAAAAAAAATAGAGATAAAACGATTTTTAATTTCTCATCACTTTTATGCATTGGGAAACTATATCAGCATACTATATACTTGTATCATATACGACCAAATATCCGAATACAACGGGAGGTATATGTTCGCAAATGTCAGGTAATAAATTTAAAACTCCCTCCGATATGAAAAGCTATAAAAGCTCAAAAGCTCGCTGATTTTATGGCACAGGCGTGACGTAATAGCCCGAAAGTTTTGACGCTTGTCATAAAAAAAAATATGAAGCCCATGTCTTTCTTCTTTTCAAACTAATAAAGATTGGGGCCGTACACTTTAAGCAGTAATTAATTTTTTTTCGTTTTGATTTATGACCCATCGTTTTATAATAATTAATTTTTAAAAGCCCTCCAATTTCGAGTTTTCAATGTACCATAAGTGCGTAATTGCTTAATTTCTAACTGATGTTACGGACATCAATATGAAAATAGTATATTATGTTACAAGGTGTAGAAAGAAATGATTATTGTGTTGAGCACAGATATTTGCGGTCGAGGCAAAATAATCTGAGCGAAACACAAACAGAGCATTCTCTTCCAAAGAATGACATAAGCAATTTTTTCTTCAAGCGTTGTTCTAAACAAGAAATTAAACTAAAAATACAGACCAAGTAAGTTTAATCAGTTACTAGCGGTTGTAGAATAATATTATTCTATTAAGTGATTTGTAAGAATTAATTTTCCTTTGGTCGAATATACAATTTCGGACCAGCCTGTACTTCATGATTAGCTTACTTATTTTGTTACGTCTAGTAACTTGTTTTTATGTTCTGTTATTTACTGTAATGTCATTTATATCATTTATCCTGATGAAAACGGACGTTGAGTTTCGTCGAAACATCGATTTTAAATAAATATTAATACAGAACTTTAACCTAAAGCAGTTTTATTTTAATATAATGAGTTCTGAAAGATTTTTTACTATGTTACTTATTAAACTATTTTAATCACTTTATTTATACAGGGTGATTTATGACGTCGGGAAAAAACTATACCGGATGATTCCTATAAGTAATCTAAATAAAAAACTTCAAATAAACATATGTCCGAAAATGCTTTCTAACGGAACTGTAACCGTTAGAAGTTTATTACATGGTAACATCAATCGCGTTAACCTTATTTATTAAATCAGGAAAAAAAAACAAAAAATGATCAGAACAAGAACGTATATATTTGATAAAAGGTAGAAGTAAAAATTTATTTTAAAATGAAAAATAAAAGCTGTTTTTCATTAACAAAATCGGGCCATAGAAATATGATTTTCCCAAAGATATATTGGCTCGTCAATGCCAAATGTACAATATACAAAAAAATATTATAATGGAACATATCAGATAATTTTGTTATTATTGGAAATATGTCAAAAAAAAAAATAGAAAAAAACTTATTACTTTTTTTGTTATAAATGTAAAGTCACAATATGTCAATGCCGTATACAAATCTGGCTAGAAAATATAGTTACAAGATAAATGATATATATTTTTAATAAATTACCCATTTGACATATTTTCCAATAAAATATATAATATATTTTTTTAATTTTAGCACTATTGTATACATAAATACACAAATAAATAAATAAATACCCAAAAAAGAAAAACGTAGTTCAAATATTACTAGAGTTTAAAACCAATTAATCGAACCTAGTAAAAACTAAAAGAATTATTATCTCTGAGACGAAGTTTATTAAGGCCTTCTAAGGTTTATCGAGTCCTTTTTAGGTGTACTATGAATTCTGAATCTCGGTAGATAAAACTCAAAAAAAAAGTTACTTCTAATCTCCTAAAACTATTATTTGTTGAATTATTTTTAAATAAAAAATATTATTTGTTAATTCATCTATCCCAAAAGTGTCTAAATACACAACTTATAATGTTAAAAATATTATTCATATGAATGGAAAAGTTAAGAGAGTAACAATTTTTGTAAAAAATGTAGAAAAAAATGTGTGTATAAGTAAATTCTAAATAGATTTTGAAAGCATGTTGTATTTATTATTTTTATTTTGACATTTAGTTTTGTATTATATTTTACTATTAACAGTATATTATCCTCAACTGGCTTGATTTTTTAATTGCTTTAAAATAAAGTACATAAATTTCCAAGTAGTATGAATAAAAGAGCATGTATAAAAGGAATTATGAATGTGGATAAAGCGAAAGTTGCTTGTTTGGATAGGAATATTTGGAGGCGACTGATTTCGGGATGATGAAAAGAGTTTGTGCCACACACTTTTGGGTACATGGCGTGATTATGTATGTATGTATGTATAAATTTATAACTTTATAAAAGTTTATGACTTCTTTGTATCAACTTGTGATAACTCTCCGTCTCCGAATTCCTAGTGATTCTGTAAGTTTGTTAAAACAAAAATTTCTTGTTTTTTTTGCTACTTTTTTTTTAAAAAAATGTTTTTCTTTTTAAATCAAATGGAACGTAATAAAAAATTGTATTGAACAAAAAAGTAAACTAAAAACATAGAGTGCTTCAAAATGTAATTCCAAATCCGATAATACCAAATTTGTCCAGTTTTATATTGTAAAGTTTCTAAAATAAATGCCTCCGAAAAGTTGTTATAAGACCAAATCTTCCAAGATAGTTAGTACATTGTACAATGTAGTTATTATAAAAGCACTCATTAATTCTATATTTAATAATATGATGAAAAAAATCATTGTTATAAGATTGAAATCACTTTTAGGAGCCCAAAAAATATATCATTTTACACAGTTTTGTCCACCTAGATTCAGGATTCATACCACTGTACCCTAGGGATCCCATAATTATGAAATGTAAAAAAGGGACACTTCAAATTTTATTTAAAAAAATTTTTTTTTCTTGAGTATGTTTCTATTTTAATTCTAAGAAAAAATTTAAATTATACATTAAATTCTAATAAAAAAAGTAATATCGATAAAACAAAACATTTAAATAAATTAAACATTGAAAACACATTTACATGAATAAAGTTTCAAACTGAAAATAATAGAAAAACATAATGTAATAGTATATTATTTAACGAGCAAATAATGGCACCTATAATGTACGAGGATGTTGTTTAGTCCACGAGCGTAGCGAGGAGAATAAAACATCGTCGTAGGCATTGTAGGCATTATTTGCAAGTCAAATACTATACTTTATCTACAACTGCTTATATATTGCTTTAATATTGTACTTACTTATTCAAATCTATGATCAGTTAACAACAACTAACTAACTAACAAACTAACTACAATTGTCATTTTATTACTTTGACTGCAGCTTGACTGCTGCCATCTGGCGTAGAGATATTTAGTTTGTTGATGTTGCCTAGCAACGAAGCGTGCGTACGGAAACCAAGTTAATAAA
Source organism: Clivina fossor (assembly GCA_963966155.1). NCBI lineage: Eukaryota > Metazoa > Arthropoda > Insecta > Coleoptera > Carabidae > Clivina > Clivina fossor. The sequence goes on from OZ014567.1 coordinate 12,434,206, forward strand.
GATCGTTTCTTTATTTCCCTCGGTTAATAATGACTAATATTTTATTAACCCTGGTTAATAAAGACTAGTATTTTATTTCCCAAGGGGTATAAAGACTAATATTATTTATCTGATTTTATATATATAATGACCATATAACAAAGCAGTTGTAGATAAATAAACTTACTAAAATATTAGGTTTATTCACGGACGATATTAGTATTTTATGTAAAACGGGACATTTTTATATTCCGGTGCATTCTGTGGGGACACTGGGACAGTATCTATTAAAACAGGACTGTCCCGGTCAAAACGGGACGGATGGGATCCCTACTGTACTCTCCCCAAAAATATACAGAGATATACCCTGTATAGTAAACATTTTTCAGTTCACCATAATTCCAAATCAAATATTTGCAACATTACATTGTACATATATTCGTTAATAATAAATTAATAATACCTACTAGGTTGGTACTATATACATTATGCACGGTATAGAATCTTGTATTAGAAGTTATCGCAACATCTGTGTGTGTGTGTGTGTGTGTGTGTGTGTGTTGTTTGTGTGTGTTGTTAAAACCTGTTATCATCACCATGAATCTTGATAATAACAAATTTCAACAATGATGCGTTTGCGATAAACACGAACAATTCACATTTCACGTCACGTGACCAATACCGATAAACTACGCACCAAATATCGACGATCTTTCCTGCCTTTAGACATTAAAGGCTGCTTTACAACTGCCCGAGAACGCTAATGAAAACAACAACATTAGAAGCATATAGATAAACTCATATATAGATATTTGTCACAAATACTAAGAAATCGAAATAAAAATTCTATATTTTTTTTCTCCAAAAGTTGGCAATACTACAGGAAATTAAAATTCATATAATTTTTGTAGGCACTAAAAAAAATTTTTGACAAAATTTTATTAATCTTGGATAAATAGTATAAACAGAATTAAATTTTAAAAATTTTTGTAATTTTTTTTCTCAAAAACAAAAATAAAATTTCTATTAATCCTGGATAAAAAATAAAACCGTAATAAAAATTTAGAAATTTTATTAATTTTTTCTTAGAAAGTTTGCAACACCGTAAGACACTAAAATTATATCAATTATTTGGTCACTAATAGAATCTTTTACAAAAATTTGATTAATCACGGATATATTTAAATTATAAAAAATTTAGTAATTTTTTTTCGAAAAGTTGGCAAAACTGTTTAAAAATAAAATGATATAATTTTTGTTGGCACTAAAAGAAATTTTAATCTTGGATACATTTTTTTCTTAGAAACTTGTCAACAATATAATACACTAAAATTATATAATTTATTTGGGCACTAACAGAATCTTTTGTAAAAATTTGATTAATCTTGAATGATTAAAGCCAGAATATTTTTTTTTTAATTTTAGTAAAGTTGGTTACACTGTATATTAGTAAAATTATATAATTTATCTTGAAACTGCTAAATTATTTGTAATAATCCTGCTGTAATATTTGTATTCCTGCTGAAGTGTGAATATCACGTTCTAACAAATTTCACAATTTTACACAAAAAAACAATTTATTTGAACAAAGAACTCAAATAACTGCCAGTCATGTACGAAACATAAAAATTAAGTTAAAATTTGATTATAAGAGCGCTATTTTGACGCTTAATTTGAAAAACTACATTAATTACTAAATTTTTAGTAATTGTTTCTATTTGGAAATACTAGCCTCCAAACTTATTAAATATACTTCATCAATATTCCAATATTAAACTTAAATAAGTTCCACGCGAAAAACTATTCAGTATTTTCATTTTAGAATAAATCTTATAAAATATTTCAACTAAATATTCTGCAAAACAAAAAACCGTGCAAAATAGATTGAAATTTTATTTTAAAATTTTCAGATTTCTATAGTTGCATAGAACATAAAACTGTGTTGTAATTTTTCAATAAAACAGACAATATGTTTATTTATGCAAATTGTTTTGTATTTTTTAGCAAATTAAAAAATGTCCCCTGTTATATAATACTTCCACGAGTGCATTTCCGACGTACAAATGTTCTGTGTGTTATATTTTTTTTGTGTAACTGGAGACAAATAACGAACAAATGTAACTTTTAAAATATCAAATTTTCCAAATAAAAACTTAGAAAATTAAACATTAGTTCACTACTTCTCTCTATATATTAGTAATGCAATAAAAAATAAACAATACATACGAAAAAAATTAAAAACATTTTAAAAACTCATTCAGACTACCTCTACTTAATAGGAAATTATTTAGTGTGAAGAACATAGAACATATTTTACCGATTTCTGATTGGTTAAAATCACGAACAAGTTTATACACACGATATGTAATTGATTTTTAATTTCAAACTTATCATTTATAGATTAATTAAATATATTAAAAGTAAAAATTTTCCAGAACTCATTATATTAAAATAAGACGGCTTTAGGTTGATTATTAATATTTATTAATAATCAAAATACTCATCAGGAACAAAAAGATACAAATGACATATACAGTAAATAAACAGAACATAGAAACTAGTTACTAGCTAACAAAATATGTAACTAGATCATAAAATTTATAAATTATTAATTACAAAAAGACAAATTTTATTTTGTTTCCTATAGTAACTTGCATCTATATTCTGTTTATTTACTGTAAATATCATTTGTATCATATATTTTTTCTGATGATGATTGAATACGTTGATTATTAATAAATATTAATACAGAACTACAACCTAAAACCATTTTATTTTAAGTATATTAATTAAAGATTTTTTACTGTTGTTTTAATGTTGTTGTATAATTAACCTTGTTTATTTCATGTTCTTAAAATACTATTATAAATCATGAATAAGAGAAATTAAATTATATAATCACTATAATAATTCTTTAAATTTATTAAAAAACACTTTTCCATCCCATTGATAATATTATATTACATAACGTTTGTAATAGTTCTGATATTACGTAGTTTTAAACAATTATGTTACAGCATATTAATTAAACCTAGAAAATACTGGACATCATATAATTTTTAGATAAAATTACATAATTTTTTTTTAGAGTGCAGCCATTTTTAAACTAATAACATTTCAAAGATGCCATGAAATCTGGCTATAGAATACATTACGACCTAAAAACACAAAACTATTTTCGAACTAAGTGAGATATAGTATGAATGAGATTTAAATTTTTATTAATGGTATAGCTTTAATATATAATTATTTTATATTATATATAAAATAATATTTATATTATATATAAATAAAAATTAAATTAAATTTTATTTTATATTATAGTTAAAGCATAAACGGAAAATGACTGCTGTGGAAATGAGATTTTTACGTGGGGTATGTGGTGTAACTAGGAGAGATCGGGTACGAAATAGACTAGTGTATGATGAGTGTGAAATTGAAAAAAATGTTGTAGCAAAAGTTGGTGTTAGTCAGCTAAGATGGTTCGGACATGTTGAGCGAATGTCTAATGAACGTTTGGTTAAAAAGATTTATTTGAATGATTTTGATGGTTTACGTTTGCGTGGACGTCCAATGAGTAGTTGGAGTGATATGATTGAGACTGTTTTGCGTGAGCGAAAGTTTCCAAGTAGTAGGAATAGAAGAGCATGTATGAGAGGAATTATGAATGTGGATGAAGCGAAAGTTGCTTGTTTGGATAGGAGTGTTTGGAGGCGACTGATTTCGGGATAATGAAAAGAGTTTGTGCCACACCCTTTTGGGTATATGGCGTGATTGTGTATGTATGTATGTATGTATGTATATTATAGTCGTTAAAATACAGGGTGATTTATGACGTCGGGGAAAAACTACACCGGATGATTCCTACGAGTAATCTAAATAAGAAACTTCAAATAAACATATATCAGAAAATGCTTTCTAACGGAACTGTAGCCGTTAGAAGTTTATTACATGTAACATCAATCGCGTTAGCCTTATTTATTATATCAGAAAAAAAAACAAGTCATAAACTTCTAAATAATTGTAAAATTACTGATTGATTTTCTAACATTTTGTTTAAACACTAGTAAACCAATTTACTAGTTATGACTTACTGCGTCCCGACAAAAATTGTCTTCGATTTTAAATTATTGTAAATTGTTTATTATATATTTATTTATGTGTGTACAAAAATTTATAAACTAGTAAATTGGTTTACTAGCGTTTAAACAAAATGTTAGAAAATCAATCAGTAATTTTACAATTATTCAGAAGTTTATGACTTGTTTTTTTTTCCTGGTGTAATAAATAAGGCTAACGCGATTGATGTTACATGTAATAAACTTCTAACGGCTACAGTTCCGTTAGAAAGCATTTTCAGACATATGTTTATTTAAAGTTTCTTATTTAGATTACTCATAGGAATCATCCGGTGTAGTTTTTCCCCCGATGTCTTATATTTCTCATTTTAATGCTATTTCGACACAAAAATCATATTAATTCATTCTTGAGAATGTAATTCATATATTTCTTATATTTAGTTGATTTCTGGAAGATAAGAAATTAAATATACAAATATAAAATCTTTTAAATCGTTCAGAATTGAATTATTTCAATTTCTTTAACTTAAGAATTCATATAAGATCTTTAAACTTAAATATAATAATCAGAATAGCAGTATTAATTAAATTAAATAAAAATTTGTTTCTTAAAAATCGTATTATGGCATTAAATAGCAATAAAATTTGAAATAATAATACTAATATTATAAATATCTGTAATACAAATATACACAATGATACATTAAATATTATACAAAATATTACATTACCTATCATGTATATAATTAATTTTAGAATTAATTATTAGTAATACACAGTTTATATATTATATATTATATTTTATATATATTATATATTATATATTATATATTATATATTATATATTATATATTATATATTATATATTATATATTATATATTATATATTATATATTATATATTATATATTATATATTATATATTATATATTATATATTATATATTATATATTATATATTATATATTATATATTATATATTATATATTATATATTATATATTATATTATAAAAATTTTAATTTAAAAACAAAAAAAGCACTGAAAACTTTAACATAAAAAAATTTAAATAAAAAACATGAAAACGCAATGAGTGAGAAAAAAAATGAAAAATAACTTTACCAAGGTTTTGTTAAGAAGACACAAGACAAGATCAGAAAAAATTTGACTTGACAACCCCGCTCCCTAGTAGTCAAATTAGGAACTATCCATTGTCTATTTTGGAAGTTCAATGACACCACAAAATTAATTAATTCTATGTACCAATCAGAGATAGAGAGAAAAACTCAAACAAAATTCACAAAAAAAGTTTCAAATACTTTAAAAATAATTTTCATATTAAAATACAAATTTTATTATATTTCGATTATAGTTGGATAAACTTCAACTTCCCCAAAAAAAAAAAAAGCAAATCTACACTTTTTATTATTTTATTTAAATTGTAAATAAATATTTATTTAATAGACCATTTGCACAAAGACAATAGACATATACAGTGATTATTAATGCAGGTAACACAATTAGATTTCAGTATAAAGACGTGTTTATTTCTTATGATACATGTATACTATTTGTGAAATGAACAAACTATGAATTTTTTATGCAAATTTTTTTTAAATAGATACTATAATTTTAAAGATTATACTTGAAACTTTATACTGTAAAATAAAGTTGCCAAATTTTCTATAAAAATAATATAATTTTGTAATTTTAAGTAAAATAAATTAATTTACCATATTATATATGTTTTTTTATCGAAAAATTAAGTAAACTTATTGTTAGATAAAATATACGTTGATTATTAATAAATATTAATACAGAACTACAATCTAAAGCGGTTTAATTTTAATATAATAAAATTACCATATTAAAAATATTTAATATTATCATTCTCTGAATATTATTTTTTTTAACTTATATATAAAATGAGATTTTGTGTGCTCCAAAGACTTTTTTACCCAATAATAATACTTCATTTACTATTACTAATTGATACTGTGTATTACTATATGATAAAATGAGCTTTATTTAACCACTGTTAATCAAATTGTAAACAGTTGCATTTAAATCTGTGTAGTAATATACTCACGTATTAAATTGTGATATCGTTTAAAACAGTATTATGCACTATATTAATTAATTAAAAATCGTAAATTAGAAAAAAATAAGTAGATATTTCTTTAGCATTCCACAATGACTGTAAAATGTTCTATAAGAATTATATAGAGCTGTATATCGAAATCTAATTATGTTACCAACAAAAAAATTTTTGTCACTCGTTGTGCAAGTGGTCTATTACCAAAATAGTCATTTGTTTTATTTAACAATTAAACACAAACTTTGTTCTACGTATAAAAAAAAACACAGATAACATTTATTTATTTATCAAGTTCAGAATTCGTTGAAATTAAACACAAAATAATTTATTTATTAGTTTATTAATGAGATATTTGTAAATTTGGTGATTTTTGGCGCGAATCTATTTCGTTGAGCGAACGATTGTCGTATGTTTTTGCGGCGACAAAACACGAATGCATACTTATCCGAATGTGTCCAGTAGAGAACTGAATTTCGGTGTGGAAATGCGAAACTCAAAAGCGTAACGTTTTCAGCTTCAGCTAGAGCGAGAGCGAGAAAGCGTCGCGAGAGTGAGACGGAACTAGGCGACGCCGTATAAGCATCGCGACGATCCAGTGTGCGAAACAAGCGTTAGAAAATCTGGCGCATCTGATAAAGACGGAGCGATATAGTACAGAACTATCCCGTTCAACTACAAACTGTCTTATTTTCTTTGTCCATAATGTAAAAATCCAATTTAAATTTACATTAATAATCATAGTAGTTACTATATTGTTTTATAGATTAGTGTATGATGAGTGTGAAATTGAAAAATATGTTGTAGCAAAAGTTGCCGTGTTAGAGTCAGTTAAGATGGTTCGGACATGTTGAGCGAATGTCTAATGAACGTTTGGTTAAAAAGATTTATTTGAATGATTTTGATGGTATACGTTTGCCAGTGGACGTCCGATGAGTAGTTGGAGTGGTATGATTGAGAGGGTGGCTTGCGTGAGCGAAAGTTTCCAAGTAGTAGGAATAAAAGAGAGCATGTATGAAAGTGGAATTATGAATGTGGATGAAGCGAAAGTTGCTTGTTTGGATAGGAATGTTTGGAGGCGACTTATTTCGGGATAATAAAAAGAATTTGTGCCACACCCTTTTGGGTAAATAGCGTGATTGTGTATGTATGTAGTTTTTATAAATTCTTGTAAATTAAAAAATGACAATAAAAATATAGTAAAATTATTATAATATTCAATATCAATTTACATTTATTTTTTACAGTCGAAATAAATAATATATAAAATAAAACGGCTTCAAGTTGTAGTTCTGTATTATTTATTAATAATTGATGTACTCAATGTACATCATCATCAGAAAATAACTTTTCTGAAAATTTTATCAAAATCGAATAAATAATGTAGCCACAATGAATTTTTTAAAAAATTTGTGATTTTTTTCTCGATAAGTTGGCAACACTGTATTTTGTTAAAATTACGCAAATTATATGAATACTAGAAGAATCTTTTATGAAAGTTTGAGTAAAATCGGTTAAATAATATGGCCATAATAAATTTTTTAAAACTTTAGTAATTTTTTTCTCGGAAAGTTGGCAACACTGGATATTAATAAAATTATATAATTAATGGGAGCATTAGGGAAATCTTTTCTGAAAATTTGATTAAAATCGGATAAATAATGTAGCCACAATGAATTTTTAAAAACTTTAGTATTTTTTTTCTCGGAAAGTTGACATCACTGTAATAAAATAAAACCACATGACCATCTTCGGTACTAAACAAATTTATCCTGAAAATTTCATTAAAATCGGTTGAACCCTGTCTAGGAGGAGTTGCGATCACAAAATTTTGACTAAGCGAGCGAGCTGACGACGCACATCCATACACCCACCTAAACTAAGTTCGGATTCGTCATCTAGAAGCTATATGAAGGATTTCTATACAATTTTTTTGTTTTTTGCTAATGTTACAGACACCGTACCAAACGCTATACCACTTTTCCTTGCAATCAAAGTGGTAAAAAGTGCGACAATCCTATTTACACACAAATGTTTACTTAAAAAGGACAAGGCAAATTGTCTTGTTGTGTACAACGGAAAAATTATCCCACTCGAACCACGAGAGTGGCAGAGCGGGTTGGTTGTATGTGAGCGGAAACGAGACGGCGAAATCGGTTCCGAAGTAAAATGAAAAATGACGGAAAATCAATTATTTGCATTTGGTGTTATAATAGAATAGCCCCCCTGCATGGTATATCTCAACAACTTTAACATGACAAAATTCGACATTTAAATTTACCTTCATATTACCCACACACCATCAGCTGCAAGTTTTCTTCTTCTTTTTTGCGTTTTGCCTTTGCTTTGCAGTATTTTTTATAAATATGATATGTTTAGAAAGCTATTTGCCACAGAATAATCAATTTCAAAATTACCGTTAAATTTTTCTGCATACATACACTATAATAATAGCGAAATTATAAAAAAAATAGTAGAATTTTACTATAAAAAATTTAAAAAGTCCTAGTGCTTTTGATCGAGAGACTTAAGCGCATTTTTGGCGAAGGAATTAGTATTTTTATAACCAAGTCATTTGCATTAAATCCCAAAATTAAATTTAACGGTTTTTCAGAATTCAAAATTATAGAAAAATTATAGAGGTAAATTTTCAACAGATTCAACTGGTGAAATTATAGAGGTAGACGTTTTCGATTGCTTGCACTGTTTTGATTACAAAATTTAAAATATTATTAATTAACTTATTTAGCAGTCAATAACTCGACAGCAACGAACTAATGTAAAAAACTAGAACTCTCTACGATGTCTAGTTTAAAAGTTTTTCTGGAGCCGAATGAACGAACGACCGACTAACCGAATCTGTAATTTCATTTTACTATAAATATTCTCTATTTCTACCTCAAAATTATGTAATTTTGTACATAATTCAATAAATAATCACATAAAGTAAGTTAAAATAACCAAATTACATGACATACTTAATGTAGAATTACATATTATTAGTATTTCTTTTTAAATTATGTAAAATTGCAGCTTTAGTATCTGTAATAATTCATCAAAATAATGAAACTTAGTACATATTTTGTGTAATAATACTAATAAAATATTTTAAGTATGTAATTCATTCATTTGAAAATACATCCTAGAAATGTATGTAATTATACCAATAATATTATAGAACTAAATAAATTTTAGCTATTTATGGAAAATTCCTGACGGCATAATTACTGAAGTTCTGTAAATTTACTAAAAGGGATTTTACTAAAAAACTATAATATTTACATAAATAAGTACATCCAGTTGGTAATATCATATTTTACATAATGTTATTATGTATAGCAGTTGAATAATTATACCTAGAAATACTGGGCATCATAGTGTCGCCTGGTTTATAGATAAAATTACATATATTTTTTTAAAGTGTACTACATACACAATCACGCCATGTACCCAAAAAAGTGTGACTCAAACTCTTTCCATTATCTCTGAATCAGTTTCCTCCAAACATTCCTCTACTCAAACAAGCAACTTTAGCTTTATTCACATTCATAATTCCTCTCATACATGCTCTTCTATTCTTACTAGTTAGATACTTTCGCTTACGCAAAATACTCTCAATCATACCATCTTCCAACTACTTATCGGACGTCCAAGCAAACGTATACCTATAGAAATTAAAATGCTAACAGAAACGTGTTTATATATGAATTTAGTATCAGAGTTTTGCTTGAATTCATTCAAAATTAAGAACCATTGCCATTAAATTTATTATTAGACATTTCGTACAATAAAAAATCGCAAATATTATTCTAGCGCACATTAAACTGTAGCTAAGCATATCTCCTAACCGCTGGTTAAATAAATTTTATTTTTTTGACATTTTTCACAAGACAAAATCCAATATTTCAGCGAGAAAAAAAACATTCAATTTTATTTTATTTTTTTTAATGCGATATTTTTACGCCATTTTAGTATACAAGTAACGTATTTTTCTCCCCTGTCTCTTTACATAAGCTGTATTATTTCACGGAGATGCAGTATGCGAGGCCAATTATATACGATGTGTCTAAGAAAATTATATACAATGTGTTTTAATTAATATTGTATACAATATGTTCTCTTTTTTTAATTATTTATGCAATGTATCTAAAGAATTTTATATACAGTGTGTTTTTATATAGAATTCAATATGCAATGTGTCCCAAAATCATATATACAATATGTCTAAAAAATGTTATATTATATACAATGCATCAAAAAAATCAAAAAAATTTAACTCATTTATTTAATAAAAATCACATCTATTTGTAAAATTATTGTAAATTACATGTACAAATGTTCAATAAAACTATAAATAATAAAAATAATCAAATATTGAAAAAAAGTTTTCAGTACTGATAACAAGTAATTTATATATTTATATTCTTAATCACAAATGGCGCAATATATATTAGATTATAGTAATTTGTTTATTTGCTTAAATCGCCACTAATTTATTTTGATAAACTAAATAAATCATTAGTTAATTTTTTCTAAATTTAAAAATTAACTAATGGTTTAATTAGTTTACCAAAATAATACCCTAGATAATTTATACTTTTTTTTTATTTATTATATGTCAGTTTTTACTCCGACAAACAGAACATTGAATCAAAAGTTGTTTTAATTAATAAAAATGATCCTCTCATGACGAGTTACTGTCATTATTTTTATATTAAAATGCTATAAAAATTATTATTAAAATATAAAAAATCTGTGTTTATTGTAATTAAAACATTATTTCTTTACTAAATTACACATTAAAAAAATGTAATGCCACAAAAAAAGACTAACTATTATTTATATTCATATTATTTTTAGTACATTTTAAACTTTGTTTTTTGAAAATTCCTGCATCTTGTTCAAATTTGTTTAGACATTGTTTGAATTTACATGCCAATAAATCAAACTCCATAAATTGTTTTAAGTTCTATTGTTTAAGGTTAATAAAACATTGAACTAAATCAATATCTTTATTATTTTCAATTCGGAAAAATCTGGCTTCAGCCATCTAACCATAAAAAAATAATGTTAAGGTACAGAGATTTAATATTTAAATAAAATCGTTGGCTTATTTATACGATATTCGTCACAACACAAACAGCCATCTTTGAATTCAGGTTTATTTATCATTATTGTTGTTGTAATAAGTAATAAACTTTTATTATTATTCAAACTAATATATTTATTCGTGATAAAATTATATCTGTCAATATCTGTCACACAAGGTCATCACAAGGTTATATTCTATATTTTTTATTACACACATTAGATGGCAGCACATACATAACAAGTATTTTTCTTTAAAATAATAGCTAAATAATTCAAATATAATTTCAATAAAATAACTTACTTTTGAAGCATCCTCATTTTTGAAAGTCCAATTCTTAAAAGATTCTAAGCGTTTAACTTCAAACATCATATTTAGTCTTCTTACCTGCATGTATATCAATTAACGTAATATGTAATTAAATTTCATCTTAAAAAAACAAAAACGAATATTTTTACCTGCATATATTTCAACATCACTGTTTTAAACGGGAATTTCCAAAAATTTTATCAACAAATTCAAATGTCAAATGACAGAACACAAATACACTAGTGACTAACACTACCAACCTAAGAAAGCCAAAAATAACTACATGAATATTAATGCTATTTTTATTCATTTTTTATACTGTTTTTTATACGCATTCCCGAAACTAACAGTATATATGCTTTAAATTAATTATATTTATAATTATATTATATTATTATAAAATATATGTTAAATATATAGACCAGAGACTTTTATATATAAAAATCTCTGATATAGACATGTAGTTTGAAGCTGACAGTTTGACATGTAGCTGTCATATTTTCTAACCTTGTAATAATAACTAACTTATTGGAAAACTAATTGAATATAATATAAAAATAATAATAAAATAAAATAATAATAATATAAAAATTCAACATGTTTATGATAATGAAATTATGTCGCTTATGTAGTGGCTATAAAGACGTCTGTTCAACCTTAAATCAAATCGATGTAGATAATATAATATTATTGGAAAAATTAAATAAGATTTCACCCGGAATTGTACGTATAATAAACAATAATATTGTGTAATTTTATTACATTTTAAAACTTATTAAATTTGAATACATATTTTGTAGCTGATGAGCAATGATAATTTACCAATTGGTATATGCGTAAGTTGTATTACGGAATTGAACCGAGCTTATAAATTTATAAATAACTGCATCAAGATTCAAGAAATATTTCAACAATATTTAAAACGATCGAAAAATGAACAACAAATTATGATCAATGGTATAAAGCTTGAAGAATTAAATACTAATAGCGAAGTCAATTTAAATGATGTAACTGTGGAAACTAGTGTTTTAAAGCAAGAAAATTTTAAGGAATATAATGAATCTGATTCTACCGAACAAGAAAATATCAGGGATGATTTCATATCGGTTGAAGATGATATTAAATTGGAAATAAATGGGAAAAATCGTCACGATAAGCTCCATAACAAAGATGGAAGTCTTAAATTTGAAAAGAAATATTTAGATGAATTTAAACCTCTGAACGAAGATAAAGACAAAATTCGACATGATTTTCAAAATAAGTTATCTGTAGAAAATTTAGAAGACTCAAAATCTGTAAAAAGTATTGAATCAATGAAGGAAATTGGTGAAAATTTATCTAAACTTCGTAAAGTCGATAGTGTAACAAAAAAATGTGAAATATGTAGAAAAATTATTAACAAAAACGCTCATATTTGCAAACATAGAAAAATATATAAATGTAAAGTATGTGATGAAGTTTGCACTGATAAATATAGTTTGAAACAACATATTCGTGTACATCTAGGTGAAAAATGCCACGAATGTGAAATCTGCAAGAAAACTTTCACGCAAAGTGGAAACTTAAAAATACATATGCGCACACATACAGGTGATAAACCGTACCTATGCGAAACATGTGGTAAAACCTTCGTTTCACCTTCTCAATTAACGCTACACGTTCGTATACATCGCAAAGAAAAACCCTACGAATGTGAGCTATGTAATAAATTATTCATTACATCAGCATCATTGAAAATTCATTTTCGTACGCATACAAACGAGAAACCAAATCATTGTAAAATCTGTAGTCGAGCGTTTCGTTGTAAAGCCAATTTGATCTCTCATCTCGCCACACACCGAGATGATAAACCGTTTAAATGTGAGATATGTGATAGAGCGTTCAAACAATCATCTTATTTAAAAGCGCATGTTAGTACCCACGCAAACGAAAAACGTCATATATGTAAAACATGTAACAGAACTTTTTCTCGAAGTTCATATTTAAAAATACATATACGGACACATACAGGTGAAAAATTATACGAATGTAATATATGTAATAAAGCTTTTACAGTAAATCAAAGTCTACAAATCCATATTCGAACTCATTCCGATGAGAAACCTTTTAAATGTGAAATATGTAAAAAGACTTTTAATCAGGCACATCAATTAAAACCACATTTGCGTACCCATTCAAATCAGGCACATACAGATGAAAGAACGCATAAGTGTGGAATATGTGAAAAAAGTTTTTTCCAAAATCGAAATCTAAAAATACATATGCGAATGCATACAGGGGACAAACCTTTCGAATGTAAAATATGTAAAAAAACTTTTACACAAAGTGGAACTTTGAAAACTCATATTCGTACACATACTGGTGAAAAACCATATGAATGCGAAATATGTAAGAAAAGTTTTGCTCAAGGCCAACATTTAAAATTTCATATGCGTACACGACACGCAGCTGAAAAAAGCTGCACAAATGTAAAATAGCCTCTCCGGACTTCGGGTTATTTGTTGTAATCTCCGGATTAAACTGAATTTAGATGTAGTCATATAGTTTTAAGTTAAACAAATTAGTAAGTCATTACTATGATCAGAAATTTATAGGCAAATCAAAATATTATTTAGTTTAATGTACAAACGTTGAAATGAATTTCAAAATTTTATGATTTTATTCAAATTAAAATGTTTTTATATTTAAAAATAGTAGTTTTCATGTATTGAGTCCCAAAGCATCAAAAACCTCACAATCAGCATTAACTTTCCTTTTAATCTCACGATCAAAGCGACCATCCTTAGACAATAAACTACACAAATTCATCTGGAAATTTGTATTATATCTGACATTAATAAATAAATTAACTTTAAAGAGGAAATGTGAGTTAAATTATTTTATCCACAAATATCATTCGTTGAACAAATAAATGGTTTATATAAAACAAATTGGTAACCTACATTAGCTAACCGGTTAATCAGTATGGTTATACACTTATGAATTTTATTAAACCTAATTCTTTTATTAAAATATTCGTATTACATATATTATAAGATTTTAATTAATAATTAATTCAATAAAAAATAATATTAAATACAATATATATCGCAAAATATTTTGCTTTTTGTTTAACCAAAACCAACCCGGTTAGCTTATGAATATTATTATTATATAATTTATACAATTTATGTTACATTTTGCAACATTTTTATATTTTGCGCCAGCTACTCATCCACACTTTTGTTCCCAATTTCATTTTGTAACTGTATTAGCAGTTTTTTTGAATTTTATTTAGGAATTTTGGGACGCACAAACGCACGAATTTCAGATTAGTTTGAGGCGGTAAAAGGTTATATTTGTTGTATAGCTATTGTGTTACTAATTTTGCAAGACAAGTTATTTAAGAAATATACCATATTTGTGTAGAAATACAACTAAACATGGATAAAACAATGCTCTTAATGTTGTTATTGCCTGGAATGAAAATTGATCGAAATAAATCTGAAATTGAAATATTTAAGAAATATTTTCGAAGTCTTGATCCGAGAGAAATGTAAGTATTAAGCCGCCATTAAAAGATTGGAAATTTAACGACAAGTACTTATAAATACACTTATCCCTCGATTTGCACGGCACTCGTTTTACACGATTTATAAATTAACGAATTTCAAAAAACTGGTAAAAATTTATGATTCGCATCAAGCAAGCTCAAGTAATGAAAGTGACATCATCAAGAAAAAAATAGTGATGACAGTAATTAAACTTATAATTAACTTTTAAAGGATGTTTTTTTTTCTATTTTTTGTTCCTAATGTAAAATGAATTAAATATTGGTTATTTTATGAAGGAAGTATATTGTTAAGTCTCAAGATGTCTTACTTTTGTTTTACGTAAATAAATGCACTGAATTTTGGTTTTATTTTCGTTTTACACGGTGTTTTACTTAGCAAAATCCAAGATTTCAATTTAGACGGTTTTGTGCCGGAACCTATCTTCAGTGTAAATCGAGGGATAGGTGTATAATTATTTTATGAATAAGATCAAATTTAACGCAATTTGTGTTGAAATTTCTCGTTATAGAAATGCAGTAATAGAATATATGATAAGAACTGACAATCGTTATAATAAATCTGCAAATCTGGCAACGACATTTCGTTCAGTAGGTAACGAAAGATACAATAATCGAAATTACGAAGATGCCTTGCATTATTATAATAAAAGTCTAGCTGTAGCTTATCCAGATAGTACAGAATATGCACTAGCCCTCGGTAACAGATCAGCTGTATTGTTTCAAATGGACAATTACAAGGTATATGTCAATAGTTTTTCTTTATTAAAATATTTTGGGCGTGTTAAAAAAGCGCATATAGCCCTTTTTTTGTGTACATTGCACAAGCGCATTGCTGATTTTCTGCACATAACATACAGCAACTTATATTTCTAACCTTGTCCGTGATAATTATGGCAATATTATTAATAAAAATATTCGATTTATAGGAATGCTTACTGGACATAAATCGATTATTAAAATCGCATTATCCAGAGAATTTGAAATGTAAAGTTTTTCTGCGTGAAACTAAATGTCACTTGAAATTATTGCATTACAAGCAAGCTAAAGAATGTCTTCATAAAACAGAAGAAACTTTCGAAAATATAATGAAAAATATGAAAAAATTACAAATTGGTATTTTTTTTTTTTTTTTCTAATTATTGCAATATTTAAGCCATGATTTATTGCAAAATTTTAGATGAAGTTAGTAAGAAAATTGAAGAGACTAGAAAGCAGTTAGAAGAACAAAAAATTGAGAAGTACAGCGATAGTTTACCTGAAGATCAAATAGATATTCCAATGGTTAAAAATCCGAAATTCTTGAATGCTTCTATTGATGTAAAAATTCGGTAACAATTTATTTTTGATATTTCAATTTATCCGTTGTGAAGGTTATCTGTAATCGTGTCCACCGATTTGAAAAATATCGTTTCGAGGAAAACGGCTTTAAAATTTTCGAATGTAATAACAAATAGTCTTACATTGAGTCATCGACAGTCGGAAAAAAATAGTTATAACTGTCATATCGACTTTTAACTTTGGAATTAAATAGCCTAAGGACTATACTTTCACATGGTGACATTTTCTTAAAATTGATTTTTTCAAGATTTATGAGTGGAGGTTAGGTTAGGTTTAAAAATCTATAAAGAACTGATTTTAATAGTTGATTTGTCAAAGTTCTAACAAAATAAACTTTACACATTATATACGTTGTTACAAGTTTGACAGATAAATATGAAAATTTTAAAATTCATAAATTTAACGAGCGCAATTTGCTTAAATCGCCGTTAATTTATTTCGATAAACTAATTAAATCATTAGTTAATTTTTGAAATGAAGAAAAATTGCATTGAACTTGTCGAGCGTTGATCTTGTGGCATAGTTGGTTAACGCAATTGCCGCGAAAGCAAAAGGTTCCGGGTTCGAACTCCGGTAAGATCAATACATTTTTCTTCATTTAAAAATTTTACTAATAATTTTAATTAGTTCATCAAAGTAAATTAATGGGCGATTTAAGCAAATGTCAAAGTGAAACTAAAATAATCTTTTCGAAATGTAGTTTTCCGATTGTTTTAAACTGTAAATAATTTTTTAATAATTACAGACGTAATCACGAAAAGGGCAGACATGTTGTAGCTGTAAATAATATAAAGAAGGGCGATATTTTATTCGTTGAAGAACCTTATGCATTTACCCGCATATACAATATTGAGAATAATTTTTGCGCTTACTGTCTTAATAACTCTAAAGCGTTAATTCCGTAAGTTTTAGATCGGAATAGAAAGCGTTTTTTTGTGTTTTGTCCAGAAATATCTGGACTCGAACACAAAAAAGATCGCTTTCTGCTCCTCGTAACATAGTTATACTATTAATATTATTATTTATATCTGCAGCTGTACAACGTGCATCGAATTACTCTATTGTTCGGACGAGTGCCGTACGAATTCGTGGAATCAAAGCCATAAATGGATCTGTATCGGTTCACGAAAAGGTTTGCTGACCAGCGATCATATGATTTTGAGTTTAAATATACTTTTTAAAGCATCGCATACCGGATTTAATACCGAAATTAAAAATCATTCTATTTATGGCGATGAACACGATAATTATCCGTTTCTTTTCAATCTTATGACTCACAAGAATGATGTTGATAACAGTATAATTTTGTCTAATATCAAGGTAATAAATATTGTTTCCTTTACAATAATAGTCATTTTTATTAACAGTTTGCTACAAATTTTGCATTTGATTTTAAACTAACTGCACCAATGAGCTAGAGATTTGAAACTTTAAACATAGCTAAGCTAATTGGATGATGCAATGCACAATATTATAACTAATGGGGTCGTTGCGCTCAATCAAATTTACTATTTTCAATAATAAATATTAAAAGATTATATAAAAACAAGGCCAAAACACATTTTTTTAATTCAAAAACTATTACAGTATTTTTAAAAAAAATTAGGAAAAATAGCGTTTTTTACGCGCCACAGAATCTCCTCAACGCTTATGACGTCAACCTTTTTCAGATTAGACAAGGATAACCTATTGTCAGATATCTATATTTATCTCTTTCTATCGCACACAACTTATTAGAAATGTCAAATGACAGCTACTGGTAGAGTGTTGCTTTTGTTAAAAGTGCACTTGATATTAATAATGTAATAGTGCACATTATATATATTTTATTATTATTATTATATATTTTATTATTATTATACATTTTATTATTATTATTATAATTACATATTTTTTATTATTATATATATTATTATTATTGGTATCGGAGGCGTTAGCCTACGTATATGTTTTTGACATTGCTAATAGAATCGACTAGTTTTTGATTTAGCCACAAGATGGTACTATAGAATGGATGACGTCACAAATTTCAAAATTTGAATTTGACCTTCGACTTCAATAATTTTTTTCTAATTAAATATAAATAATTTAACATTAATATCTATATATATGTAATTGTCTAAATATATATTTTTCATTAAAAAAATAAAAAAAATGAGCGCAACGACCCCATTATTTTTACACTGTCTATTGGTGGTTCTTTTGAATTTCGTTTGGGAAGCACAAATTTCAGTTCAGTTGCACTGTGGCGAATTATCTGGCAATATTCGCAATAAAAACAGTTGTATTGCAAGATCAAAAATACATTATTTGAGTAGAAGAAAAAAACAATAGTTTTTCAAGTTTTTTACACAGATTTAATTTTTTTCACGTAATTTATATACGTATTATTTTTAAATATTTCAAATTTATTATTAATATATTCGAGCAAAAAAATTAAGTAATAAAAACTGATTATTAATTCTATAATTATCAAAAAAAATATCAAAATAAATATCAAATAAAATTATTTTTATGTGATTATAACTTATTGTATGTGAAATGCCAATTTAGTAGGAATAATTATTTAAACAAATTTTTTTAATATAACACGTTTTCAAAACGGACTAAAAAGTATAAAATAATTTCTCTCCCCCATATTCGAAATCCGAAAACTGATGTAGAAGCTGATTTCCCTCTCGGAACTATATCAAAGGGTGAAAAATAGAATAAAACAGGAAATATTTGAAGTAAATTCTTCTTGAGTACAATTTTTATTTATCAATATACATACAAATTTGGAATGATATCAAAATAATGACTGTGTCTAGTTTTAAGTAATAAGGTAATGAAAAATAATTCATGCATTTTGTTTTGTTATTGATTAGATTTGGTTATTTGTAAGGTAGTAGAGATACCATTCATAGAATATAAAGTTATATATATATATAATGTGTACCATCATTATTATTTCACTCACTATCTATAGATCGGTTATAATCATATAATAATCATGACACAAGGTATATTAAATAGTAATCATATTTGTATAGGTCGATACTACAAGCTCGGCTTTTATTGAGATCAAAAAAAATCTTACATAATGGCCAATTTTAATCAAACATTCATTTTTATGAAGTAGAAGAATTTACTAAAATTATAAATCAAATAACTGTGAATATGTCATAGTATGTCATTCATGTATTTGTTCGATTTTAGCTCATGTATGTTTTATTAAGTAGCGTGGACATTTTGTCTAAGTTTTCTAAGTGAAAAATTCTGGAACAAACCGAAGATTACTAATATTATTATTATTATATTATTTAAATAAGACAGGGTGACTAAAACATTGTGAAAACCAGTTTCCCTGACTTTTCCCAGTTTTCCAGACGTTTATTATTAAACAAATTTAAATTCTTAAGTAATGTGAATCACATAAATAAAAATTTCTAAGTACAGGATGGTCCAGAATTATGTACCGTAATTGGTAGAGCTGATAGTACGTTCAAAAATAAGTATACCTTTTTATATACACTTTTTACCAAAACTCAATAATAAAGGAGATACAACCCTGTAAAGGGATGAAATAAAAACCATTATACTAGAATTTGTAAATGGATTGGTCGAGGTGCAGATGCACCAATTAAATGGCCTCCTCGGACTTGTGATCTGAATCCAAAGGATTTTACTGTATTGAGTTATTTGAAATCAAACGTATATAACACTCCAAATAATACATTAAATGAGTTGAGAGACAAAATCGAGTAAGAATATACAAACTTACAAAACAATGCAGTAATATTAAATGGAATAATGCGTTCACTAAATAAAAGAATTCGATTGTGTATACAACAAAATGGAGGACATTTTCGAACATCTGCTGTAAAACACTATTTTATATTAGTATTGTATGATTCTTTTCAAAGTTGTAAGTTTTCGTTCATTAAGTTTGATTAAAGTGTTAAGTGTTGAAAAATGGTTTTTATTTCACCCCATTTACTGGGTTGTATCTCCCTTATTATTGAGTTTTGGAAAAAAGTCTATATAAATAGGTACCCTTACTTTTTGAACGAACTATCAGCTCTAGCTATTACGGTACATAATTCTGGACCATCCTGTATAAGTGTTTGAAACAAATTGAGATAAAACATCAACGCTGTAAAAAAAATACGTAGTTTTTCATTAAAAAAAATGAAATATTACGTTAATTATCACAGTAAAATTACAAAAAAAAAATAATTAACGAACTTGTAGTACCAGCCATAGTTTAAATAGTATATGATAAATAGCAGAAGTGCACGTTTTAAAAAGTGTTATGTTTCATACCAATACACGTTGTATATATTTTGTTTTTTTTTAAATTTGTTTTAAATATAATATGTATATATATAAGTATATAATAATATAATATAATTATCCTTCATGGATTATAATTATAAAAAAATGTTTGTAATTCAATTATTTACAAAAATTGTTACTTATACAATACGTCAATTATAAATTGTAAAATTGGTAAAAAGTCGATCTTAAGCTGGCGCGCAACAGAACGCACACACGTAAATAAACAAATTCATTAATATCATTTTTAATTCGTTTATATATATATATATATATATATATATATATATATATATATATATATATATATATGGACATGTTCTTGTTAGAAATTGTAGAAACATAAACATAAATTATAGCAATCATAAAAGAGTAAATTGTATGGAATCATTAACTCGAAAAAATAAATTAAACTTTAACAACCAATGTCTGTTAATAATAAAACGTAACACAAAAAAGTTTTAGTCGAATATTAAAATAATAAATAATAAAATAAAAAAATTGATGTATCAGTCAATTTGGAAAGGATGTTAAAATCAAACTCATTTAAGTGTTCGATTGATTTTAAATCTTCTTCAAAGGCCTCAAAAACATATGAAACAACAAAAGATAGTTGTTTATATCATAGTGTCATTATTGTATTTTTACCACATGGTTTATGGAATGTAACAAAAAACTCTGTTAGTTTTCTAAGTATGTAGTTTAATTTATTTTTTTAATTTATTATGACTGTGTTTCTTTTTATCTAAATTCGACTGCTCTTACAATTATTTATATTATTACATTGACACACTATGATACAGACAATTATCTTTTGTTGTTCCATATGTCTCAAAGGCCTTTTGAAGAAGATTTAAAATCAATCGAACACTTAAATAAGTTTGATTTAACATCCTTTCCAAATTAGAAAAATATTTCTACCAGTCACTAGCTATTTCATTCTATCATTTATATAAATAAAAACATTTCCTAATTTATATAAAAAAAAAAAACTAACAAATATTTAAGCCTGTATTCTCACCTCACTTTTTTGTAAAAAAAAGTGCTTATATCGTATATTTAAAAATACATTTTCGCTTTTAATGTTAATCATATAAGGAAAGTTTTCCATAAACGGTCAAAAAAGTAGTCGAATTTTGGACTTGAATTGATCGATTTAAATGCAATTTTGTTTATTAAAATGGTCCATGTTTTGGCTACATTTTGTCTCCAGTGCGCAAACAATTTAAATAATTATCAATCTTTAAAAAAAAAAACATATTTTCAAAGCTGGTGGACACCATATCTCGTCACCATATCATCCGGCAAAATTATACAAATGAGAATAAAAGGGCTTCAGGTTTTACTTCTGTTATTAATTTATTAATAAATCAACGTTTCGACGAACTGAACGTGCCTCTTTATCAGGAAAAAAAAATGACAAATGACAAATCAGTAAGTCGTTGTATTCTATTTATACTAATTTATCATTAAATAAAATATTATAATTAATGAATTTGTTTAAATAGTTGTGATCTTACTGATTAGATTCTTATTATTATATTAAGATTAAAAATAGTACTTGATTTGTGTTTTAATATTTAAAAGACGGGTCAATGTATTAAGAACCATCGAATAATATTATTTACGAACAGCACAAGAAATGCTCGAAATATATTAATATATTACTAATTAATTAATTATATAATATTTATAATTAATAGTTTTTAAGAAATTGCACAGCCAATTAGAATATCTAAATATAGTAAAATTGATTTCTCTTATAAACAAGATTTCATTCCGGAATTCCGTTTTATAATTTCAACAATTTGTTTCTTTTATTTATATTTTTTGTAAATGTCCCATGTTTACACGTTGTTTTATTTTTATATAAACGACAATAACAACAACAAACAAACGAACAGTATTTAACAACAACAGCTGCAGCGTTGACGGTGGACATAAAATTATCTTTGGGCCCGTATTACGAGCTCGGTTTTAGAAATTGGTTTTAACTAATATCGATTTTAAGACAACGCAACTGTCATACGAGTAGGACTAAATAAATGAACTGAAAACACTCCCAAAAATCGAGCTTGCAATACCGGGCCTTTGATTTTTTTTGATTGATTTCAAATTGGAATTTATTTTTACTCAGTAAATAAATAAACTACGTTAGTCGTATGTTGATTTACAAAATCGAATTTTATCTTATATCCAACAATAAATATTTAATATTAGATTGTAGTATTTTGTTTATTTACTTAAATCGCCGTTAATTTATTTCGATGAACTAATTAAATCATTAGTTAATTTTTGAATGAAGAAAAATTGACCATTGCGGCAACTGTGTCACAAAATCAACGACAAGGTTTTTCTATATTTTCGACTCGTGAATTTAATCCAATCAAGTACATCAGATGATGTATCTATAAATCTAGCAAATATATTCTTAATTACTAATTATTAATTTTTTCTTCATTCAAAAATCAACTAATGATTTAATTAGATCATCAAAATAAATTAATGGTAATTTAAGCAGAAAAACAAAATACTATTACCTAATATATAATATACCATGTGTAATTAAATAAATCAATTAATTCATAAAATATGCATAAACTGTCAAAGAAATTGGAAAAAAATTGGCAGTTGCGTGTTCATTTTTTAGCAACATCCACTAATAAATCAAATTAATAATAACTTCAAATGATTTTTAAATATTAATCCATTATTTCATTGATTTCAATTTTATTAAAGATATTGTGTTGCCAACTTTCCGAGAAATGTAAAGTGGTCTATATATGGGTTTACCCATATACTTCTAATCTTGTTTCAATGCTTGTGACCATATATGGGCATACAGTTTAATCATAAAAGTTAGACGTGTACCATTTTTGGTAGAAATGGTGGTTAAAGTATTAAAAAAAAATGAAAATAACTGAATAGATCTATATTAGTTATATCGAATCCACTATTAGCTAAATATTTCTTTTGAATTTAATTAAAAATATGAAATATGAAAAAAATAAAATGATACGTACACATGTGAGATCGGATTTTCATCAGTTCAACGCTTATATTTTTTCTACGCAATAACAAATTCCATTTATGTTAAATTTCTAAGACGATTTAATTGGTCCATCCGTTTCCGATTGGCATCGCGGGTCTAACTGACCGCCTTATCATAGGAAGGTGGCGGCGAATCATCAACGATAATATACTGTTGCTGTTGTCTACGATTCTGTAGCTGCAATTGCAACTGCAGCTGTCGTCCAGCTGCCGTACCCGTTTGCGGTAGCATCACCGCAATATGATAGGGAGGTGGTGGCGGTTCGGTTTGACCCGGCAGCGGCGCGGGATGAATCATTGATTGGGCGGGCGGTAGCTGTAAGGCGAACGCGTGCGCCGCAGGCGATAGTTCCTCGGTGGAGCCGGGAGCTGATAATTCGGCTTCCGGTGGAATGGGTGCGTGCGCTTGTGCCACGGCTGCTTCCATAATGGCAGCGGCTGCTGCCGCTGAAGGTGGTGTTGATGTGACTGCCTCGCATAGGGATACAGTACAACCGGCAAATAGTACTACTACTAATAGCGAGCAGAAGATTAACACCTCCATGCCTGTACTCTGAAGGAAAAACATTTGCTATTATTATTATAATAATTTACCAGCTGCAACTAAATAACATAATAACTGAGGCGGATTTGGCTTTGAAACTCTGGATCGGAGATGAATTAAAACTAATATTAATAAAATTATAAAAAATCCCAAAACCGCACTGTAAATTAAAATAAAGCTAAATACGTATTTCGGAAGCTAAGCTTCCATCTTCAGTAGCTAAATAAAATCTACAAAAATCTTACCTGTGATCCAAAGTACATAAACGTATACGTATTTAGCTTTATTTTAATTTAAGTGTGGTTTTGGGATTTTTTATAATTTTATTTTTATTTAAATTTCGACACAGTTGATCTTTTTCTAATCTTTTTTAAAACTAGTATAGTTTATATTGTAAAAATTACTGGCATAATATGGTGAATTGTTCTAGCTTAATTGAAAAAACTGTATTTTTCACTTCCAAGACTTTCATCTCGTTCTACGCTAATGTTTTATTGTGATTCTTCTAGAACAAATATTTTATATAAGGCACCAATCAACATGTGCAGAAATTTTAACAATTGTTTATCAGATTTTGATAGTTTTCATGTTCACTAATTAATAGCTTAAATAATTAAGTTAGTAAAAATAATATATTAATATAATTATACAGGGTGGCCACTATTTTCTAGGAACAAAATTCCCTGATTTTTGCAGGTTTTCCAGAGGACTAAGAATTTTTTTCCCGGACTTTTTGGGTAACAAAATTTCAAGATTTCCGTAATTTATTTACTAATTGATATACATTTTAAACTCTGAAAATTTGTTTCACTACATAAAAAAATGAAATTAAAATATGAATGATTGTAACAGAGTTTTCGTCATTAATTTTAAATATTTATACTTGCTCTAAAAAAATTTCCCTAACTTCTGGAAAAATTCTCTGATCAACAAAATTCCCTGACTTTTCCAAATTTTCCAGAAAGTGGCCACCCTGTTATATATTAATTGATTGTAATTGGTTGTATAACTGTTAGGCAATAAAGTTTTTATTATTATTATTATAACACGTAACTTCGAGGTGAATAAAACATGTATTTTAGTTTAGTTTTTCGTTTAGAACAACGCTTGAAGGTAAAAAATCGAATATGTCACTCCAATCTTTTTGGTGTTCCACCCAGATTACAAATATCTGAGCTCAACACAATAATCATCGCTTTCAACTCCTCGTAACATATTATAATATACTATAACCTACAACAATTAAATAACTAACTACCTACCTGATTGTTAAAATAGAATTTAGCACCAGCCATAAAAACCGTTACGATAGCAAACGATGCCCACATACCGCACTTGAGTTTACCGGCAGCGGGCAGTACGTGATGCTGATGATGATTGGGATGTGGGCCATGATGATGATGCGATGAAATTGGATCGGGTGTTACGGCTGACGATGGTGCACCACTTGGTCCCCGATCACCACCCCGACTACTACCATCCAATGGCAGATCGAGGAATACACCGCTATCTAATTCTACCGAATGCGGTGTCTGGGCGACTGACGTCTGCTGCGAACCACTGTCAAGTCAACAATTTCTAATATTAATGTCAAAAGATAAACTTTTGTTCTTGGGTCCTGAACCTACGTTATGATTAATTCTAATAATTATCTTTCTTATGATCCGTGGATTAGTTTTGAAATTTTTTAAATACCTACTTGTCTTTTACAATAATATAATTACATAAATTTATTATTTGGTAAAATTGCCATTTTTTGTAATAAATTTATGTAATTATATTATTGTAAAAGAAATGTATTTTTTAGAGAAAAAATTAGCTGAAGATTAAGACATTTATGCCTTCGAAACGTTTGAATTACTTAAATAAATAAAATAAACACTACTTGTGTATTTTATTGAAAACCAAGGATCCTATTGCATTTCAAAACAAATTATTATTAATTAAATCTCTCTAATTGTATAAATGTTTCTCCAGCATCTCCGACTAAACCCTCTGAATCGATTTTGATGGAAGTGGTGTCATTTTAATTGGTTCATTCCCTATTTGAGACTAGGCAAGTTTCATCTTTCTACGATCTTTCATCTTGGTTCGCAAAAATTTTAATCAAATTATGTTTATAATGCAAATCAGTCAAATGACAGCGCTGTGTGAAGTTATGTACACTACTGATGATAGAAGTGTTGCTTTTGACTAATATATAATAGTGCAAAATGTAAATGGAACTTACTTATAGGTCGAGGGCGAGGGTAAGTGATGTGAATGCGTTGCTGCCGTAGCAAGCACATTACCGGCAGCTGCGGCGATGGTAGGCTGACGGGCCGGATGCGGATGCGAATGCGGATGGGTAGAATGATTGTGTGGCCGGAGATGATGGCGAGCAGCATTTGCGGCAACGCATTCGACCGACTGAAATCGATGCACTGGCGTCACCATCAGCTTAATATGCGATTGCGACTGTGGCGGTGTGTGGCAGTAACTTCTACTAAAACATATTCGCATATTTTCAAAATAAATATTGTAACACAGGTGTTTTTAAATATTTCTAAAAGAGGAAAAATAAAACTATTCGGAACTTAAAAAATCTAAAACGTACCACATGCATAAACAAAGAACGAGTAGTGTATATTTGGCCCGTGCAGGGGTACACACCTAGCGGTGGATGAGCACAGACCTAGACCGAGTCCTGGTGCACCACGACGTCCAAAACCCCCGGAACTAATCGACGATGGTATCCTATGACGGCCGCTAAACCCACACGTCTGACTACGCTTGTCAATCCAGAAATGCATGAACGCTTACTTTACTTTAATACGGTTAACGGTTGCTCTAGCTGATTTTTGTACTTATTTAGAATTTTGCTTCGTCAACTACTGCATCCTCCTCAACGGCAATGTTCGTATCTCCATTGTGTCTACGGATAAAACACCCAACGTTATATATATACTGTATTACTTACTTGTATTATTTATTTACTTATACCCATCGTAAAAATTGTGGACGGTATTGAAACGCGTTTTGCTGTTTAAATGTAATACAGCCATTTTTCACATATAAACGCAAACTCACAAAATATAACCGTAAATAAATTCATTTTGATTGAGTATTTATTTTAAATGACAATACGTGTTACAACGTCATTTTATGCATTTTCACAATATATGACAGTTTAACTGCGCCGGTACGGAATCAAATCTGTTTTAGCGATACTGTCAAGAATATGGGCATCTTCGGTTCTTATTGATTTTAATATAACAACTACAACCATACTACACAACTACCATTCTTCTACACTTTATTTTATGAGTTTTTTTAACTAATTATTTATTAACTTGTAAATATTATATAACTATATAAATATATAATTATTTTCATATTTTTAATAAAAAAATTATAATTAAATTGAATGACAGCGATTTAATTTTCACCGCTTTTCAAATTGTAAATTTGAAGTTAGAAACAATCACAAATAAGTTATTTATAAATATATATATAAAAAAAAATAAATAAGTAAATTCTATATACATATAAAGTTAAAAAATATTATCTGTAAATTTTGACAAATTTTAAATTTAATTTATATATAAAATTAAAGTTTAATAAGTGTGAAGTGTGCATAGTGTGATAGTGTGCTAATATTTTGACATGTAAGTTACGTGTGGTTTTGACAGTTTTGTAAAAGCGAATTATTTATTTTCCACAACATTATCATTATATTTTCATAAATGTAAATTATATTATATAATTTATATAGTGTATATAGACATTTTTTTTAAAAGATGATTTATATAAAGTTCAACGGCGAAGCTGTGAAATTTTTCGATTCATTTTGCACATGTAACGATAAGAAAAACGAAAAAGATAATAAAAGTGAAACGGTCACATGTAAGTGTGGTGAAGAATACGAAGAGTATGAATGGACATGGGATGATTGCAATCTAGTTAAATCTGCCTCTTTATCGGAGAACAAACGCGATGTACTTTTTCATCAGACATTTAGCTCAGGAACAGGCGCTGTACGAGGGAATGTACCTTTTCAACAAAATTGTCATTATTATTGGGAAATTAAAATGCTTACTGCCCTATACGGTACCGACGTGGTAAGTTACAGTTTAATTTTACTGATTGAACAAAGTTTAATCGAGGGGAAAACCACTTGTACAATCTGGTGTACACATTAATTAAAATTTCTTAAAATCTTAGTAAAATTCTTTAAAATGATAGTAAAAATATTCTTAAAACTCTTGTAAAAATCTCTGAAATCCTGGAAATTTCATATAAAATTCGTAAAATCAACGAATGACTACAATCTCAACAAACATATACGTGAAATTTGTAAAATCTGGTCTACGAAATTGGAAGAAATGGTTTCCCCCTCTGTTTTAATGTTATTATCATACAATATTTATAAAAATGGTTATGTTTGATAAGAAAATTATGTATTTCATTTTTTGCCAAATATCGAAGATTAATCTAGAAGAAAATAGAAGTTCTATTAATGATTTACATATTTTGTATTACACTAAAAATTCAACCAATTTATTATACTACGTATGTAAAGTACGTCTCTGGAAACGTGTTATAAGAAACCAAATGAGCTAAAAAAATAATTGGATTTTAATGAAATTTTGGAAAATGGTTTCGTTTGTTTTAAAATTAAGCTACGGCCGAGGGGAAACCACTAGTACACTAGTACAATTAAAATCCCTTAAAATTAAGAAAAAATTATTAAAAATATTCTTAAAAATCCTGGAAATTTCGTATAAAATCCGTAAAATCAACGAAGAATGACTACAATTTCAACAATCATATATGAAATTGGTAAAATTTGGTGTACAAAATTTGAAGAAGTGGTTTCGCCCTCGGCTACGGCAAAAGTAGCTTGAAAATGATTTTTTGGAATAAGAAAATAAGAAAAAAAAACGCATATAACAATTTGTAATCACTATTTACTGGTGTCTTAAACGCAATGAAGTTTTTAAAAAAACGTTATGCAAAAAATTTCTTACCAAAAAATCATTTTCTGTCCTAATATACCGGGTGTATACTTGGTTTATGCAATATAGAAAAAACAATGTTATTTTTTTAACATCGTAATTCCTGCCTCCCCGTTAGTTTTAGAGAAAAATTATAAGAGACAAAAATTATTTAGAATTCAAAATTACATTATTTACGCTTAAAATAATTGTGATATTACGTCTCAGTAATTAATTATTAATTAAATAAATATTATCAGTTTTCAGCAATATCAGACAGCCATGGACAAAACGCGAATGTATTTTGTTCACAAATGTCAGTGTATTGTCATTTAAATGCAGTTGTAAACAAAATACATTCGCGTTTCGTCCATGGCTATCTGATATTGCCGAAAACTGTTAATATTTATTTAATTAATAATTAATTACTGAGACGATATATCGCA
The DNA here is from genome assembly GCA_963966155.1 of Clivina fossor. NCBI lineage: Eukaryota > Metazoa > Arthropoda > Insecta > Coleoptera > Carabidae > Clivina > Clivina fossor. Next base: position 12,463,979 of record OZ014567.1, read on the forward strand.
ATTATTTTAAGGGTAAATAATGTAGTTTTTAATTGTAAACAATTTTTGTTTCTTATATTTTTTCTCTATAACTAACGGGGAAGCAGGAATTGCGATGTTAAAAAAATAACATTGTTTTTCCTATATTGCATAAACCAAGTATACACCCGGTATATACAAATATTACATATAACTGAAAACAAAAACATTTACAGTAGAATGTTTCAATTCGTTTTACGTATAATGCAAAAAATATATTATTTGAAGAAAAGTATGTTAAAACAAAAAAAAAAAAAACATAAACAAACAAATATAAACCATTTTTTATTATTATTATTATTATTATTATTAAGACAATGTTATTCTGTAATGGTGGTAGATGGTAGGTGTCGGCACGGACAACGTAGACATGAATCTCTGGCCGTATCGATTCTGTAGTTTACTCGGTCTCGACAAGGATTCCTGGGGCTATTCGTATCGCGGCCAAGTACAACACGACGGTCGCAAACAGGAATACGGGCCGCGTTTCGGTGTCGGCAGTATTATCGGCGTCCACCTCGATATGTGCAAGGGCACCCTGGAATATTATCTCAATCGTCAACCGCTCGGTATCGCATTCACCGGTCTCAAATCGTATCGACTCTATCCGATGGTTTGCTCAACGGCTGCCCAATCTGCGATGCGTGTCACCTGTTCAATATCGCTGCAGCCCACTTTACAGATGCTAGCGTTGAAGCGTTTAACGTCGATTGATGATGTGTTGGATATTGCGAATGTGCTGGATTCGGTGCCCGGATTGAGAAAGTTGCTCGTTAAGAAGTTTTGGTGGCTACTGGCGTCATATGAAAAGCATGGTATGTATACTGAGAGAGTGGTTTGCTTGCAGCGAAAGTTTCCAAATAATAGGAATAGAAAAGAATGCTATGACTATGAGATAGTGTTGGGGATAATTATTTCCCACCAACTAGTTGTTTTTATTATTTGAAGATTGGCAAACATACGACACCAACCTCAATCTTCATAACTAAAATGTCTGTCAAAAAGGAAAGTAACGTAAATGATTGTGAAAAACAAATCTGTTATCATCTGTGTAAATTTATTAAAAGTCAGTAGAAATAAGTGTGTATTAAGCCTGTGTTTTTTATGCAAAAGGCCGCCTTTTGCTAATGCTTTTACAAACATTTTTGCCAATACTTCAAAATAAATAAATACTTTCAATCTGTAAGATTAATTCTTCATCTATTCATCAACTAGTTGCTTGTCTGGATAGAGGAATGTTTGGAGGGAATTACTTTCGAGATAATGGAAATAAAGTTTGTGCCGCATGCGCTATGAGATAGGTTAGATGAATGTGGATGAAATTGTCTGGATAGAGGAATGTTTGGAGGAAACTAATTTCAGAATAGTGGAAATAGAGTTTGTGCTACACCCTTTTGGGTACATGGCATGATTGTATATGTAATTAAATATAGGTGTTTTTATGTTAATAATAAATAATTATTTCGAAATAAATTTATATACATTTTGTATAAATAATAAAATCACGTGATTCATGCATGATTATCACAAATATTTTTATATTCTAAATGATTTTTATAGAATTTATTACAATATAAAATTTTGGAAAATGTATTTTTAATGTCGTTGATTACACGGAATAGCTGTTACATATCAATCAGAAAAGTGTGAATAATGACAAAAGGTCACATTATCACTTTTTTTTTCTTGATAATTGATTATAAAATTAGTAGTTTTTCGCTATTAAATATACGAGTAATTATTTTTAATTATACATATTTAGTCAAAACATGTTCAAAATACTTAGCTCATTTTTATCAGTGTTTTTATCATAAATAAGTAAAAAATTTATTAATGTGTTGTTGTGTTGCACAAATTTTAATTTCCTTATTTATTTCAAAATTAAATTATATATTTTTAATTACTTTTTAAAATCTTCAAATTTAATTTATTCGTTACTGAGTTACCATCATATATTAATTTAAGTTTTAAGTTAAAGTTAAATATTTATTTATAATCGATGTTTCGACGAATTCAACGTACATCTTCATCAGGAAAACTGATACAACTGACTTTACCGTAAATAAACAGAACATAGAAACAAGTTCCTAGACTTAACAAATAAGTAACTAGATCATAAAATAATTATAAATTACTAATGAAAGGAAGCCAAATTTTATTTAAATGCAGTTACACTGATTGATGTTATTCTTTTTCTTTATAAATTTCTATTGCTTCTCTTATCAATCTACTGTTAATCTAAATCATTTTTATTTTAATATAATGAATTCTGAAAGATTTTTTACTATGCTATAAATTACCTAATAATAGTAGACAGGTAGAACTGTTTCTACTAGATTGACAGAACATAAAAAATTAATTCAGATAAATCTGCTATTGCTGAAGATGCTTTAGAATATCTTCATGATGTAAAATTCGAAGATACTGTAATAATTGCTAGACCAATCAATATTAACAGCAGATTGATAAGAGAAGCAATAGAGATTTATAAAGAAAAGAATAACATGAATCACTGTGAAGGGGCACTGAGTTGAATAAAATTTGACTTCCATTAATTAAAAATCTATAATTGTTATTTACTTTAATATCATTGATAAATTTTAACCTGATAAAGACGAGCATTTAATTTCGTCGAAACATCGTTTTTGTGTAAATAATTAAACAGAATTGTATCCTAAAACAGTTTTTATATTAATACAAACACATTGTACTATAGTAAAACTTATTGTTGCAGTTCCACAACGAACCGAGAATAAACATGGTTTTAGGTTAGTGCAGAGCGATGAAGATGACGACGACTGTCCTAATTTACACGAAGTAAAACGTCGTCCCGTACAGCAGCAAAGGAAACGGAAACGCGATCGAAGTTGTAGCAGCGGCGGACTGAACGAATCGCAAGAAATATTATCGTCAAATTCACGACTTACAGACGGTCCAACATCGTCTGATGTTCTACTACATCATAGCGTTGTCAAGTCGTCGGATATGATTTTCGCACCGTGCGATACGTGCGGTATTGTACGCGCAATTGGCTCGAAGAAGACCTCACATGCGAACCGAAACCGGGTCTGTCTCTACTGTGATGCTATCTTTGATTTGTGAGTCATTCGTAGACTTATATATTTTTCTAATTACTTTATTATTAACATTTTGTAAACAATCTTTCGGAATCAATCTTTATTAATAGTCGACGTAGTCCTAGGAACAGAACATAGAAATAAGTTACTAGCTAACAAAAAAGTAACTAGATCATAAATTTTATATCACTGTGCAGACACTGATCTAAATAAAATTTGGCTTCCATTTGTATGATCTTGTTTCTATGTTCTGTTATTTGTAATGACATTTGTAATCATTTTTTTTTCTGTTGAAGATGGACGTTGATTATGTTGAGTCCGTCGATTATTACAAAACTTAAACCGAAAGCTGTTTTATTTTATTTTATTATTATTTTTGAATAATTCGACGGCATCGCATCTATTTTTCTTTAATTTTTTCAATTAATACAGAATTTCAACTTGCGTTATTTTTTTTATATTAGTTAAAACGTAATACTAATTGCGATTTATAAAGAAAGTGTGTACATTTAATATTTGTGCAATGAAGAAAAAGAAAATTAGAATAAATGTTAAATAATTTCCTAACCTAACATGTAATACAGGTAAATTTTTATAAATAGTTTTGGTTTTACATTCCGATTTCATTTCTAGCCTTGATAAAAACATGTAATATTAATGTACAAAAAATATAAAAATTAGATACTTATAATATTTGTAAAAACAAAAACCTGTGAAATTGTTACTAATTAAAATAAGCCATTTTAAAAAAATGTTAATTTAACTGTAAAATTTTATACTCAGATCAAAATTAGCTGATAAATATTTGTTTATAAGGAGTAAGGTTATGTTTATTTTTTGAACAAAAGTGTGACTATATTTTTTTTTCATATTTCATCAAAAAAAAAAAAATTGTTAATGGATATAGAAAATAATGTATAAATATTCAATTGTTATTGCAATTGTATATGATTCGAATGATGTATGGGGTATATGTTGTTTGTAGTTGTATTCGCTAAATATTATTTATATTTTTCAAATAAAGTGTTTTTATATATTTTCTTTTTGTACTATCAAAACCACTTTTCTCGGTATTTATTATGAGGTTATATAAACATATTCAGTGAAGATGTCATAGATTTATTAAAAAAAAAAAAATAATGTACAACGGAATTTAATAATAATAGGACTATAAATAAATTCTAACAACTGAACAAATTAAAGTTTTATGAAAAAGATAAGATTAAATACGAAAAAAAAAACACATAATTTGTAATATGTACAAAAAGTATTGTAAAATATATCCTCGGATAAGTTTATATAAAAATATAAACTGTAGTCAATAAATGAGCAACAAATTTGAAATATTTTTGAATACACAGTTTGATTCATTTGTAAGGAGTGTACTGGGCCCATATTTTAGAGCAGTTTTAGATAAAAATAGTCAAGATTTCAATATTAATTTTTACTTTTATTATGTATCAAATATAAACTAATTTTGTAAATTAGATACTTTTAATTATATTTAACATTTTAAAATAGAAATAATGCTAAAGACAGTTCTAATATTTTTTAAATAAATACTTTAAAATATAAGTACACACTTTTATCGAAAAGTTATTATTCATTTTGCTGAAAAAGTTCAATCGGTTCATTTAATTCAATTTCGGAGTAAAATATTTTTAAAAAAATTTAATTTACAATATTTCTATTGTATTTCTTTCTTTTTCGGTCTGTAACTTTCGATCGAATAAATCTATTGATTTCAAAATTTAATAGAGAATCCAAAATTGTAGCTCAAATTACTGCCTAAAGATTTTATTTGAAACTTTTTCTTGTAAACTTATCAGAAGACAATATATATTGAAACGTTTCAATACTTTTTGTACACGATATATATAAAAAAAAAACATGTTACTTATAACATCTAATGAAACAGAAATATAAAATAGTGTTCGAACCGGTTTACTACCGCCCATATATTTCCAAAAAAATGGTCGGTTTTTACCGTAAGTACTCAAATCAAGGTTATACAAAGCCGTGCGGCTGTAACCGATAAAAATATTGTTTAACCAGTATCCAGAGAACTATATTTTAATATCGGTTTTTCATATTCTAAACAAATAATGTATTTCCTAGAAATATTTATTATGTAACCAATAACAATTTATTTTCGGAGAATTAAAATTTAATTATAGATTATACAATATTCTTTCTTAGAAATAGAGATCCAATTTTGTTTATCTGCTTTAAAATTTTAAATACAGTTTTTAAAAATCGGCATCATTTTTTCGGTTAGAAGTTATAAAATATTGGTTAAGGTTAGTTAATGTAAAATATTTATCGATTTCATGCGCTCTGGTTATAACAGAAAAATAAGTTATGAAACGAGGGTGCCTTCATGCGGTTTAAATAGTGTCAAAACAATGGAAAGAACACTTATCGGATTCGGTTGAGTTATTTTCATCGGAAAATACCTCATTTAATAGCGCCATATCTTTATGTTGTAAATATTGAAACATTTTTTGTTCAAACTGGGCTGCAGTCTTCTGCGAAATATAAAATTTGAGTAAAGCAGAAAGTGTTACAATTGAATTTTTAGTCTGTTCCAAAATTTCGCTGTAAAATAATAATAATAATTATATATTAACATACAAAAAAAAATATAAAATCAATTTCTAAACCTACTCATATACTTGTCCGCCGTTTTGACTCAAAAATATACAATACTGACATAAGCAAACGCAAAATTTGAAAAAGTAAACACAATGTGTTTTACTTGGCTCACCCCATGAAGCTTTCGCAATCTCAGACATTTGTTTAAAACAATCAGCACAATTTTTATAATCATCTAAAACAGAAATGTAAATTAACAATTTATAGTAAAAAAAAAATAGTATCAGTATTTTTAATTGTAAATCGTTTTTTTCTTTTTCAATGTTTATATTTGATGTCAAAAATATATGAAATGATTTTGTAGGTATACGTTTGCTAGTGGTCGTCCGATGAGTAGATGAAGATGGTATGATTGAGAGAGTGGCTTGCGTGAGCGAATGTTTCCAAGTAGCAGGAATAGAAGAGCATGTGTGAGAGGTATCATAAATGCGGATAAAGCTAAAGTTACTTGTTTAGATAGAAACTAGGGAATCCAGTGACCCTTAAAGGGTCATGTTTGAAGTCGAAAATAATAATTAAACATAAACATAATAAAAATAAATATAAATAAACAAATAACAATAATAATAAAATATTAATTATATATTAGTCAAAAGCAACAATTCTATCATCAGTAGTGTACATAACTTCACGCAGCTGTCATTTAACATTTGCAGGTTAGCATCTTATCTATGGTTAGCATTAAACATAATTTGATTCAAATTTTTGAGAACCAAGATGAAATCGTAGAAAAATTAAACTTACCTATTTTCAAATAAGGAATGAACCAATTAAAATGACAACTCCCATCAAAATCGGTTCAGGGGTTTAGGAGGAGATGCTGGAGAACCATATATACAAACATTTGACAATTAGGGAGATTAATAACATTAGTTTACTCACTTCTGTCCTTAAAATGTTGGAAAGAACGCATATAATATGCGAGGAAATTAATATTATTTTTGAAATAGATTTGTTTCATCAAATCATATACGCCAACTAATTCTTCTTCGCTAATACCAATCGATAATATCTCCATAATTTTCTCCTCAGATTGTCTGTGTTGATCCAAATTGAAATTATGCGAACAGTTCAGACATTTGGCATTGCTAAAAGCTAAAAATGGTCCTTGAGCTGGCCCATTACATTTCGGACACAGCCATGGAAATGCCGATGTCTTGTTAAATGGATTAGCGCACGCTTGACATTTACAAGTGAAACTGTATTTTACTAAAGCCTCCTTTCGTTCCTCGGCTGAACTAAGAAATACATCTATGTGGTTAATGTAACAAACGGTTATTTCCGATCCTTTCTTAATATCCGTCAACGCTCTGATAATTCGCAAATTATTGTCGTAACTAAAATAATATACACAATTAGAGTATCCGTTAAACCAAACATTTTTCCAGTCGTGGCTAAAATCGATAAATTTACATCGAGAAAAAAAAAAGAAATAATATTTTTTGCTTGTTTTTACGTAAGTAACAAGTGAAATTTTCCGGAAAACGCGTGTTAATACATACGCGATATAAACGCTATATGTTTTCCGGAAAATTTCACTTGTGTAGAGAACCTGTTACTTTCGTAAAAACAACCAAACAAATATTATTTCTGATGTTTTCTCGATGTAAATTTATCGATTTTAGCCACGATTGGAAAAATGTTTGTTTTAACGGACACTTTAATACATATAAATTTTGATTTATAAACTATACTATAATTCTGTGCATTATCATTTTTCCCTAACTTTTATTATTTAACAAATAGTAAATTCCTGAGTAATGTGAATCACAAAATATTCATTAAAATAAAGACTTCTTCTAAGTATAGGTGTGTGAAAATAATTGGATTAAAAATAATTTTAATATATACTAAAAGTGAAATTCATTAATTTTTGCAGAGATATAAATTTGTGTTTGTAATTGTTGTGAATTCGCCCAAACAAATTTTTTCCCTGACTACAAATTAAAATCCCTGACTTTTCCTGGTTTTGGACCATCCCTGTATAATACTAAAACTTCCCATCTATAAAATACGAACCTTTGTGCTGTATTTGGTACACAAGAATGATTAATTAACGAACAAGAAACATAAATTGCACGTGCAATCGTTCTGAATCTTAAAAATGCATAATTTATTTTGAGAATGCCATTGAAAATCATTTCGGAGTTGCACTCAATTTGTAAGAGATATTTTAATAGAAATCCACCGATAATTTCGTAAAGTTCCTCCCGTGAATCTTTTGGACGATTTGTTCGTTCTTCAAGCCATTCAAAATAATCGGTAAAATGTTTTAAATACAATATTAGCCAACAAGAGAGCTGCAACAAAAGTTTTCATTTTACTATAATAATTAATATTTTAAACTAGAGAATCCCGTGATCCTTAAAGGGTCACGTTTGAAGTCGAAAATAGTAATTAAACATAAACATAATAAAAATAAATAAATAAACAAATAATAATAATATAATATCAATTGCACTATTATATATTACTCAAAAGCAACACTTCTATCATTAGTACTGTACTCATATGACATTTGCAGGTTAGCATTAAACATATAATTTGATTCAAATTTTTGAGAAGCAAGATGAAATCTCGTAGAAAGATGAAACTTGTCTATTCTCAAATAGGGAATGAACCAATTAAAATGACACCGCTCCCATCAAAATCGGTTTAAAGTTCCAAATCTCTAGCTCAACGGGAAGTTAGTTTAAAATCGAATGCAAAATTTGTATCAAATAGATAGACAAATACACAGACAAATATTATTAATTAATGGGGTCGTTGCGCTCATTTTTTTTATTTTTTTAATGAAAAATATATATTTAGACAATTACATATATATAGATATTAATGTTAAATTATTTATATTTAATTAGAAAAAAATTATTGAAGTCGAAGGTCAAATTCAAATTTTGAAATTTGTGACGTCATCCATTCTATAGTACCATCTTGTGGCTAAATCAAAAACTAGTCGATTCTATTAGCAATGTCAAAAACATATACGTAGGCTAACGCCTCCGATACCAATAATAATAATATATATAATAATAAAAAATATGTAATTATAATAATAATAATAAAATGTATAATAATAATAAAATATATAATAATAATAATAAAATATATATAATGTGCACTATTACATTATTAATATCAAGTGCACTTTTAACAAAAGCAACACTCTACCAGTAGCTGTCATTTGACATTTCTAATAAGTTGTGTGCGATAGAAAGAGATAAATATAGATATCTGACAATAGGTTATCCTTGTCTAATCTGAAAAAGGTTGACGTCATAAGCGTTGAGGAGATTCTGTGGCGCGTAAAAAACGCTATTTTTCCTAATTTTTTTTAAAAATACTGTAATAGTTTTTGAATTAAAAAAATGTGTTTTGGCCTTGTTTTTATATAATCTTTTAATATTTATTATTGAAAATAGTAAATTTGATTGAGCGCAACGACCCCATTATTTTATTATTTATTAATATTAAATATAAGTATTACAATATACATATTACAGAAAAACAAATAAAAACTTAATTATATTAATTAATACACATATGTGTCATAAGATAAAAATAATATTATGTATAAAATATCTAAATAATATCAATGGAATAAGTTGTTCTGATATATTTATAAACTTAATAATATGCTTAATATTACAAAAATATTAACATAAACATTATTTTACCAATATTTAATTCTAATATAAATACAATAATTATTTTATTAATTTTTGTATAATGATGTTTTGAAAGTAACGAAATATAGTTAGATGTTGTATTCGTAATTCAAAATAATTGATTCAATATGTGATTATCTAATAATTAAAAAATATTTTAATGACTGATTTTGCGTACTTATAGTTTTATTCATGAATTATTATTTAAGTTTTTCTAATTTGTATGAATACGAACATGTCGATTTAATCCCGATGGGCTGTTAAAAGATTTACCACATATTTGACACTTATAGGGTCTCGAATTTATATGTCTATTGTGATGCACTTTTAAGCCAGATGGATCGTTAAAGCTTTTATCACATACGTTACATTTATAGGCTTTCTCATCGGAATGGATACGGACATGTCGATTTAATCCCGATGGGCTATTAAACGATTTACCGCAAATTTTGCATTTATACGGTCTTGAATTTGTATGTCTAATATGATGAATTTTCAAGCCAGATGGATCGTTAAAAGTTTTATCACATATATTACATTTATAATCCTTTTCATTTGAATGAATACGAACGTGTCGATTCAGTCCCGATGGACTATTGAATGCTTTGTCACATATTTTGCACTTATTCGGTCTTGAATTTGTGTGTCGAATATGATGCAATTTCAAACCTGCTGGATCGTTGAAAGCTTTTCCACATAGTTCGCATTTAAATTGTTTCTCATCCGAATGAATACGATGATGTCGTATTAAACTGGACGGATAATTGAATACTTGCGGACAGATTTTACATTTATAAGGTTTTTCGTTCGAATGTACGCGAATATGCATTTTTAGATTCGACGAATGTCGAAAAGTTTTATCACATATTTCACATTTAAAATGTCTTTCATTTGTATGCATACCAATATGTATTTTTAAGGCTTGTTTTTGAGCAAAACTTTTCTTACATATTTCACAACGATAAGGTTTTTCGTTCGTATGAATCCGATTATGTCTAATTAAAGCTGATAAACAATTAAAAATTTTAGCACATACTTTACACATATAAGCGTTTTTATTTGTATTAGTCCGGATATGTACTTGTAAATCGGAGATATTACGGAATGATTCTTCACAATTTGTTCCAACTTCAGAACTTTCAATTATTTCGCTATTAAAATCATTGAGACCACTTTCGGAATCTACTGGAAAACGAGTCAAATCAAAATTTTCTTCTACTTTAACAACTGCATCATTTTCTTCATTAATATATTCAGTTGCTCGCTCAGCTTTTAAAGGAATATTTTCAAAATTTAGTTCACCTTCGTCAACAGATACATTATACTCTTCTGATTCTATTCTTATTTCATGCTCTTCGATCTCTTCTGTTGCATCAATATTTTCTTCATCTAGAAAATCACTTTTGTTCCCATCTTTCAGAAGTATTGTATCGAAATTACTTTCAGTTCCATAATTAAATTGTTGATTTTTATCAAATAATGCACTGTTTTCTCCAAGTTTTATCTGATTTTCTTCTCTTTCGTATTCTTCTTTTCCACTTTGTAATTGTTGTAAACGTTGCTTGAATCTTTCTTGAGATTCTATGCATTTTTTAATAAATTTGTACGCCTCATTCAACTGTGTAATGCATGTTACACATATGCCATTTGGTAATTCCTTCTCAATTTCCACCTTGAATAAATTCAAATTGAATATAAAATATTAAATTTAAAATACGTATACTTACAATTCCCGGTAAAATAGTATTTAATTTGTCGATAAAAATTATATTATCCGAATCCAAGTTCGTTAAAGTTGCTGTCACGTAGTTATTTCTAGTACATAAGCGACAAAGTTTTGTGAGAAAATACATGTTTTATATTAATTTTCTTTAATAAATTTTCGAAAATATACGATAAACAAATAAAAAGCAGACTATGTAATTGATTTAACATGAATCTAGATATCAAATTTGGGCTGGAGTAAGATATACAATCCCGAGATGTTGCTGTATTCACGAATATTAAAAAAACCAGATTTGCGCATGCGTGAACATCGGAACGCCCATATTTGGTGTATAAAAACCAGTGAACCTCAAAATGTTTCATTAGTAATTTTCCTTTTGTTATGTTATGTTAAGAAGTCCGGTAGGTTAGGGTAGGTTTGGTAGGTAGGTTTCAGGTAGGAGTTTGTTTTTTAAAGACCGTAAAGAAGTCCGGTAGGTTAGGGTAGGTTTGGTAGGTAGGTTTCAGGTTGGAGTTTGTTTTTTAAAGACCGTTAAGAAGTCCGGTAGGTTAGGGTAGGTTTGGTAGGTAGGTTTCAGGTAGGAGTTTGTTTTTTAAAGACCGTTAAGACACATTTAAAATTACATTTTGTCATAATACACATTTTGAGAGTCACTGGTTTTTCAACTAACGTGAACACAGCAACTCCTCGGGATTGTATAGCTTACTTATACCCAAATTTGCAGTAAAGGTCATGATAATTTGACACATCCAGATCGACATAGAATAAGTAATATATATATACCACTGAACTATATATATAACGGGAATGACGATCACATATAAAATCACATTGCATTATGTGTCCCTACATGGTGCCCGCCATATTGATGGGTTGGCAAGCTTGCGAAACACAATTATAGTGATATTACAATTGATTTGTTGGTATTATCAATCTGTAATTTATTCTTGTTTATAATTTTGGTATACATTTTTATTGTTGGTTCAGCTTTTGTTGCTTTAAATTAGATTACCGACATAAACGAGTAGATATTTCATTGACAGCATAAAACAGAGTGACAGCTAGGTTGTGCAACATACCGGCTATAGATAGAACCAAAAAGAACTTAATGTTAGTTACAAATAGTAGAGCCAGATGGCGACATCTGACACAGTTTAGCTAGATTAGATATTGTACAGTTTATATAATTTTAACAAGTTTAAACTAAACAATTTTTTTACTTTAATTTAATCAATTTGCTACTGTTTAAGTTTTACATTTTAAATTCTTAAAATATTTACTATAATTCAAAATAAATAAAATATTATTTTCAAAATTACGCGCTAATAGTATAGAAATGTGTTTCGCAATGATACCAACTTAATCTCCATGTGAGGGTAAAATTTATTTTAGTATAATCTTTCCCGTTATATGTATAGTTCAGTGATATATACAGATATGCAGATCGAGGTCAACTTATTTTCAGTTAGCCAGTTAAATTTTGTATATATAAAATTTTAGTTTCGTTGAAAACACGCAAATATTTTTATTTACTGCGATAGTTATAAAATACTTATGCAAATTATTTGTATAAGTAATAATAAAAACTATTTTTATACTAGCAACAAGCACAAAGTTCATCTGGTAAACTGGATTTATGACAATACAATAATCCTGTCCCATTTACAATATTTTTATGTGTTGTCGTTGTTAAAACTTAGCAACTTCGTCAAAAAATTAGGATGATTGTCCTCTTTCTACATAGGATATATGGTAACTTATTGTTATTATGATAAGCTTGTAATTAATTTAAATATCAGAATTTATATAAATAGAAATTTCAATCATTTCACAATTTCGTAAATGTTTTATAAGAACTATTATTGCAATCTAATTATACTGAGACCTTTTTAGCTTTACACGGCTATAAAAATTTCTTCTCCACCTTGGTATATAATAATCATTAAACAATAGTTTGCAATATAAACAAAACCTTAGATTTCGGGTCAGGTAGAAAAAAAAAACAAACTGGTTTAGCAAGAATAAAGAACTTTTAATTTTTAATTGAAACCAAAATACACAAGTTTGTATTCACAGTCACGTTTGGAAATTATAAATGAAAATATATGTTTAAGTGTTCGCGTGAATTTTCAAAAAAAAGTACTCCCCATTATTTCAAAAACAAAAATAGAAATTCATCTGAAATTATTACTACATATACTTGAAGCTATGAAGTAAAAATATATGTAGTGATTGTTGATAAATAAAAATATATATTTAAAATAAAACAAATTCTTTGTCCGTCAAGGTGTCACGCCAACACTTAATGTTTAACAACGTTGTGAGTAAATTCAAACAGAACGTGACTGTGAATAAATAGTTAAACATTTATTAATAATTATATAACATATTGTAAGATAACGCAAAGTATATAAATTGTATTTATCGGTTTACAATATCGTTCAGACCACGTAGTTTACGAACCAATTGCATATCAGCAACCTGTAAAGTTTTTCTTTTACCATGTAATGTACAATAGTACGCGTCTTCAAAAAATTGCGACATATACATTTCGCAAGCTTCTTGTAAAGCTGCCAACGCATTTGATTGAATCCTAAAAAAGAAAAAAAAAAAGAAAACTACAGTAATATGGTTTCATCCATCACATTAAAAAAAGTTACTAAAATCACTCGCAGGGTTGGACTGTTAATTTTTTTACGATTTTCGAAAATAAGAGTTCATTAATTATTTTTATACATTTAATGAATATAAATATAACATATAATTTTATACGTGTGTGCATACGCTATAATAAATGTTTTACCTAGTGTCCGGTGGTGCCAATTCCAGAAAAATCTCTCGGACTAATCTGGAAAACGGTGCTTTTGGTATAAGTAAAGATGTAGTTCGCTGCAATCGTCTAATCTCCCGGTACAACTTTCTGGTCATTTTTGTTCGATAATTTTGTTGTACCACTGTCTAAATTGAAAAAACTAAATAAATTTAAACTACATACGATTACTGAAAAATTTTAATTTACCTGTATTGTTTCTCTTCTAGAAAAGCGTCTGTTTGCCATCATAGATTCGTTCTTACTTTTTTCCTGAACTGAAGTAGTAAGAACAGTATTTTCTTTACTACTATCTTCTTTTTCACTAGTACCGATCTGTTTTCCTTGAAATTTACGTGTACTGAAATCATTTTCAAATTTATAAACCACATGAACGTAACCTATAAACTATGAATTATAGCGTAAGTATTTTATAACTAACTTGAGCAGTTTCCTTCGCGTCATCTTAATTAATTAATGTGAATTAATGTAATAAGTAATCGTTAATTGTTAATTGTTAAATTATTTATTATTATCTGTGAATAATAACAACTTCAAAACTTTTACAAATTCAAAAACTGTATAACTGTTACTGACTACAGCGCCACACGAATTAGCAGCCGTTTTCACAAACTATCTGTTAAGCTCAAAATATCAAATTTATTAAATTTAAAACTTTTATTATTGTGATATTTATATTATATTACGTAATAATAATGAATAATTAATTCAATAAAAAAATCATATTAAATACAACGTAAATTACAACATATTCCAACAAATACAGTATCCAATATTACCGAAAGAATGTCTTGAGTCTTGTAAACTCCTGAATATATATATATATTTGGTTATTAGTCTGTTTAAAATTTGAAGATAGAAATTAAATAATGTTCCATTTTAATTTTAAAATGTTTCAATTTATAATGTATAGGTTTTGTTATTAGCGAATGACAGATTGTTGTTTATTGTTTTATCGTACATATTTCATTATTAAGTAAATTATTAAATAAATATTTATTCATTTTGCATTGATTTAATATTTACGGAAAGTATTTACATCATTATTGTTATATTCTATTGCCAATAAAAATATTTTTATATTTGACAAGTATGTGTTAGGCCTCCCTCTATACTGTATTTCCAGAACTACAAGATGACCAGACAACTACAAGTGACATTTATGACAATTGCATTGTTTATTTTCGCCTGAATTTAAATTTGATGATTGAAAATGTGTGAAAAAGTGCAAGAAATGTTATGTGCACCGTGCAGGGTGGTCAGAAATTGTATATTCGACCACAGAAAGATAAATTCTCACAAATCACATAATAAATATAAACTACATGTACATACTAGGATACTAGTCTACAACTGTTAATATTTGGTTAAGGTAACTTAACAAGTATTTTTAGTTCACTTTCTTGTTTAGAACAATGCTTGAAGAATACATATTATATGTCTGACTCGGAATAGAAAGCTTTTTTGTGTTTCACCCAGATTACTTAACCTCGGTCACAAATATTTAAGCTCAACATAATAATCATTGCTTTATACTCCTCGTAACATCATATAGTATTATATTTGAAATTAAACGTCTATAAATGATATAAAAATGATAATAGACATTTTTATTTATTAGATATTACATTTTCTTATTTTTGAAAATAGATAAAATGTTAGAAAAAATCTAGGCTGGTTAAAATGTTAAACGATATATTAGTATAAATTTATAATGGAATATAAAAACAGTTTTAGGTTTAAATTCTGTTAATTATTTATATAAAAACGACGTTTCCACGAAAGGTAAACGCTCGTCTTCATCAGGTCAAAAATTTATCAATGACTTAAGTAAATGTCATTTATGTCAATAAATTTTTGAGCTGATGAAAACGAACATTTAGCTTTCGTCGAAACGTAGTTTTTATGTAAATAATTAACAGAATTTAAACCTGAAACTGGTTTTTATATTAATACTATGAGTTCGGAAAAAGAGTTTGGGTATATGGCGTGATTGTATATGTATGTATATAATATATAGAATGACAAATAATCATGACACAACAAACGGTCAACATTTAAAATCACTAGATAACCTACCGCGAATTATGAATTAGTTTTCTTGTATTGTGTCGTTACAACAATAAAAAAATAATCGTTTCTGTTTTGTTTGATTCGGAATTGTAAAGACAAGACGCTGACCTTGACTGATAATCAAATCCTATTGTTGTCTCTGCAGTGTATTTCAAAATGTTTCTTAACTATCTCTTTATAAGCCGCCGCAATGAATTATTCAACACAATCTAAATAAGAAAATTGTTTTCGTTAAATTACACTTAAAGAGTAGCAGCGCATATATTATATAAAGTTCAATTTGTTGCAGTGTCATTTTGTTGCGTGTGACGGCGTCAGTAAAAAAATGTTGTTTTCTGTGATTTTCTGTTTTCTTTTCGCATCGGGTTATGGTTATCCCGATGCGAAAACTGTTGCGGAGAAAAGTGTTAGTCCATCGGTAACTACAAACCTTGGAACTATCCAGGGTAGTACGATGAAAACGAGACTTGGAAAAATTATTTTTGCATTTCGAGGTATTCCTTATGCTAAGCCGCCGGTAGGAGATCTTAGATTTAAAGTAAGTTTTTTTTTATTTTTTAATAATAATAATAATAATGGTTCGTATTCTCACCTCATTGTTTCGTGAAAAGTGCTTTTATCAATTTTGAAACAAAAAAACCAAGACCCGTATTTTCACCGTTTTTGTGCTTTTATTTTTCACTTTAAATAAATTTTTACTTCTACCTCTCATCAAATATGAATAGTATTTCTATTTTTGATATATATTTTCTTATATCTAATATTATAAAATTCAAATAAACTAATTAAAATTTCTTAATAAGTAATTTTAAGTAAAGTCAAAAGTAATTACTTTATTTGTAAAAATTTTGAAAATAAGTTTCAAAATAGAAAATTTTAGATTCTTATATATCGATAATGCTCATTTAAATAGTTGAAATAATTAAACTAAAAGTTGTTTTACTAATATACGATATATATTTTTAGCCTCCAGAACCTGTAGAGAAATGGAATGGTTCTGTAGATGCAAGCAAAGATGGTTTTGCATGTCCACAAGATACAGACGATTCTACTTCCGAAGACTGTTTAATTTTAAATGTCTATTCTACTACAGTAAGTGTATTTTGTTTTTATTTGGCTTTCAAATTCTCTGCAAATTCAATAATCTATAAACTTGTTAAATGAATAAAAAATTAATAATAGTTATTTCTGTAAGTAAAGAATCTTTACTCATAAGATGTGTTTTATAACAACACGAGTTTGAAAATTTTGTACCGAGCCTAACGAAGTCCGAAAATATCCGAACGAATGTTCATACAATTTTATCTAAGGCCCCAAATTACATCAACAAACCAAAAATGTTTTTATATGAATACGTTAAGTTTTCGGAACAAAACTGCTACTTACGATTACTGTTATTAATACTTAAATATACTGTAGATTCGATTTTATTATTTTAATTAATTTGTTTACGAAATTATCAACTAATAATAAACAAGTTGTAAACAATAAACAATTATGTAAGCTGAAGTAATAGCTGACAAATGAATAACGTTGTATAACAATAAACAATGTTGATAATTAGATAGTTAGATAATTACATAGTTAGATAATTATTTTATTTTAAAATAATTTTCATTATTAAATTATCTGCACTTAAAAATAATATATACTTTAATACGCATTTATTTCAAAGAGAAAAATATTAATTTACAGTTAATAATTATTTAAGAAATGTATTACTAATTAAATATGATTGTTCTTTTTTTTTGTAGTTGCCAAAAGGTGATAAAAATCCAAAACGACCTGTTGTAGTTTATTTCCATGCTGGTGGATTTTATAGTGGTTCTGGACAAAGCATTTGGGCTGGCCCGCATTATTTACTGGACAAGGAACTTGTTTTCGTTACACCGAATTATCGATTGGGATCTTTAGGTACGAAATTTTAAAAATTTAAAATCTCAACCTCTCTTTTTAAAAGGAATTTTTGTCAAAATTACTTTTGATGTTTACTTAAAATGACTTATTAAGCAATTTTAATTCGTTTATTTGAATTTTATAATATTAGATATAAGAAAATAGAAATACTATTCATATTTGATAAGGTAGAAGTAAAAATTTATTTTAAAGCAAAAAATAAAACATTTTTTATAAACAAAAGAAGTGTGAATAGAAGAGCATTGTATGACAGAGTGTCAGTATGAATGAAGCTAGAGTTGTTTGTCTGGATGTAGAAATATTCGGAGTAAATTAATTTCGGGATAATGGAATCAGTTTGTACCACATGGCGTGTTTGTATAGATTTATTTTGTATTTACTATTTAAAGAAATTGTTTCGTTTTAGGATTTCTAAGTACTGGTGATAAGGAAGCACCGGGAAATAATGGTTTAAAAGATCAGGTAGAAGCTTTAAGATGGGTGAAGCAAAATATTGAAGCATTCGGTGGTGACCCAGATCTGGTAACAATTGTTGGTTATAGTGCTGGCAGTGCAAGTATTACTTTGCATATGGTGTCGCCAATGTCAAGAGGTAATTCGAAACAATTCTATTAGAAATCATTTATGTTCAATAATACATATTGTTTTATGTAATAATACATTAAAATACCCATATATTTTATTTTTAAAATTATAGAAAAACTTTTTACGGTGTTAGTTAAGAATTTACTTTCAATACTTTTTGCTAGATTATACTAATAATATTTAAATTTTTTTTTAAAGGTTTGTTTCACAGAGCAATCGCTATGAGCGGCTCATCTATAGGAAATTGGCCAATTCGTAATCATCAAATGTATTTAGCTAAAAAACAAGCCCAACTCGTTGGTTGTCCCGATACGAATTCAGTGGAAATTATGAAATGTTTGAAAACGAAAAGTGCCGAAGAATTAGGAAAATCCTTACCGGGATTTCGAGTAAGAATTAGAAGTCAAATTTGGCTTCTTTTCATTAATAATATTTATAAATTTCATGATCTAGTTACTTGTATTTTGTTATTTAGTAACTTGTTTCTATGTTCTGTTTATTTACTCTAAATATCATTTGTATTAGTTTTCCTGATGAAGATGAACGTTGAGTTCATCGAAACGTCGATTATAAACATATATTAATACAAAACTAAGAACCTAAAATCGTTTTATTTTAGATATAATTGAGTTCTGATAGATTTTTTACTATGTTACAATTAAGTAACTAGATTATAAATAAAATTTGTAATTTATTAATTAAAAGAAGTCAAATTTTATTTAAATCAGTTATATACTGATAAATATTAATACAGAATTAGAACCTAAAACCGTTTTATTTTAATATTATGAGTACTAAAAGATTGTTTTTGCTATGTAAATAGATTGTAATTATTTTAAAATATTCTCGTAGGAATTTGGTACGGATCCAATTCTAATATGGTTACCAGTTATTGAACCCGATGTTGGACAAGAAAGATTTTTAACTGAAGATCCTACCGAGTTATTTATTAAGGGCAAACAAGCTCAAGTACCATTAATGACTGGAGTAACGGCTGATGAATTTGCTGCACCTGCATTCGGTAAGAATAATCTATAGAATATTTCGAAATGGAACCATTGGTTAAATTGCGGTAGAAGAAAAATTTTCGGAAAACGCGTGTTTTGGCATTGTTTTACGAAAATTTCAGTTGGATAGAGGATCTGTTACTTCTTTATAAATATGTTCAAATATTATTTCTGATATTTTTTCGATGGGAAATTATCGATAGTCTTACTGGAAAATTTCTTTTTATTATTAATTTTACAAAAAAAAATTATTCTTCATGAAAAGTTCAAGAATCAAATTTGTAAAATATTTAGTGGTCATACAGGGAAAATCAAAAATATGAGTGAGTAAAGTGCTATTAAATTGAAATACAGGACAAAAATATTATTTGAAAATGGTTGATAGGAATTAAAAATTATGTCCAAGTTGATTTTAATTATTCATGGCCTTCTAGTAATTAATTAATAAACTTTAAATAAAAAAAAAACTACTAAGTAATTTAGTATTTGTTGGATTATTTATTGAATAAGATAAATCACAAATTAAATTAAAAATAAATGCACTTACTGATTACATCACTCATTTTCTCATGGCAAATTTGATAAACTTTTACTCAATTTTACAAGAATTATCAATAATAAATACCTAATTAATTATTTAAATTTAATTAATATATAAATATATTATAATTTTAGCTGTTCTTGAGAATGCAACACTCCTAGAAGAACTAAACAACAATTTTGAGAAAATTGCGCCAATTTCATTTATATATGAACGCGATACTAACAGATCTATCCAAATAAGTAATGCTTTGAAGAGATTCTATTTTGATAATAAACCAATTACGAACAACTCACTAACTGCTTTAGTTCAGGTGAGTTAATGAATTTGTTTCGAGGAATTAATGACCAAAATGGATCAATTATTGGTAAATTGTAAATGAAAACAATCTTTTTGTTCACAGTTATATTCGGATGGTGTTATCGGCTACGGTGTTCATAGACTTGCACGAATAATGTCTTCCTCGAATAATAATCCAGTATTTTATTACAAATTTGCTTATAAAGGCCGATTCAGTCATTTTTATTTGCCTGGTACTAATAACACGTCTGTTTTTGGTAAGTTACTCATTATTATTACTGATTTATTGACTTAAGGGTGGAACATCACAATGACATTATCAAAAAATTGATTTGTTTCTTGCATTTTGTGAAAGCTTATAGTTTGTAGAATAATGTATTAAAACGGTTTTTCGAACTTTTTAGTAGATTACTAGAGTTTAAAACAATGATAATCGTTTCCAGTAAAACCTACAAGCATTTTGAGCCAATTTTTACTAAGGCGTTTTAAGTTTTATCAACACCTTTTGAGGTGTAATATTTTCCATTAAAAAGATAGAGAGAAGACCGTAAACACTCTGTGTAGGTGATTCAAAATTAAGATTTACTAATCCAGATATTTAATCTCCCTAATTATCAAATGTTTGTTATGTTTCTCCAGCATCTCCTCCTAAATCCCCTGAACCGATTTTGATGGGAGTGGTGTCATTTTAATTGGTTCATTCCCTATTTGAAATTCCACCTTGCTTCTCAAAAATTATGTTTAATGCTAAGCTGCAAATCAGTCAAATGACAGGGCTGTGTGAAGTTATCTACACTACTGATGATAGAAGTGTTGCTTTTGACTAATATATATAATAGTGCAATTGATATTTTATTATTATTATTATTATTTGTTTATTTATTTATTTTTATTATGTTTATGTTTAATTACTATTTTCGACTTCAAACGTGGCCTTTTAAGGGTCACGGGATTCCCTAGTACTAATTTATTTTTTTAAAATTAAACATTTACATACTATTAATGAATGAAACTTGCAGGCGCTGTCCATCACGACGATTTAATTTATTTATTGCATATTGGAAAACTATTTCCATTATTTAATGATACTGACGAGGAAATTAAAGTTGTTGAACATATGACGACAATGTGGTCGAATTTCGCACGAACTGGGTAAGAGAAATTAATAATAATAATATTGTTTATTAATCATCAAACAATTTACATGATAGGTCATTAATCATTTGAATGCTAATTCATTTTACAAAATCACGTTATAAAATTAAAATAATCTTCAAAAGAATAAATAGTCTTCTGCAGAAGTATATCTTTAGTGCGTCTATTAATTTTTTACTGTGCAAGAGTTTAATGTTATTGGGAAAAGAACGTTGTACAGTTTCGGTCTCCAATACAACACTGAATTTTGACACTTCAGATTTTTTTTCTGGTGCTATAATTGTGTTTGTCAGAATTTTTTTAGGTTTTTTTAGAATTTTTTTTTGCAAAAAAGTGCTATATAAACAAAAACATCTAATACATTCAAAATACATAAAGTGTATTTCTAATTTTTTTTTTTCTTAATCTTAAACTTACACTACGGAACTTTATACTTTTAATTTCAACAGATCACTTATTATATAAACTAGTAACTTATTTTAGACTATTATTTCTTAAGAACTACACAAAATTTAAACCAATGCGTTTCATTACATGTAAAATACATCAAATTGATTTAAAACTACATTTTCCAAATAACAGTGCTTAATTTTAAACTTAAATTTTATCATATTGTAAACTATTATTGCACGCAGCTTTCGTATTTTTATTTTCTAAGATAAAACGTATTTTGATTTTGTGTGTTATAATTATGTACTGACCTAAACATTGTCAAGTCGGCTTTTTTCAAAATAATTGTTAGATAAAATGCCCCATTTACATTTATGCAGGAATTTACATTTGTTTAATAATAAAAGTCAGGGGGGGAAAAATACTGGAAAAGTCTGGGAAATTGGTTTCCGCAAAGTTATGTCCACTCTTATGCTTATAACTGTCCGCACCGCCTTCCATGTCTGCAACCAGTTAAACATCCAAGCTTTCGGAAACATTCTGACATAATCATTTTGTATATCTCGCAATCGTAAACACATTCCAATGACATAACATTACGCTTCCAAAGCACGTATCGTTAATATCGATATTTTAATACGCTTGAAGAACTATAATTTGTTTGACAGAAATCCAACACCAGAAGCACCGGAATTATGGAAGCGTTTCCAAACAACCACAAAAAAGTTCTTAATTATATGCGAGACTTTAACAATGGATGAACAATTATACTCAAATCGATATATCGAATGGGACAAATTATATCCGTTATCGAATAGTCATCATCATATACTTGAATCATCACATGCAATTCATCACGGATGAATTACTTTTCTTTTTGAAATTAAATCGTAAATTTCGAATCGATTTAGGCTCCGGAACAATAAAGTTTTGAATGGAAAAGCAAACAAACTGTATTTACTTCAAACTAGTATTAAAATAGTTTTGGATAATTAATTAAGGGATATATTTAAATATGTCAATGAACGTCAGATTAATAAAAAATGCATTTTGGGTCAGTAGGTTAGGTTTTATTTGTTTTTCTTGTGTTAGCTTGATTAATTTTATAGATTTATGATTCAATATGCTATTTTAATGTGCATATCAAATATGGGTTGTGAATTTCTATTAACGGTTGTTACATTGTCCTATGCTTGCGTTAATTCACTGTTTTGATTGATTATATCACAATAATCAGAAAGACATAAAATTAAAAATAATAAAAATAGTATGTTTATTTATCTCAGGATATGAAATTTCTATAAATAAAACAAATATGTTTTTTTTTTAGAAGAATCATACAAAGTAAGTAGCAAAATATAATTTTTAATAATATAAATTTTTACCTGTTTGAAAATCTAAGGTTTATTGTTTCGTAATAAATTACAAATGAATCAGAGAAAAAAAATGTAATTATTATTAGGGATAAAATAACGTTTCCAATCGTGTTACGTTATCGTATAACGTTATTTATTGTTGTTGAAACATGTTGATTGTAATCTCTGTGAAATAATAAAGCTAAATTATTCCAAGATAAGTTCTTTCGAAATTTACGATTGAATTAATTATTTGTTAATTTTTTATTTTATGTATTATTTGCTAGCACTTATTTTATTGTCTGATAATTCTGTTATATTTGTAATATCAATATAAAACTTAGTTTCTAGTAACAGAATATGATTCAATAAATTAATATTCAAGCAAGATATTTATTAATTAAATTCACTAATTCATTATTCACTCACAAGCAACCATCGTCAATTTAAAACAGCTTTGATATTCAAATAAAACACTAAAAATTAAGCAACACGTATTTTTTTTTTTTCGGCTTGAAGGGTAAAAATCACCTCCAAAGTTTCGAGTAAAATTTATTTTTATTTTTTTCTCTCGAAAACTATGCATCCTAGAACAAAAGTGTAAATGTACAAATATCAATTTTTTAAAAAGTTATTCATATACGAATTTCTATATAAGGGATAGATGATTCTTTAAAACAATAAATAATTAAAAAAAAATCAAAAACACGTCAATTTTATTTTTAATTGGGCTATTTTGGAGTAAAATATATGTCAAAAGGGTAACTTTACAAATCGTATAGAAAAAATGTATAAGTTTCTAGAAAATGCAAAAAAAAAATTGATTTTTTTGAAAGTGTTAATTTAAAGAATTATATTTGCACGACGAGTGAGAAATTATTGTTATTATTTGATTCATTCAGGATTTTGGGGCCTTAAATGTTAGGTATATTGCAGTTTTAATTGTAGTAATTCCAATATAAAAATTATTTATTGATTCGTATACAGACAATAATAAAATATAGTTATTAGATATGTAAAAATAAAGCTTTAAAAACAAATAATGTAGAATCTTATTTGATTAAATAGTCTTTTCGTTGTTGTTCTAGTAAATTTTCAAGTAAAGTACATTTTTCTTGAAGATTCTTGTTATTCTGTGACAATTCTATGAGTAGTTCATCTTTATGAGCTACAGTAACTTTTACTCTGAAAATAATTCATTATTATTATTATAAATTTCATCATCTTTTAATTAAAATAAAAATACAATAAAATTACCAATTTTTAAAATAAAATGAATAAAATAGAAACCATATTTATTTCTTTTTTTATTGTAATTAAAAAATATAAGAAATGATCTAAAGAAGAGATTACAAATTTTTGATCTGATCTAAAAAAAGAAAATATCAATCAATAAAATTTGGCTTCCTTTAATTAATATTATATAAATTTTATAATCTAGTTACTTATTTTGTTACCAAATAACTTGTTTCTATGTTCTGTTTATTTACAGTTTACGTAATTTTTTCGACGATTATTTATAAAAATTAATACAGAACTACAATCTAAATGAAATATTTTTTATTATTTTAAGAAAATTGACTAATTTATGTATTTTTCCGAAATTAAATAAACAGTAATATATATTACATACTTTGCAAATATTTTCTGTAGTTCTTCTTCTTTACTGCTTTTTAGCGTTTTAATTTCATTTTCCAAGGAACTTATGTCCGATAAAAATTCTTCTTTAATTTGTTGTCGCATTTTATTTTTATCCATTGATAATTCATCTGTAACAGCCTTCGCTTGCTGCAATTGTGCTTGTAATTGCTTCATTGTTGTTTTCATTTCAATCACCATGTCTTCGTGACTTAATAATTTCTCTTTTGTTTCGCTGTATTTTGTTTTGTATTCGTCAACGAGTTTTTCCAGATCTTTAACTTCTTCTTCAAATTTTTCTTTCATTCTCCTGCAATAATATTAAAAAAAAAACAAGATTAGAAATATATGGGTAAACCCATATATAGACCACTTTGATATTTCTCGGAAAGTTGGTAACACAATATTTTTATTAAAATTATAATTTATGTATAATGTAGCCACAATAATTTTTTAAAAATTTTGTGATTTTTTTCTCGAAAATTTAATCAAAATCGGCTAAATAACATGGCCATAATAAATTTTTTAAAACTTTAGTAATTTTTTTCTCGGAAAGTTGGCAACACTGGATATTAATAAAATTATATAATTAATGGAAGCATTAGGGAAATCTTTTCCGAAAATTTGATCAAAATCGGATAAATAATGTAGCCAATATGAATTTTTAAAAATTTTAGTAATTTTTTTCTCGGAAAGTTGGCATCACTGGAAAAAACTAAAACCACATGGTACTAGACAAATTTATCCTGAAAATTTCATTAAAATCGGTTGAACCATCTAGTTGCGACCACAAAATTTTGACTTACGACCGAGCGAGCGAGGGAGCTGACGACGCACATTTCTATGCAATTTTTTTTTTTTTTTGAAAATATTACAAACACCGTACCAAACGCTATACCACTTTTCCTTGCAGTCAAAGTGGTAAAAAATAAAAACCAACAAATGAATTAATGAAGCAGTTAAATAAAGGGTTATTTTAAGAAATTAATTTGTCATTTGGGTGTTATTTTTAAAAGAATAGAAAGCTCGGCCACAAATATCTAGGCTCAGTTTTAATTAGATTAGTAAAAATCAAGTTATTAATATTTGTTTATAAATCAAAAAATACCTGAGACGATTTTCAGCAGCCTGCTCTGTTTGTTCTTTTGTTTCGGATGCTTCTGTCTCTAATCGTTCGATGACCATTTCAATTTCTCGATCGCGTTCTTTTTTACACATATCACGCATCTGCGCTTCCATTTCTGTTATTTTCAGCGATTGTTGCTTTTTATAGTTATTCTTCCAGACTTCAAATTCGAGATCGGAACTCTCTCGTACATTTTTCAATTCGGTTTTCTGTCGTCGTATTGCTGTTTGTAACTTATCGTCGAATTCCAGCTTGATTGCTTCGATCGCACGCTCTTTTTCGTTATTAAGCATATTGATTTTTTCTTCGCATTCGGTTAATTTGGCTGCATGTTCGGCATTCAAACGTCTACGTTGATCCTGATAGCTTTTTTCTTCCGATTCAACTAGTTTCTCTAACCTATAATAAGGAAGAAATTATGTAATTCAATGCTGTGGTTTTCTAATCTGAGTAATACACCGTATTTTTCTACAACTACAACTGCGATGACAAAATGGTGGACAAAATTTCAGATGATATATAAAACGGAAAGTTATGTAAAATGTTAGGTTTCTTGGGCTCCTAAAAGTGATTTTGATCTTAGAACAAAGATTTTTTCATCATATCAAATAGAATTAATGAGTGTTTTTATAACTACATATAGAAGTAACTTTTTTTTGGGAATTTTGTCCACTTAGATGCAGTATTTCGAATTGAATTTATAAATTAATATTTGCAATTTCATAATTTGTACCAAATTATAATGATTAGATATTAAATTTTGTTAGATAGTTAAAATTATTAAAATAAAACGGCTTTAGGTTCTAATACTGTTTTAATATTTTATTAATTATCATAACATTGAGACACATTAAGAATTAAGTATTGTTCATTTAGCTGTGTCGCCATAGTATTAAATTAGTTTAAATGTTCTGCTAGTAAAAAAATTAGTACTGATTCTGTTTAATTTAAATTTTAAGACAATAATTGTTAACTTATTATTGATTTTTTTAAACAAAATAATATGAATATTGGAATACAATTAATAAAAAACCTTTGTCGTAAAATATCTCTCTCATGTGTAATAGTAGCTTCTCTTTCTGCAGTAAGTTGCTGCCGAAGAACCTCACATTGTTGTTGAGTTTTTCGTGCTGCCCTTAGTTCAAGTTCTTCAAGTTCCCTTTTATGCAAAGATCGTAAATCCGTGATTTCTTGTTGATGTCGAATTGTCATATTCTGTAATTCTGGTTCTAAGCTTTTCACTGTCATTTCCTGCAAAATAATTATTTCTAGGTAAATCATAATAAGCAAAAAAACTTTTCCAAATTTCGCTGTGGGCTGTGTCCACCGAATTAAGGAATTAATTAGTTTATAAACATTTTTAATTGTTTTGTTTTAATTAACTTTTAATAGAAAAAAGATAGACAATTAGGCGATCTATCCAATGACATAGAAAATTATTTTTATTAACATATTTTTGAGATACAGCACGATCTTATATTTATTTTTTTTAAATCTGACATCTTCGGCGACCATATTGAGAAAACTATTACTTCAAGTTAAGTTGATTGACAATTGCATTGTTTATTTTCTCTTAAATATTAATTTGATTATTGAAAATGTGTGAAGAAATGCAATGTGCACCGGTCCAGGGTGGTCAGAAACTGCACATTTGACCGAAGAAACACAGTTAAGTGTATTTTATTTGACATCTTTGACGGTTATTTTAAAAATTATTAAGTCAAGTTAAGTTAATTGACAATTGCATTATTTATTTACGCTTACATTTGAATTTGATTATTGATAGCTATGTGAAGAAGTGCAAGAAATGTAATGTATACGGCCCAGAGTGGCCAGAAACTGCATATTTGTTTAAAGAAACACGGTCAAGTGTATTTAATTTGACATCTCCGACAGATAAATATTACATACTATTCTACAACTGTTAGTAACTAGTTAAAGTTACTTGGCATGTATTTTAATTTAGTATAGAATTAATTTGTTTTTTACCTTAATTCTTTGCGTTTTCCCTTCAATCCATTTTTCTCGTTTCAATTTTTCAGCAGCCATATGCATTTCTTTCGCTTTCTGTAATTCGATTTTATGCCGATCTTGCATTACTTTCGTATTAGTATGATATCTGTCTTCTAATACTTTCATTTCACTAATTAGCCCCTCGCATTGTTGGTTCAATGTTTTTTTATCGGCAATTAACTGATCGATAAACTTTTGATGTCTTTTAATTACAGCTTCGTAGTCATCTTTTTGCGTTTTGATTTTCGATTTTAATGTATTTTCAAATTCTTCGGTTCTCATATTAATCAAATTACGTAGTTTCGATAATTCACTTTGTAACACTGTAATGCCTGATGCTTTTTCCTTTAATCGTAAACTTATGTCAACTATATAATGAGCTAATTCCACATTGGAATAATTTAATAAATCTTCAAGTCTGTAAATTATATATTATTGTTATTAAAATAAAACAAGGCTTTAAGATTAAGTATGTAAGATTTTTGCCAAGTGTAGCACAAAATAAATACAAATATCAAAATATTATTGTATATATAATTAGTACTAAGTTGTTTATAAATATATTGAAGAAGGCAATAGTGATTACCGAAACGTTGGCTTAGTAGATAATAAAAACATAGATAAAAGACTGAGTTCCGTCAATTACTAATTATTTATTAAATATTAACAGTCGGACTATTTTTCCAATTTATAATAAATAAAACTTACTTAGGAATAGTATCAACATTAACAGTATTAGCACTTGAAAGCTTTGGTATCTGCTTAATTCGATCTTTTGCAGATTTTAATGTTTTTACACAATTCTCATCAACTTCATCCAGATAAGAAAGGAAATCGCTAAATAAATAATTAAAAATATATATTATTATTATTATAATAATATTATTAAATAATATTCTTTTTTTTGTGTAACTTTAAATGCACTGATTAGGACTTTAGCTTGTGAATAAAATTTTCGATATTTCAATGAGTAAAACATTTATATAAAAATTTACTTACTTAAAATTCGAGGAAGCTAATGAAGATGTAGAACTGCTTCTTCTATCATAATTTTTTAAATTTACCCCATCAGATAATTCATTATTTAATATTTCTTTCAGTGATTCTATATTTTTCTCTGAAACATTGAAACAACAAACACTTTGACATTATTATTTACCGTACCAAACGCTATACCACTTTTTCCTTGCAGTCAAAGTGGTAATAAAAATATGTTAATAAAAAGATTCTTACGAGATTTCAAATCTTCTTTTTCCAAAACCTCTAAAATCGATGCAATTTCATCACAAGTTGAAGCTGGTCTATCATGTTCAGGTAGATTTTGAAAAAATGAATCTTGTATAATAATCTCTTTACTCTCGCTACCATTCTCATTTTCCAAATCATCCAACTTATTTAAAAACTCCAAAAAACTATCGTGTTTTGCTTTGGACGCGGTCATCCAACTTTTAACATTATCATCCAAATTTTGATGTTCGGATTTTTCGTTTAGTTTTTTTGACACCTGATTTGGTTTTGCGATATTTTCTAACGATGGACTTTTCTTCAGTTTCGGATTCGATTTTAAGATACTTTTCGATGGTTTTTTAGCTAAATTATTCGGTTTAATATTATTTTTCGTTATTTGATGATTTTTATTGCTTTTGTTCTTCAATAGTTTATTAGATTTATCAGTAGATTCAATTGTTTTGCTTTTTGCATAAGAGGGAGAATCTTTTGATGTATATTTCGGCGTTAGTTTTCTCGTATCTTCTGCGGTTTCACGGTTGGTTTTATCATTTGTATTATAGTCAAATAAAGGTTCTATATTACAAATATTTTCCGTAAATTCGTCTTGATGTTTGTGTAGGTTTTGTAATTCTAAATCGGTTTGATTTTCGTAGAGTTTTGTTTCTAAAATTAAACTGTTACTGTCCTGAATCCAATTTTTAAATGATGTTTTATTATCTTTCAGTTCTGTTAAAGGTTCGTCGCTATTGGCTTGAAAATTTTCAAATTTATCTGAAATTTAAACAGAATGAAATTTAAATCTGTCAACAAAAGAATAAAAATACAATATTTTGGGCAATTTATTATATTCAAGTAATCCATTGTAAAATATATTAGTTATGACTTACTGAGTCCCGACAAAATTTGTCTTGGATTTTTAATTATTGTAAATTGTTTATTATATATTTATTTATGTGTGTACAAAAATTTATAAACTAGTAAATTAGTTTACTAGTGTTTAAACAAAATGTTAGAAAATCAATCAGTAATTTTACAATTATTCAGAAGTTTATGACTTGTTTTTTCCCCTGATATAATAAATAGGGCTAACACGATTGATGTTACATGTAATAAACTTCTAACGGCTACAGTTCCGTTAGAAAGTTTTTTCGGACATATGTTTATTTGAAGTTTCTTATTTAGATTACTTATAGGAATCATCCGGTGTAGTTTTTCCCCGACGTCATAAATCACCCTGTATATGTATAATAAATATTTATTTACCTTCCTCAGAATCCAAATCTTCCACGAAGCATTGATCATTTAAATTCACACTAACTTTGTTCATAACTTTGTTGACAAACCCGTCATTATTTTCGTGAAAATCTTCCGGAAAACTCTTATCATTTATATTTAAGTCAAATCTATCATTTTCATTATTATCCGCTACATCGATTGGAATTCGAATATCGGAATGAAAATTATCCAGTTTTTTTCTCGTTTTTTCGGGAAGAGGTGGTTTCGATTTGATGCCGGGAATTAAAATGCCCGCTTCCATATTTCGTTGGGTGAATTCTGGCATTTTTATATCGTGAATTTTATCGGAATTATCGCTAGATTCGATCGACGGAGCACAAATTGTGGATACATTTTTTAAACGATTTTTCTCAGACCATGGTCGTTCTACAGTTTCGCATAAGAGTGATTTTAATATTTGTGATGATGGTAAATTTGTAACTTGATTTATATCTACAAATTTTATTAGCAGAATTATTGGAATAAAAATTATTTTATAATGGAGTTGTCTCATATTTTTTTAACTATTAAATTAACTACGCAATCACCCTAATTCTCTAACGAAGTTGCTAAGTTTTAACAACGTTGCTAACAACATTAGCCGAATAATATTAGCTGACACTAAATAAAAAATTAAAATGAGAACTGTTATATTTGTTTCTATTGGTTATAGTTATTAGCAACGTTGCTAAAACTTAGCAACTTCGTTAGAGAATCAGGCCGAATATGATTTATTTAGAATCAACTATGTTTTAACAACAAAAAATTATTATAAAATACGCTTTACTTTCATAAATATTAATTATTTTAAAAAATCGATATTTTGCGCGTTATTATTCTCTACTAGACTGTAAAAAATGGATGTAAATTTACATATTCTATGGATGTATTTTTACAGAAACCCCTCCTTAAGATTTTAACTTTTAGGAAAAAATAAAAATAGTATTGTTAGAAAAAAATTCAAATTGATATTAACTTATTATACCTATATTTTTTGTTGTAACTTTTTAAATTATTGTAAATTTACCAAAAACTAATAAAATTTCAATACAAAAATAGTAAAATTTCCATGATTATCAACGTAAATTTACATAGATTTTTTTATAGTGTAGATAAAATACATTGGCCCGTATTCTCACTTCACTTTTTCGTGTAAAAGTGCTTTTATCATTAATTTCAAAACAACATTTTGCTTTTATTTTTCATCAAATGTAAATACTTTTTCTATTTTTTATCATTTTTATTATTTTCGAAATTATAAAATTTATAAAGTGCTTAATAAATCATTTTAAGTAAACGTCAAAAGTACTTTTGGCAAAAATCACTTTTATAAATGAGGTGAGAATACAGTCCATTATTACTATAATAATGCACAACTAATAATAATTAATTAAATAATAATAAATTACCGTGTTTAGATAAATTTTCATAAAACTTTGTAGATTCAGATATATGATATAATTCATCGTTTTTATCATTACAATATATTGTATCAGCTGACAATGGTCTCTTTGCCACAGATAATGCATTCTTTTCTTTCTGTTGAATGTTGATAGTGAAAAAAAATCGTACAATTTTTAGCTAGACTTTACTTTACAGTCACCAAATATATTTACTTGAAACTTTACGTGTTAGTTTTGCACATTTTATGAATATAAATCGCAAAATTTTAGTGCGAAAATGATATTTACAATGGCAAAACTTATTTTGAAATTTCATTTTTAACATATATAGGTTATACGTAAGATGAATTGATTGTACCATTTTTTAGATTACTTATTTAATGGTTGTACTTGATATATATATATATATATATATATATATATATATATATATATATGTGTATGGTGGCGCTCATTGCAGGATAGGTAAGGTAAAGAAAATTAGTTAATGTTTAGTAAAATTAAAGCAAAGTGAAGAATTTTTAGTTATTTTTAACGTAAAACATTAAAAATAGCAATATCTGCTAGTAATTCAACATTCAAATACGCATGGAGACATCCCTGACAGTTATGCAACCAATCTTACGTAATATGATGTTTATTTGAATAAAAAATGAAATATTTAACAGAATATGGTCATTTATTGTAAATTGCTGAACACTTAAATTTATAAATAATAATTAATAAATAATACTATACATTTTTAAACAGATTTCTTGAAATA
This sequence comes from Clivina fossor, assembly GCA_963966155.1. Classification (NCBI taxonomy): domain Eukaryota; kingdom Metazoa; phylum Arthropoda; class Insecta; order Coleoptera; family Carabidae; genus Clivina; species Clivina fossor. Next base: position 12,496,724 of record OZ014567.1, read on the forward strand.
ATGCGAATAGTTTAATGCTTTCTAAATATTTTCTTGAAAGTAATTCATTTTTTTCAAATAACTGTCACATTATGTAAGATTGGTTGCATAACTATCAGGGATGTATCCATGCGTTTGCGTGTTTTTTTTTAAATTGAACATAGGAAATTTATATGTAATTCAGTTCATATGTTCAGAGATTAAAATATCGCACTGTATATATATATATATGTAAATATGTTTCATTTTCGCAGTAAAATTTCGTGATTTATATTCAAAGAATGTGTTAAAGTAACAGTCTGTAAAGTTTAAAGTAAATACATTTGGTAACTGTAAAGTTTTATCTATTTTTATTTTTTGTAATGAAAAAGTTATATAATTTACTACCTTATATGTAGACGAATTTGTAACAGATGAGGAATAAGGACGTGCCGACATTACGGAATTTTGATAAATAAATTTCTCTTTTAATTGAATTCTTTCATTAAATTGTACCTACAATAAAATGAAACAGCTTTGGTGTTAAAGTTCTGTATTATTTATTTATTTATAATTGACGTTTCGACGAACTGAACTCCCGCGTCTTTATTTTTCCTGATGAAGACGGACATTGAGTTCGTCGAAACGTCGATTATAAATAAATATAATAATACAGAAATTTAACCTAAACCATTTTTATTCTAACCATGAAATATAATTGAATTAGTTTTTTAAATATATAATTAAAATAAAATACAGACAAAAATTTAAAACTTATTATTAATTAAACACTGAAATTATACATACATACATACACAATCACGCTATGTACCCAAAAAGGTGTGGCACAAAATCTTTTCATCATTCCGAAATCAGTCGCCTCCAAATATTCTTATCCAAACAAGCAACTTTTGCTTCATCTACATTCATAATTCATCTCATACATGCTCTTTTATTCCTACTACTTGGAAACTTTCGCTCACGCAAAACACTCTCAATCATACTACTCCAACCACTCATGATCTATTAATAATTCAAATATTACCTATGAAATTTTATATTTTTACTTATAGAAAAATCAATCATTTACCTATTAATAATTAAAAAATAATCTATAGTAAAAAAAAAAACCTAAACCAACCTAAAACACTCCCAATCATACCACTCCAACTACTCATCGGACGTCCACGCAAACGTCTACCATACAAAATCATTCAAATACATCTTTTTTATTGTATAATAAAATAGATTTAGATTGTAGTTTTGTATTTCATCAGGGAAAAAAGATACAAATAATATTTACAGTAAATAAACAAAACATAGATAAAATTCAAATGACTTGTCAAAATTTTCTAATCAAAATGTGTGAAAACTACAATCAATAAATCATGAAAAAAGTTTTCAAAAAAAAGATGCATTAATATTTAATCTACTGCGAAACACAAAACTTATAAATTCAAGTATAATATATATTGAATAAAATCAATTAAGATTAAATATTGAACAAGACGACACTCACCGGTACACCTCGTAAATAAAACTTTTCACAAACGTCAGTTTGTGTTAGATTCATTGATATTTTCAAACAAGCGTTACTCACTGAACTGTCTACGACGTAACATACACAAAAATATACTTTTGCCTGTTTGGAAACTACCAGCTGTTAGTGTGTGTGTATGTGTACGTCAAAAAGGATCGATATTTTTAATGGCAGAAGTGTAAACAACAACACGAAACCTGGGAAACATACGGTTGATAATATTCTGCAGGTGTACTCAACCGTTAATAGTTTTCTACTCTTTTAAACTTTTTAACACGTTTTCTTATTAACTCGCTTTCTTTCCTGTCTTTTTGTTTGTTTGTTTGTCCTGTTTGGTATAAATTTTGCAAATCGATTTTAAACTAAACTACACCGATAAACTAGAAATTTGAAACCTTAAACATAGCTCAACTTAACTAAATAATGCAATGCAATATTAACTAATTAATTAACAATATAGTAACGTAATATTAATATTTTAATACGCTTGAAGAAAAAAGTATATATCCGAAAATAACTACATGTTGCATATTTAATGAAATTGAAATAAAGTATTCTAGACTTGGGGTGGTTTTTATACAACATGCAAACTAGTTATAAAATACTTCAGACGTAAAATCCATTTGCACTAAACAACAAGGTCACAAGGTAATTTACATAACTGTCCTTCATTACTACTTTGACTGCAAGGAAAAAGTAGTATAGCGTTTGGTACGGTGTCTGTAACATTTTCAAAAAAAAAAAAAAATTGTATAGAAATCCTTCATATAGCTTGTAGATGACGAATCTGAACTTAGTTTATGTGGGTGTATGGATGTGCGTCGTCAGCTCGCTCGCTCGCTCGCTCGGTCGTAAGTCAAAATTTTGTGATCGCAACTCCTCCTAGACTCTAGGATTATTTGTATTTTTTTTCCCTGATGAAATACAAAACTACAATCTAAATCTATTTTATTATACAATAAAATGGATGGTAGACGTTTGCGTGGACGTCCGATGAGTAGTTGGAGTGGTATGATTGGGAGTGTTTTAGGTTGGTTTAGGTTTTTTTTTTTACTATAGATCATTTTTACTACTTTGACTGCAAGGAAAAAGTAGTATAGCGTTTGGTACGGTGTCTGTAACATTTTCAAAAAAAAGAAAAAATTGTATAGAAATCCTTCATATAGCCTGTAGATGACGAATCTGAACTTAGTTTATGTGGGTGTATGGATGTGCGTCGTTAGCTCGCTCGCTCACTCGCTCGCTCGCTCGCTCGGTCGTAAGTCAAAATTTTGTGATCGCAACTCCTCCTAGACGGTTCAACCGATTTTAATGAAATTTTCAGGATAAATTTGTCTAGTGCCCTAGATGGTCATGTGGTTTCGGTTTTTTCCAGTGATGCCAACTTTCCGAGAAAAAAATTACTAAAGTTTTTAAAAATTCATATTGGCTACATGATTTATCCGATTTTGATCAAATTTTCAGAAAAGATTTCCCTAATGCTCCCATTAATTACATAATTTTATTAATATTCAGTGTTGCCAACTTTCCGAGAAAAAAATTACTAAAGTTTTAAAAATTTTATTATGGCCATGTTATTCAACCGATTTCACTCAAATTTTCACAAAAGATTTTCCTAGTATTCATATAATTTATGTAATTTTAACAAAATACAGTGTTGCCAACTTTCCGAGAAAAAAAATAGTAAAATTTTTAAAAATTTATTATGACCATTTTATTTAACCGATTTTAATCAAATTTTCATAAAAGCTTTTCCTAGTGCTTAAATAAATTATGCAATTTTAACAATATACAGTGTTGCCAACTTATCTAGAAAAAAATCACAAAATTTTAAAAAAATTCATTGTGGCTACATTATTTATTCGATTTTGATCAAATTTTCAGAAAAGTTTCTCCTAGTGCCCACATAAATTATAATATTATTAAAATACAGTGTTGCCAACTTTCCGAAAAATGTCAAAGTAGTCTATATATGGGTTTACCCATATACTTCTAATCTTGTTTTTATTAAGGGATCATTCCTTTTCTAAAGGCCAAAAATAAGGTGTGTTTTTTAGCATTTTTTTTCTGGAATTTAAATGAAGATTTTTACCTCCAAGTTTTTTTTGCATCTTATTTGCTATCATTTGAAGAACATTTTCAAATTGAAAATATGAAAATAGATGAGATTATCTGAAACCTAATACGACTTTGTGGTGAAAAGGTTGAAAATTAATAAAATGGCGGCTATATGAAGAAAAAGGTTATTGTTGACCAAATTTTTTACATTTTCACGTGCTTTAAAAAATATTTATTCTTCATAAAAATGGCTGAAAGTGATCCAAGTTTCAATAAGCTGTGTCATCTTTAATATAAAAAAAACGGCATCAAGATTGGATTAATAGTTTTTGCGTTCTGCTTCCACTCATTTAAAAAAAAGTCATTTTGAGTAAAACTTGTTTAAAGTTTTAGAAAAGTATAGACGCGTTGCGCTCAAGCATGAAATAACTATGGAAGGACTTCGAGTTCGACCAAATCGTTTCACAAGGATAATCTACAGACTATAAGGCAATAAGGAATCGAAAATAAAAACAATTGTAATCTCTGGATTTAACTGAATTAAGATGTAGTCTTGTAGTCAATAAGTAAGAAATTATTTTGATCAGTGATAAATTTATAGTCAAATTAAAATATTATTTAGTTTAATGTATAAGCGTTGAAACGAATTTCAAAATTTTATTAAATTGTTTTTATATTTTAAAATAGTAATGTATTGAGTCATAATCAAAATCTTCGGGTCAGTTGAAGTAAATAGCTGGTAACTCTAAATGCAGTACAGAAATTAAACAGTATTGTTATGTCCTTTTTATTTACTAATGTTACTAATCAAAAAGTGTGGATACGGCCCTGACCTGTAGTCATCCTGTAGTTACAAATTTTACAACTAGGCGGCGATTTTTAACAAGCTGTTATTTGGCTGTCATATATTCTAACCTCGTTGTAATCACATGGTTATTAGTTTATATTATTTAATATATTTGTATAGAAACTATACAAACTTAAAACAAAAAACTACAAATTAATATTAATAACATAAAAATGTTTATGTTTGAAAAACTCTGTCGTTTGTGTATAACTGATAAAAGTGTTTCGTCATCATTGAACCATTCCGATTCAGATAACGTAATTTTATTGAACAAATTAAATCTACTTGCGCCTGGACTTGTAAGTATAATAATTTATTATTTAATGCTATATGATTTTATATTGAAATGTTTTTCTAGCTACAAATAAATAACAGTTTACCAATTGGCATATGTACAACATGCATTTCTCAGTTAAATCAATCTTATAAATTTATAAAAACCTGCTTGCGTTCGCAAGAAATTTTTAACAAATATTTAAAACAATTACAAAATGGACTAGATGCAGAACAAAATAAAAATTACGAAATTGTAATAAATGAAATAAGATTGGAACAAAATAATGCAATCATCGATCTGAATAATATGCAAAATGAACTAACTGATGAAGCATCTCATAATAAATTAGTGAATTATGAAATAGAATCGGATTTTATAGAACAAGAAAACATTATTGAGTATAATGATGGTTGCGAAGCTACTCCAGTAAACTTTGAAGATGATATAGTGGAAGAAACAGACATGAAACAATTTGGTACAAATATCAAAATGGAAATCGTTGAAGAAGACTGCAATTATCCATTTAATATAAACGTAAAAGAATGTTTAAGTGAAGATATAATTGATATTAAAAATGAAATAATTGGAGAACATCTTTATGCAACTAATATTAATGATTATGAATATACCGGAGTAAAATTTGAAGATGGAATTGAAATAGAAGATCATGACATCAAACATTCTTTTATTGAACTAACATCAATTACGGAAGAAAGCGATTTATGTGGCTTTAATTCCGCTGAATATAATTTGACAAATGATATTAAAGTAAAATATAATTTTGAATTGGACCGTTTATGTGACGAGGTGAATAAATTTCAAAATGAAACTTATTCGGGGAATAAAAAAACTCGTAAAAATCACTCAGGTATAACTAAATAAAATAAAAATAAAATTTATCCCTTAAACCACAAACTATTTAAAAGGCTATATACATACATACATACACGATTACGCCATGTACCCAAAAGGGTGTGGCACAAACTCTTTTCATCATTCCGAAATCAGTCGCCTCCAAACATTCCTATCCAAACAAGCAACTTTCGCTTCATCCACATTCATAATTCCTCTCATACATGCTCTTTTATACCTACTACTTGGAAACGTTTGCTCACGCAAGCCACTCTCTCAGTCATACCATTCTAACTACTCATCGGACGTCCACGCAAACGTACACCATCAAAATCATTCAAATAAATCTTTTTAACCAAACGTTCATTAGACATTCGCTCAACATGTCCGAACCATCTTAACTGACTCTAACACTGCAACTTTTGCTACATTTTTTTCAATTTCACACTCATCATACACTAATCTATTTCGTACCCGATCTCTCTCCTATTTACACCACATACCCCACATAAAAATCTCATTTCGCACAGCAGTCATTTTCCGTTTATGCTTTTGCAACCAAACCCAACATTCACTATCCTATACATCAACGTAGGCACCAAAAACTGCATTGTATATACTCAAACGGAGGTAGCTTCTTTGGAAACATTTACATTCCTAGCAAAAATTCCCAAAGCACCCAAAGCACCTTACAACCTGCATTTACTATCCTTTCAATTTCACGATCAAAACGGCCATCTCTAGACAGCAAATACGTATATAGACTTCTAAATAGTTTGTGGTTTAAGGGATAAATTTTATTTGTATTTTATTTAACTTTTCGCTACAGTAAGATCATATTTTTATTGATTACAGGTATAACTAGACGAATTTTTAAAGGTAAACGAAGCTACCAATGTAAAATATGTGGTAATTATTATAGTAGTCCATCTGGTTTAACAAGACATATCCGTTCCCACACCGGCGAGAAACCATTTCATTGTAAAATCTGTTATAAAGCATTTACACAAAATGAACATCTAATAGCACACAATCGTACGCATACAGGCGAAAAACCATATCAGTGCGAAACGTGTAAAAAAGCATATACTACAAACGAAAGTTTAAGAAATCACATACGTTCACATACCGGCGAGAAACCATTCGAGTGTAAAAACTGTTATAAAACATTTGCTGATAAAAGACTATTAACCAGACACATTTATATACATACAGGTGAGAAACCATTTCAGTGTGAAATGTGTACGAAACGATTTAATCGAAAATCAGATTTAAAAAAACACATACGTATACATACAGGAGAAAAACCATACCATTGTGAAAACTGTTATAAAACATTTGCTGATAAAAGTTTATTAAACAGACACATTTATATACATACAGGTGAGAAACCATTTCAGTGTACAATATGTACGAAAGCATTCATTACTAAAAAACAATTAACAGCACATATTATAACACATAGAAGTGAAAAACCATTTCAGTGTGAATTGTGTACGAAACGATTTAATCGAAAATCAAATTTAAAAAAACACATACGTATACATACAGGAGAAAAACCATACCAGTGTGAAACGTGTATGAAAGCATTTACTTCAAATGAAAGTTTAAGAAATCACATTCGTTCACATACCGGCGAGAAACCATTCGAGTGTAAAAACTGTTATAAAACATTTGCTGATAAAAGTCTATTAGCCAGACACATTTATATACATACAGGTGAGAAACCATTTCAGTGTACAATATGTACGAAAGCATTCATTACTAGAAGTCAATTAACAGCACATATTCGAACACATAGAAGTGAAAAACCATTTCAGTGTGAAATGTGTACGAAACGATTTAATCGAAAATATGATTTAATAAAACACATACGTATACATACAGGGGAAAAGCCATACCAGTGTGAAACGTGTAAGAAAGCATTTACACAAATGCCTCATCTAAACAGACATTTACAGACACATACCATTTGAATCCCTCGCATCATAACAAAAGCTAGGATACAACCTTCAATTCGAAAATTAAAGAAACATACGAAAAAATATAGGAACAAAAAATTAACATACACATATAAGCTTAGAAAATAATAATAATAATAATAATCTTTATTATTCAACGACTATTAGAATAGGATTGGTCGACAATATAGTATTAATTTACAAGTAATTCATTTACATTATAATAACATTGTTCAATGGGAAATTTTCGTAAAACATTCTTAAATTCGGACAACTTAGCAATGCCAGTAATGCTCCTAGGCAATTTATTGGAAATATGGCTGGAGATTATATATGGATTTTTGTAAATTATGAAACGGAATGATCTACTGTGGCGAAATTTAAATAAAAATAATATTATAAAAAATCCCAAAATCACTATAAATGAAAATAAAGCTAAATACGTATGTATTTTGAAAGCTTAGCTTCCATCTTCAGCACTTCAAGGGGTTATGTATTATTTTACTTATTAAAAGCAGTATAAGTTAGTTTTTATTATTAATAATTATTATTATTATTCTTTATGTAAAATTGATATTAATCATAACATTGTTATTGTATTAAATTGTATAAAATAACTAGAAATAGTTAAATAAATATTATTATTATTATTACTTCATTGAATGCCAATTTTTTTAATTTTTTAATTAGAAGTCAAAAAAAAATTAGAATGAACAACCTAAACCCGAGACTCTTAAAGGGTCACGTTTGAAGTCGAAAATTGTAATTAAACATATAAACATAATAAAAATAAATAAATAAACAAATAATAATATAATAATAATAAAATATCAATTGCACTATTATATATTACTCAAAAGCAACACTTTTAACATCAGTAGTGTACATAACTTCATACAGCTGTCATTTGACATTTGCATTATAAACATAATTTTTCAAATTTTTGAGAACCAAGATGAAATCGTAGAAAGACGAAACTTGCCTATCCGAGTTCTGAAAGATTTTTTACTATGTTCATCATTTTTATTTATATTGCGTGTCTATTTTATTTAAAAATATTACTTAAGATTAGATATTTAGATGATTATCGATATTTTTAAGTAGTTTGAAGATCAATTTCTTTGTACATAGATAACTTATATATTTTTTTTAATAAAGATAAAATTATATTACAATCAAAATAATCATCGCATTTATTCAGTTATAGTATTAGTATTTAGCAAATAATACAAATTTTCAACTAAGTGTCTCGTATGCTGTAAAAATGAAAATTTTAATTTTGTTGTTCCTGGCTAGTGTTGCAGCAGGTAATATTTATAATTATAAGCATTTAGTATAATTTACGATTTTAAGGCGAAATATTGAAAGATTATTTGGAAATATTTACATTCCTAGCAAAAATTCTCAAAGCACCCAAAACTTCTTCCAATCTCACAATCAAAGCGATTATTTTAAAAACGTATTGAGCCTTAAATCTAATTAAATGTTTTTATGATATGAATTTTATTTTTTATTTAAAAAAATAAATAATTTGAAATCACTTATTTTAATTATTTGTTTGTATATATGTTTATTTTCACACCCAGAGTTATTTTGTTTGAACTGTAAATATGGTAAATAAATTAATGATTTTTTTTCGTTTTTTTTTTCAAATATAATAAATGAAAGAATCAACACCAAGCGATATTAATTTAACAAAAGAAATAAAAGCTGCATCTTCTGTAAGTTTACCTGGCTGGGAATATTACTTAACAAATATAACGCAAGATTTTATTTATGAAATTGAAGAATTTGGATTATGTAGACATTTACTGCCTGACTTTATGCAAGAAATTGAGTAAGTATTACTTTTTCTTTAAACGTTTGCCTGTGTAGAAAGAGGTTATTATATTATTAGTACAATAATGACATTATTATACTAATAATTATACTATTATATAATTATAATTATAATTTTTTTAAATTTCTGTTATTGGTATTTATTTTTTTTTTTAATTTCAGCCGCGATTTTTTCGGCATGGACTTAAAAGGAAATATATCGTATAGAAATGGTTTTATTGGTAATATGGAAGAAGTTTCATATCGAAATGATAATGCTGTGGCACCTAGTATAATTATTGATGACGAAAAATCTATAACATCTATGAAAATTAACGTATTTTTCACAAGTTTAAACATGTTCTACGATTATTTTCTGCATATTGAACCAGATATTTATTTCAGCGGCACTGTTGCAATACCCTACAGAGAACTTTCATTTACTTTATGGGTAAATATTTATTAACATATACTTTTTTTACATTAAAACCTTATTTAGACAAATTAATTTTTTTTTTAAATTATAGGTGCAAAAAAATTTCACCAGTAATAAAGTAACAGGATACTTTGATTGTTGTGGTGGTAATATGAAAACGAGAAAATGGTTTTATGAGCCAGCCAATGATTTTACTGCAATCTTTAATAGAGATGTACGTATTTAAACAAAAGTATATATTTATTTCATAATTTTTTTGTACGTCCACATAAATGTATAGCTTCAAAATCGTTCGCCAGGTTGATATAGGACAATAAAATGGGATACCGATAATATGCAGAATACTTCTTTTTGAAGTAAAATTCGGAGAAATACTTAGAATACTTTTCGATTGTCTCTCAATTTTATAATCTATATTTTGTATATATTTATAGATGTCTGCCACTTTTTGTTTATTCATTATCCTAATGATTATTTTTCATCCGAATTAATTCATCACTAATTTTTACCTCTTTTTTTTTGTATATTTATACAAAAAAAAAAACTATAATCTTTTTGTTTTCCAGGCAGTACTAGATATACTAGATACCGTTAAAAAAAATTATTCCGAAACAGTATGGATAGATTTATTGAACAATGCACTTAGCAGAAGAACATTTCCAGAATTATGTTACTATTGTCCGTAAAAATTAAATTAAACCATATTTCTTCTTTCTTTTTTCAAGAACCGTACAATTTAACAAATAATCATTATTGCTTAAGTACAGCAAAAATAAATACAAATGTCAAAATATTATTGTATATAATTAGTACTTATTTAATTGAAAATATATAAAATATCATTGATAAACAAATTTGACTACATTAAATTTTGATTATAAATTATTTAGGTACTATGGTAAATTGGAGAAATCGGATACGAAATAGATTTAGTGTATGATGAGTGTGAAATTGAAAAAAATGTTGTAGCAAAAGTTGCCGTGTTAGTCAGTGTAAGATGGTTCGGACATCTTGAGCGAATGTCTAATAAACGTTTGGTTAAAAAAATTTATATGAATGATTTTGAAGGTATCCGTTTGTCAATGGACGTCCGATGAGTAGTTAAAGTGGTGTATGATTGAGAGAGTGGTTTGCGTGAGCGAAAGTTTCCAAGTAGTAGGAATAGACGAGCATATGTGAGAGCTATTATGAATGTGGATGAAGCGAAAGTTGCTTGTTTGGATAGGAATGTTTGGATGAGGCTGATTTCGGGATAATGGATAGAGTTTGTGCCAGACCACTCTGGGTATATGGCGTGATTGTGTATGTATGTTCAAAACAATAAATAAAAAACATTTTTCCGGTGTAATTCCGACTTTTTAACGAACACTGTATAATTAATGAATAATAATTAAATTGCGTAACAGATTATATTATATTGTGTCGACCGAATCAATTTTTAACTTTGTACTGTAAAAGAATTTAAAAACATAATTAAAATCGTATTGTTATTAATTAAATTAAACAAATATTTTTAAATATTTAGTTGTGTTTTGAATGTGAAAGTGTCAATACGTTTATATTTTGCTTTCGTTTGATGATGTTTACTTGCAGTGCTTTCTTTCAAATTATTTCAAGTACAATTTAACAAAAATAATCATTGTCTTCAAATATAGCAAAAATAAATACAAATTTCGAAATATTATTGTATATAATTAGTAGTTATTTGTTTGTAAATTCAACAAAATATTATTGATAAACAAACTGACTACATTAAATTTTGATTTTAGAACTATTTAAATACGATACTTTTGTGATACTTGGTTAAAACACCAATGTAATGACGTGCAATTGGATTATATTACAAAATTAAAACATTAAAAGTATATATCTTAGTAGTCGTTGTAAACAAGAAAAGTTTTTTGTTTCACAACTATTTTTATGAATTTGTCAAACCGCTGAACTTACAACTTATAGAATATTGTACTATTGTTATTAAGTTTGATAATTATAAAGATAATTTAATTATAAAATGTCAACAACTAGTGATATAGATGATATTACAAGTGATGATACCACACCAAATATTGCCAGTACCGATTACTATGTCGAAGAAGAAGAAATATTAATTGAAGAGGAAGAAGAAATTGTTCTTCAATCAGAAGATTTTATATCTGGACCATTTCGAAGCGATACCTGCACTGTACCTGATAATATTTTGGAATTTGAGTATCCTTTAGAATTAATAAATAATGAAATATTGAAACGATTTGTTTTGTAAACATAAATGCTAACCTAACCTAACGTTAATTAAATTATTAATATTTTACATACATACACAATCACACCATGTACTCATTTGGATGTGGCACAAACTTTTCCCATCCAGACAACAATGTTTATATGATATTTTTCATACATGCTCTTTTAAAAATATTGACAAGCACAATTTTCCTGAACAAATATTTAGTTATTCTTATGGTTATGATTGTAAAAGATATTATAATTTGGTGTGTCCAGATGAAAATACATTAGTTTTTGCATCGGGTAATTTAATACATTTCTATGATATTAATACAGAAACATTATGGTTCCGACGTAGTTATTTAGGAGGAGGAATTGGTCATTTAACTTTTAATCCTAATAAGGATTATCCGCATTTAGCTGTAGCTGAAAATGGCGATAATCCACCAATTATTCTATATCATTGGCCATCCATGGATATTGTTGGAATATTGAAAGATGGCGCTGCAAAGCGATATGCACATATCAACTATAGGTATCATGAAATAGTAGAATTATATTACGAGAAGCAGAAAGTCATCTTTATTGTGTTGAGCCCAGATAAGCAATCAGAGTGAAACATAAAAAGAACATTTGGCTCCGAGACATATGTTATGTTATTTCGTTTGGAAGCTTAAAGAAAAGAACTTTTTGATAAAACTTTACTTTACGGTTATCAAATATGTTTACTTCAAACTTTACAGACTGTTATTTTAGCATATTTTATGAATAGTAAAACTGATTTGGAAAATTCGTTTTTAACACTGGTCCCACATTTTGTCCTTGTTTACATAACTACTAGTAGATACTGTTATTTTTAATTTTTTACGTTAAAAACAACTAAAAATTCTTCACGTTACATAACAGTTCTGTTAGAAAGCGTTTTCGGACATACGTGTATTTGAAGTTTTTTTTATTTAGATTATTCATAGGAATCATCCGGTGTAGTTTTTCCCCGACGTCATAAATCACCCTGTATAAAGTATGAAATAAATACATTTATTTGGTAACCGTATAGTAAAGTTTATCTGCATTTCTTTATAAAAAAAAAAAAAAACAGTAAATTGAGAATACAAACCATCATTATACTTATGTGTATTTTCTAGTCCTGATGGCGATTTCTTGGTATCACAAAGCTACGCACCCGATTTCTTAATAACAGTCTTTTTTTGGAAACAATGGCGTCGCTCTCCAATTATTCTACGTACAAAATCTCACGTTCACGACGTCTACAGAGTTATGTTTTCACCTTATGTTCCAGGACATATTAGTTCAGGAGGTAAAACAATTATTATTAGTAATGGGCGTAATTGAATGATTTTAATAATCGAATTAATATTATATTCGAATAACAATTCAATTTTTCAATAAAAAAAATTCTAGGTGCTGGTCATATAAAATTTTGGCGAATGTCTGTTACATTCACCGGTTTGAAACTGCAAGGCGAGCTGGGTCGTTTTGGTAAAACAGAAATATCGGACGTAGTCGCTCTGTATCCAATGCCCGATGAGAAAGTCATTTCCGGATCGGAATGGGGTAATATTCTAGTATGGGAAGCCGGGTTAATTAAGGTAGAGGTGTTTCGTACGAAACGTAGACGTTGTCATAATGCGCCCATTATGCAATTCGAATATGATTCGGTGAAAGGTGAAATCTGGAGCATCGCAATGGATGGGTGGTTAAGATCGTGGTTCTATAAAACTATTGATGAAGCTGATCCGCCTGAAGAAGATCGAATTGTGCAGGTATTTGTTTTTATTTATTTTTGGTTTTGTTTCGTTTGGAATGTTTGAAGAAAAAATTGCATTATGTCAGTCGGAGCAAAATATTGTTTTTGTTTAATTATAGTGTTATTAAATTACCTATCAGGTTCGGTTATTGTTTTTAGCAATGACGCGTTTCGACTTTTCAGTCATCTTCAGATTTGTCTGAGTTTGTTCCGTGTTTGTGGTTTGAGTGAACATGGACCAAACTTAGAAAATCTGAAGATTTTAATTAATCATAACATTAAACAAATAAATGTACATAAATAAATGTAGTAGGTAAAATGCAAAATAAATTGTATTATTTTTAACATACTAAATAATCTTTCAGAACTAATTATATTAAAATAAAACTGATTTAGGTTAAAGTTCTTTATTTATATTTATTTAAAATTGACGTTACAGTAAATAACAGAACATAGAAACAAGTTAACTAGATTTTAAATAAAATTATGTCACTTTGAAGGGTTATTTTGTAATAATATTACACAGTTGATATATTTAATTTTATTGTTTAAATTTAATAGGAGATTACATAAGTGTAGGTGTTTACATAATTAATTCTAACGTTATTAAATTCCTTATCAGTTTTGTTATTGTTTGTATCAATAAGGCGTTTCGACTTTTCAGTCATCTACAGATTTTCTGAGTTTGGTTCCACAAACACACGGACCAAACTCAGAAAATCTGAAGATGACTGAAAAGTCGAAACGCGTCATTCTTAAAAACAATAACCAACCTGACAGGAAATTTAATAACATTAGAATTAATCATAACGCAGGTTCAAGACCCAAGAACTAAAGTTTATCTTTTGACATTAATATTACTGTTTTTGTGTTTTACTCAGATTTCTTTAGCCTCCTTCGACCGCAAATATTTAGACTCAACACAATAAAGATCGCTTTCTGCTACTCGTAACATAATTATACTGTATGCAATCGGAAACCATATTTTTTGATTTTGTTTCAGATGGTGCCATCGTACGAACGACAAACACCAGGAGTTGAATTTATGTGTGTCGTAAAGAAATTACCACATGACCGAGATGATACATTATACTACGCTCAAGTATGTATATTATTTTGCATTTTACATAATACGTAACTGCAAAGTGAATAAAACATTGACGCAAGTGTGCGAATCAATCAGGGCTATTAATTAAAAACGCATACGCAGGATGGTAATGGAGGAATATGGTTAATAGATCTGATTCTTAAAGCAGATTATCAAAATTCTCAACGAATCAGATATTATCATGCTGGACCAGTAGTGGAAATGGCTGCTTGTCCTTGGGGCAATTTTATCATTAGTTTGGGTGATGATGGTCGAATTATGATCTATGATTATATTGAAAGGAAACTGATGCATATACATCAATTTCCTGCAAAAGGAAGAGCTTTTATTTGGGCTCCACTTGCAGTAAGAAATATTTTTCTTATTTATTGTCTATTTTTTTTTGAACTACGGGAAGTATTTTAAAATGTTTGTGCCAAAATTATACTTAAAATAAGTTTACGTTCTTTATTTCAGTTGGAGCCATCGGGTAAATTTCTAATCCTTGGATTTGATGATGGTGTTGTAAGAGTTTGTGTTGTTAATTTTGAACATATGAAGCATATTACTGAAGTTATTACTGTACAGGTAGCTACAGTTCTTATAAGTTGAAATATAAGCTGTGTTTTTTTTACCAATTATCTTTACCAATTTGTTTTTTAATATATATTTTAGAGTATAAAGCCACATAGCAAGCCAGTCACAACAATATCATTAAATCCAACAAACAATGTCTTAGTAACAGGAGGTGAAGATAAAACTATTTTTATATTTATGGTAAAACGAACCGATAAAATTGGTGTAGAATTACGTCCAATAGGTTTCGTTCCAATCGAGACAATTGTTACGTATTTTATGTGGCATCCACAATCGGTAAATCGAATTTGTACTATAGCCTTTTTGAAAAGTCTTCTAATCGAAAGAAAAATTAACGCGTTAGAAGTGAAACTCGTTGTAATCAATTTTATTAAATATTAAAACCGTTAATTTTTTTTTTTTGAGTGTGATTAAGTTTTAGGAATATTTGTATTAGGAAATTATAGGGTTGATACATAATTAACAATCGTTTTTTAAACAATATTTATTATGATAAAAGGAAACATAAAAATTCAACAATAACATTTTTAAATGATTATTCCGAAGTGTACTTCAATAACTGCTTTCTCATTCTCTTGGAATTTATTTATTAATTATTTTTATTAAATAAAGTAAACAAAACGGCAATTTTTATTAACAAATAACCCGCTTACAAAAACGTCAACCGAATAGTTTTGTCCAAACATTTCTATATCCTGACATTCTGACATACAATGCTCTTCTATTCCTACTACTTGGAAACTTTCGCTCACGCAAGCTACTTTCTCAATTATTCCACTTCATCTACTCATCGGACGTGTACCTTTAATATCACTCACATAAATTTTTTAACCAAACATTCATTAGACATTCGCTCAAGATGACCAAACCATCTAACAACCACTTTTGCAACATTAATACAATCTAAATTAACAACTTTGCAAATACAAAACTTTGTTATTTTTCTATAAATGTTTTCAACATTTTTTTCAGGATACTACATTACTAGCAGGATGCATGTTTGGTGAAATATTCGAATTAAAAGTACCAATTAATCCACTTCCCTATACTAAAATCTCATTTTTACTACATACTCTTAAACCAATCAGACAACGTTTCGTCACATGTAAAGCGCAAATACGTCGCGATATTCATATTAAAGAGATTGAAGAAAAAAAGCTAGCAAAAGTTGAAAGGAAAAAGATAGAAATCGCACAGCTCAAACAAGAGAATCCTGGATTAGAAATTGATGAAGAAATCTATTTACGTAAGTAAATTTTTCTATTAAATATTTAAAAGCATGAGACGTAGGAGAGTTATAATATTTCTTCGATATGTGTTAAAAAAAGTGTGCTTATGCCGCCGAGGCTAATACATATTTTTCAAATTTATTAAATTTATTTTAATAATTAAATATTTGTGATATTCTTGTTGAATTATAGTTAAAAATATTACTCGTTCTATCTTTTAGTGGATTCGGAAGAAGAAGAAAAATTAGAACCATTACATATACCTGAAATACCAAATCGAATATGGTTTATGATGTTTACGCCTGAAAATACTCTGTGGTTATCGATGGGTGGTTATGATGCTGGTTATATTTATGAATACACAATGGATCAATTACAAGACGAAGCTTTAACGGCAACCATAATTGAAGATGGCGATGATATCGAAATGCATGGCTATTTAAAAAGGTATTTCAAATTATTGTTCATATTTTGAGATGTATTTTGCGTCATATTTTTTCGGTACAAGTAAAGATATAAAAAATTTATGTCATTTTACAAAAGTTTAATTAACATAGTAAAAAATCTTTCGGAACTCATATTAAAATAAAACAGCTTTAGATTAAAGTTCTGTATTTATATTTATTTATCAATGTTTTATTTTTAATATAAATTATTTATTTTTCAGTCCCGATGAAAAATATTTGATAACAAGCATGCAAAATGGTGCAATACGTTTTAATACAATAAATACAGATAATTTTCGGGACTTGTCTGATTATTGGCTACTGAATATGCATGACAATTTCAATGGACGTATCACAAAAATGTGCTTCAGCTACGATTATAAATATTTTTTCAGGTATTGCATTTATTAATTACATACATACATACACAATCACGCCATGTCCCTAAAAAGTGTGTGCCACAAATTCTTTTCTAACAATTTGCTATTCTTTGTGCAAATTTTCTTCTGAGTAAATTTAGCATTTATTTAAACTGGATCCTCTATCTGATTAAATAAAGTTGCATTTGGATCTTGATTATTAAATAATTACGATAGTAAAATGTAATATAAAAATTCGTGTAAATGAAAACAAAACAAAAAAATTATTCATAAAATTTCTAGTTCTGGTACAGATGGCAATATCTTTTCATATAAATACAATTTAGAAGATGATACTTTATTTGAAGTGAATGTTCCAAAAATCAAACCATTACCGCGCCACATTCAAGACGTAATTGAAGATTTAGGTTATAAATCTTTGAGTTTAGAAGAAATGATGATTAAAGCGGAAGAAGATAAACAAATGCGACTTGCAAATGAACATAAGAGAAAGTTACGGGCACGTTTAGAAGAAATACGAAATTATTTAACCACTTTATTAATCAGGTTCGATTTTTTTTTTTCAATATAAATCTTAAAACAGAATACAAAATATTTTTTTTTTTTCTTTAAGCGTATTAAAACATTGATATTATGTTGCCTCGGCCGCAAATAACTGACGACAACATAATAATCATCGTTTTCTACTCCTCGTAACAATTAAACTATTATTGTATTTGTTTTAGAAATTGCGCACTGCCTAAGTCACAACGATTTAGACTTACAGAATTTATTATCGATCCTCGAATCATGAAAGCTTTCGATGATACCCTACAAGCAAAGGTAAATAATTACATAAAAATCAATTCAAACATAGTAAAAAAATCTTTCAGAACTCATTATAAATAAAGTGGCTTTAGGTTTAAGTTCTCTATTAATATTTATTAATGATCGACAAACTCAACTTCTGTTTTCATCAGAAAAACTAATACAAATCAGATTTACAGTAAATAAACAGAACATAGAAACAAGTTACTAACTAGCTAACGGAATAAGTAATTAGTTTCTATGTTCTGTTTATTTACTGTTAATATTATTATTAATAAATATTAATACAAAACTACAACCCAAAGCAGTTTTATTTTAATATATCACTAGTTAGTTTATTGCACAAAAATCTGCATCATATGGAGAAAAAAATATTTGTTTTTTTTTTTAATTATTATTACGGGATTTTTTTGGTACTTATCCAAAAACTAAAAATACATTATCCAAAAGTACTGATATTATTTCTGGTTTAAGTTCAAATAAAATAATAATGAAAGATATTTCAGATAAATTTACTTTATTTGTAAAAATTCAATTCAATTTTAATCAACGATATTTAATCAATATTTCTTAATATATGATGACGCAAAACTTTTTAAAATTCGAATAACTTTAATGGCTAATAAATGTGAATTATGAATAAATAAAAAAGTTATTTCATTTTTAAAAATGGTCTAGTGATTTTTGTGCCATTATTTACTTATTGTTAGTCAATAAATAGAGTCTTATTTGATTAGGTTGCGTTGGAGCGTCGAAAGCTAGCATATGATGTTGAAAAATCTACGATAGCTTTACAGAAAATAAAGAAATGTTACTTAGATGTATTAGATTGTTTTCCACTAACAATTTCATCGATAAATTTACCGGATTATGTGAAAACAATACCGCAACGTGCACTGCGTTTGAAATTTTTTGATACAATGGATCTGGCTGGGAAAAAATTACAGGAAGAGATACTAGGTCGTAGGTAAAATGCAAAAACAAATTGTATTATTTTTAACATACATCTTTCCGAACTCATTATATTAAAATAAAACTGCTTTAGGTTAAAGTTCTGTATTCATATTTATTTAAAATTGACGTTTCGACGAAATTCAACGTCCGTAATATATAAATGACTTTACAGTAAATAACAGAACATAGAAACAAGTTAACTAGATTTTAAATAAAATTATGTCACTTTGAAGGGTTATTTTGTAATAATATTACACAGTTGATATATTTAATTTTATTGTTTAAATTTAATAGGAGATTACATAAGTGTAGGTGTTTACATAATTAATTCTAATGTTATTAAATTCCTTATCAGGTTCGTTATTGTTTTTATCAATGACGCGTTTCGACTTTTCAGACATCTACAGATTTTTCTGAATTTGGTTCCACAAACACACGGACCAAACTCAGACAAATCGGAAGATGACTGAAAAGTCGAAACGCGTCATTTCTAAAAACAATAACGAACCTCTGATAGGGAATTTACTAACAGTAGAATTAATCATAACGCAGGTTCATTTGACATAATAATAATAATATATTGATTACATAACAACTGTTTCTACTAGGTCTAAGTTTTTCTTATCTATAATAGAAAAAAGCGCATGTCTTTAAGCAAAACTAAACTATTTTTCATTGGATTTCTAAACAAGTATTTCTTATATAATTTATTTATGATGATTTTGATAAGAGTTCCAGAACGACTTCAAATAACAGCCGATCTAAAATACGAAGAACTTAAGAAAACAGATGAATTGGAAAAATTCCTAATTGGATTATCACCATCTACAATTTCATTTAAACTTGGCGGAAAGCTAACGAGAATGTTGCGAAAATATCGTGAACGTCGTGTGAAACGAGCAAAAAAACAACAAGAAGTAAGATTAGTAATTTTTTAGGCTTGCACGAACCGGGTATCCAATGAATTTATAGAATTTTCTCGGCTGGTATGTCGTGATCGATCTATCCTTGTCGCAGACGAATCACGTCACATAGTGTTTGATGACTGACTGACAATTTCTTCTCTGCAGTGTGATATATATATATATTGACTTGACGGCAGTGATCGACATGGTATGGTCGTTGATGTATATAATTTTTTAAATTCATTTACTTATTTACTAATTGCTAAATAATAATATAATAGAAATTATAACACATATTTATTTAATATTATCAATAATAAAAGTAGATGAAGCTAGAATTGTTTGTCTGGATAGGAATGTTTGGAGAAAATTAATTTCGATAGCGGAAAGAGTTTGTGCTATACCCTTTTGTATACATGGACGTAATTATTTATGTATAGATTAAATAATAAGTTGAGCATTATTATATTGAAAACTATTCTTTTAAAAATATATTTTGTGGTTCTGAAAAGAACCTGTAGTCATTCATTCATCTACGACATACCAGCTCAGAAAATTCTATAAAATCGCAAGAACTAAGATATTTACTAAATAATTTCTGTTTACTTCATTATTTATTATTTTTGTTGTTGTTTTGCTAAGTGGGATTTGCTGATGAGCCAGAAACCGCATGAAGGTATAAATCATCCGGATGATGAAGCTGCAATGGAATTTGCACGAAGCAACATCGGTGATTTTAAATTGAAATGTTCACCCGATTATAAAGTTGAACTTTTTGCTCAAGAATCCACTTCCAATAAATATTTACAGTTATTGGATGCAAGATTAAGAGTAAGTAAACATAGTGAAAAATCTTTCAGAACTAATTATATTAAAATAGAAATCCTTCAGGTTTTAGTTTTGTATAATTTTTAATTTAATTTCGACGTTTCGTTAAGATCTTGAGCGTTTGGTTAAAAGAATATATATATATATATATATATATATATATATATATATATATATATATATATATATATATACAGAGCGAGTGTAATATCTGGAACTATCGCAATAAATCTTTTATTAAACGTTTTTGAAAAAAATCCTCGAACACGTCAATTTTTATCTTAAGTGAGACATATTTTACTGTAATCGTCACTTAAAGATTGTCTTTTGTTTTTGAGTTATGAAGTAAGCGATAATTTTTTTTAAATAGAAACCTATATTTTTTATTATTGATTTTGGTAGTACTTTTTTTTCCGTTTCCAACCATATAAAATTTTAAATATGTTACATTTGAAAAAAATTGAGAAAAATAATCTTAAAGTTTAAATATTAAAAACTAATTAAATTGGCAAAATAAATCTAGTTATTAGTGTATAAAACAAAAAACATTAGCTACAACTGTCAGAATTATGCAATTTATAAATTTTACAATAAAATAAGTGTTATTATTTTGCTTTTTCCAAATTTAAAAAACTATTTTATTAATACAAATTGTATAATTGAGCGAAAAACAGAAAAAAAGCAAAATAATAACACTTATTTTATTTTGACATTTATAAATTGTATAATTCTGACAGTTGTAGCTAATGTTTTTTGTTTTATACACTAATAACTAGATTCATTTTGCCAATTTAATTAGTTTTTAATATTTAAACTTTAAGATTATTTTTCTCAATTTTTTTCAAATGTAACATATAAAATTTTATATGGTTGGAAACGGAAAAAATAGTACTACCAAAAACAATAATAAAAAATATAGGTTTCTATTTAAAAAAATTATCGCTTACTTCATAACTCAAAAACAAAAGACAATCTTTAAGTGACGATTACAGTAAAATATGTCTCACTTAAGATAAAAATTGACGTGTTCGAGGATTTTTTTCAAAAACGTTTAATAAAAGATTTATTGCGATAGTTCCAGATATTACACTCGCTCTGTATATATATATATATATATGTGATGATTTTGAACTATTTTTAAGGTTTATAAAGATTTTGTTGGAATATTCAATGCACGCGTTTACGAGATGCGCGAGAAGAAAGTTACAATGATTAAAAGATTAACTAAATTACAAAAGAAATTGGATGCGATACATAAGGAAATGCCAAATAATCGAATTTTACACGGACCACCAATACCAGAAATATTACCGTCAGATTTTCCAGAAAAGGATTTCGAAAGTACATTGAATATAGCGGAATCGTTTCAAGAATTTAGAAAACTAGAGAAAACTAAACAGATTATGAATGAAAAAGATGATGGTGATAATGATAATGATGAAGAAAAATCAGATATGGTAAAATCAAATTCTATTTATATTAATTATTTTTTTTACTATTAAAAGATTACATAAAAACATATTTTATTTATTTCAAATATTTTATATTATTTTTATAAAACATACATACACAATCACGCCATGTAATCAAAAGGATTTGGCACAAACTCTTTCCACTATTCCGAAATCAGTTTCCTCCAAACATTCCTATATCCAGACAAGCAACTTTAGCTTCATCCACATTCATAATTCCTCGCATACAAGCTCATCTATTCCTGCTACTTACAATTATAGCTTCAAATCGCAATTTTTACTACAACATTTTTTCCCAATTTCACACTTATCATACACTAATCTATTTCGTGTCCGATTCCTCCTATTTACACCACATACCGCCAAGTAAAAAACTCATTTCCACAGCAGTCATTTTTCCGTTTTATGCTTTTGCAAAATTATATTTCTGTATTAATTTTATTTTTTACAGACAGAAGAAATTACCACAGTTAGCGAAATGTATGTTAACATAAAAAAATTACCAGATATTGAAGGTAGCGTTAGGGAAATTATAAGTGTCGGTTTGAAAGATTTAAGTTCATTGATCAAAAGAAATAAAATCGAAAATGCATGGGAAAAAGAAGCCGATATACGCAAACTAATCAAGTAAGTTAATTTATCAGGAAAACTCTCGTGTGTATAATAAATTCTGAAAGAGTTTTTATTATGTTCAATCCTAATGTTTATGTTGAAGATCGAAACAAGATTTGCTAATTTTAAACGGTTTCGAAATGCCAAAATAAACGTAGTCAATTATGTATATTTGAATTACTAATGCATAATTTATTATTATCTAGCAATATATACGATCAGGAGCAAATAATAGAAGAGATGAATGCATTAATAGCTGAATATGATGAAGAAATCAAGACAACAAATGCCGAAAGCTATCGTATTCGATTGAATTGTACATTCATGGATCTTCATCTGCTAATGCTGAATCAAGAATTAACTATTATCGGACAGTTCGAAGGTGTTGAAAATGAACTAAAGGAGGTATTCTTTTGTATAATATTTTCATGTTTAGCTCAATATAATTTCTAAATTGTATTTTGATTCTAATAAATTTTCTCAGGTGGCTAATAAAAAATTAGAGGAGAAATTTGACATGGAAGATTTAATGACCCGTATTGAATTGAATATAGATGCACGAAATCAACAAATCGATTTATATAACGATCGTATGAAGGAAATACAACAAGCATTTCTAGCTGCCGCAAAAGATAATAAGTTTTTCGATTTTCTTAGAAGAATTTTCAAGAAAAAATATCGTCCACCCAGAATTTTCGCAGAAGGTATAATAAATTCGGTTTTTTTTTTCAAACATTCCTACATCTGAAGCGAATGTCTAATAAACGTTTAGTTAAAAGGAAGTATATGAATGATTTTGAAGCTATACATTTGCGTTGAAGTCCGATTAGTAGTTGGAGTGGTATGATTGAGAAAGTGTTTTGCGTGAGCGAAAGTTTTCAAATAGTATGAATGGAAGAGCATGTATGAGAGAGGAATTATGAATGTGGATGAAGCTAAAGTTGCTTATCTTATCTAGATGGAGGAATGTTTGGAGGAGGCTGATTTCGGGATAATGATAAAGAGTTTGTACCACACCCTTTTAGGTGTATGTATGTAAAAAATATGAATTTCCCTAGGTTCGGAGTCAAGCAGTGAAAGTGAAAGCGATACAACATCATCGGAAGACGATGCTGGAAGCTTAGATTCGGGTGATATTGGTCCATTACGTTTAGATGAAAGTATCTGTCCGAAAGGATGTGATCGCGATTTATACGATTATACTTTTCAACTTCGATCGCAAAGGTAATCAAATCAAAACTGATTGCAAAATGAATAACATTATTATTATTTAATATTGTTGTAACATTTTTTGCCAACGAAAATTGATCTATTCGTTACGAGTTTGTTTTATTATTTTTGTGTTATTTTATGTAATAATTACTAAATGAATAATTTCAGACAGGGATTTGAGAGACAAATAAAAGAAGAACTAGAAAAAATCGGAATCGAACGAAAAGAATTGGAAACGTATGCTAAGAAAATGAAATATTATGATTTAGCTGCTGCAAAAAGTCAGGAAGAATTAGAAAAATATCAGGTAAACAATCTGACTAATAAAATTCGCATAATGGACCACGTCTCCTTGGGTACATGGCGTGTTTTTGTATGTATGTATACAGGGTGATTTATAATTAGTGAATATCAAACTGAAATGGTGGATTCGTCATGTCAAAAAGAAGAGAAAATGTTTATACGAACATATACAGCGCTGTTGCTTGTTGCAAAAGCGAAATAATTGTTTCCAATTATTAATAATAACAAAACATATTAGTGTTCAATAAGTGTTAATATTACATTATTATTTTTAATATCAGTTACAGTGAATGCTCAAATTGTTGTCCATGAACGCGAATATAGGCATTACAGCGACGACGTATCAGTGAAACATAACCTCGAACCGAAATACTACTAATGAATATATCTATTCGATTTAATGCAAATTTTGTTTTGGTGAACTCATGGCTAACTTAATATGTTTTGTTATTATTATTAATAATTGGAAACAATTATTTCGCAACAACCAGCCTGTATATCTCGGTAATCGTTTGGTTAAGTACAAATGTTCATATAGACATTTTGTCTTCTTTTTTGACATGAGGAATTCACCATTTCAATTTGATTCACTAATTATGAATCACCTGTATATATATTAAAAAAATTAATGTGGCCTAATCGAATGATCGATTATTTTTGCATTCGAATTAATCCATCGCAACTGTATATATTTTTAATTGAAATATATTTGTTTTGTTTTTTTTTTCAGCGTTTAAAGCAAATGCGATTGAATGAGGTAAACACTACAGTGGTTTTAAAATTGAATCAGCTGCAACATCTATCACCGTCCAGTTCTAAAACAACACTTATAAGCGAATGTCTGGTATTTAATAACGAAATTTTACGAAAACTTTATAGTCGCGTCAATGAATTGCAACATGAAACATTGGAGGAACGCGCCAGACATAAGTAGGTATTTTGTTTTATCTTGTTAGTAACTTAAAATAAATAAATTCAGAACTCATTGTATTAAAATAAAACTGCTTTAGATTAAATTTCTGTATTAATAAATAATAAGTAATTGATGGAATTCAGTTAGTTAAATATTTTTATTCTCTTCTATGCCAACGTTCTGAAGCCAGGCAATATTGGTTGCCGAAACGTTGGCATAGAAGAGAATAAAAAATATTTAATTGAATGAATTCTGTTTATTATTTATTATTGTTAATATTTGTTATTATTTTGAAGAAAATGCATGTCAAATTATCATTTTAATAATGCCTTTAATGTAACAACGATAATTTTAATTTATTTAATTTTCTGATCATTGCGTTAGATAATATTAAACACTAATTATGTTCTACACATGTAACATTAGCTAATTATATTCAGCTAGTCCTGATAAAGGCAATAGTGATTGCCGAAACGTTGGCATAAAAGAGAATAAAAATATTTACATTTTTTCCAATGCTTTCTGTGCAATCGAGCCTTATAGTTTCAAAGATCCCCAATGTTTAAATACTAAAACATTTATTTTGGACATTCTGTATATATTTCCGCATCATTTTAAACAAACTATATTAAAATAAAACGGCTTTAGGTTTAAGTTCTATATTAATATTTATTAATACTGTATGTACATCATTATCAGGAAAAATCATACAAATGACATATAAAGTAAATAATAAATACCGAACATGGAAACAAGTTACTAGGTGACAAAATACAAGTAACTAGATCATAAAATAATTATTAATTATTAATTAATGGAAGCCAAATTTTTATTAATTAAATTTTATCTAAAAAAAAATATTTTTTATTTCTATGTTCTGTTTATTTACTGTAAATGACATTTGTATAATTTTTCCTGATGAAGATGTACGTTGAATACGTCGATTATTAATAAATATGAATACAGAACTACAACCTAAAGCCGTTTTATTTTAATATAATAAGATTTTTCACTATGTTAATTTTATTTTTAAGGAAAAATGTCACACACTATCATCGTATGTGCATTGACATAAAACATATGCTACAAGAAGTTGAAAATTTAAATGAAGAAATCAAAGAGACAATGATAATAAAATTTGGAAGAAAAATCAATATCGATGATTTGGAAGAATCTGTTTTGAAACGAGCTGTAACTGAATTGCGTTTATCTATGCTTAATTTGGACAAATTTTATCAGCGAGATATTGATAATTTGAGAGTAAATCAATTTGAAAGTATGTATTAATAATCGCTATTGTTAATTAAATGTTTTTTGTTTTATTTTTAGAAAATTTATGGCGACAAGCAAATGGAATTAAGAAACGTGATACGTGAAAATACGGGACGAATTGATACGTATCGAATTTTATACAAAGAACGTGCTAAATTAATAGAAATTAACGCATCTATTGAAAAACAACGCCATTGTGGTTATAATAAAATAACAGATACTTATTATTTAAAGGATATTGAACAATTGGAAAATGTTGTTCAAACGCAACAAGAACAAATACAAGTATGTATTATTTCTTCAACTGTATAACAAAAGAGGGTGGCATAAACTCTTTCCATTATCTCGAAATCAGTCTCCTCCAAACATTCCTCTATCCAGATAAGCAACTTTCGCTTCATCCACATTCATAATTCCTCGCCATGAAAATCTGTCCTTTCGTCATAATTATGTATACGCGATGGAAATTTTCCGAACTAAGCTAAAATCTACCATCATAATACAAGTTAATCTGTCATATCCAGTAGTGAGAAGAAGATGATAATCGCTACGTATGTCTTAACAAAATCCATATACTTAGTTTTCCTAAAGGACAGATTTTCTTTCAATCATACCATCTCCAACTACTCATCGGACGTCCACTAGCAAACACATACCTTCAAAATCATTCATATAAATCTTTTTAACCAAACGCTCATTAGACATTCGCTCAAGATGTCCGAACCATGTTACACTGACTAACACCGCAATTTTTGCTACAACATTTATTCCAATTTCAGACTCATCACAAACTAATCTATTTCGCACTCGATTCCTCCTAATTACATCAACATTCAAACATTTCCATTCCTAGTAAAAGTTCCCAAAGCACCCCAAAACCTTACAGCCAGCATTTTCTTTCTTTTAATAATATTAATGTTACGTTACCCCATATTGCCTATGTAGAACGAGGTTGTTTTGAATAGAGAATTAACTCAAATTTATTTATGATGTTATTCTTATATTTTTTGCAGGCTTTAAAGGCAGAAATAAATATATTACGTATAAAATCACTACCTTTGCAAGGTGCACCAACATCTCTAACTCAACTTAATTCACCATTCCAAAAATCGAACGTTACAGCAGCAGAGAATATCGATTTCGGATCATTGGATGATCTTTTTATATCGGATGTTAAACAAATTGACATATACAATCCGTACATGGACCAAATGAAAGTTCAAGTAAGAAAATAATTTTTATAATATATATGCTTTTGCAGTCAAATCAAACATTCACTATCATACACCAAAACACAAATACTTTGCATTTATTTTAATTTTAATTTTTTTAGTTAATAATGGTATTACATTCTATGCGCAAAGATGCGTCTTTTAAGTCAAATTCGACGTTCGAAACACATATTGCCCCGTCTGAAATAAATATTGAATGTTACTCGGACATTCAATATGCATTTTGTCCAAATGCACTTTCAGATTTAATCGAAAACTGTGTCACTTTCTGTCAATTAATTTTACCTCTTTCTAAAAATTATGGAATTTGGACAAAACGCATTTTGAAAGTTTGCTGCTCAATTGTAATTATGAATGAAATATTAGGATCCCATATGCAGCATCGATTTTGTAGGTGTTTTTCAAATTTTTTTTTGGGAACTTTAACAACAAATACAGTTAACAACAATTATATCGTTGGAAACTGTATTTATTGAAGTTTTCAGCGGTATAATTTTTTATTTCCAAAAACGTCAAATTTTCACTAAAAAAAATAAAAATGGCGTCAAAGTGATTCCAAATTTGTCAAATGGTTGGGCTAGATAAAACTCGAGTTTTTAAATTTCTGAAACAAAAACAAATTAGATCTTAGTACTTGTAAGACATGAAACTTTCGTTGGAATCTACAAAATGTATATTTTTTTTACATTTATTCATGAAAAAAGTGCCTAAAATTGACCCTTTTATTTTTGGTTTATACAGTTTGTAGGTTCCAACGATCTGATCACTTTGACGCCAATTTTTTTAAGTGAAAATACATGCCCTAAATTTCACTAAATACATTTTCCAAGGATATAATTGTTGTTTACTGTATTTGTTGTAAAAGTTCCCAAAAAAAAAAACTAATATTTAAAAACACATAAGAACTTAATGCTACAAACGGGAATAAATATAAATAAAACACATGTAAAATAAATATTGGAAACACATAAATTCAACTTCTGATTTAAATTAATCATCTCGTATGTTTTTCGTAGATAACTGAAGACGAAATAATCGCCTGTGTTAAAGAAGTAATTGAAGATATCATAAAAGTAATCTGTACTAAATCAAATAGATTACACACCAACGAAATTATTACAATCTTAAGCGAGATAATCGAACAGATTCCTATAAAATATATACAAACAAATGATAGTGTAGCGTTTATTGCTAATCTGCTGCGTGAACATATCGATGCAGTATCAATCGAACGAGAAAATATTTCCAAACAACTAGCGATAATAACCAGTCAAAATCTGGATGTGGTTAGACAAATTGTTGAAAATATCTTTGAAATAATGTTTGATGATGAACTGGAACCAGTTCAAGATGAACAAGATATTGATGAACCTGTGCACGATAAATAGAACTATTAAAAATTGCTTAAATATTCCCATATTTAACTTAAACATATTCGTAATTTTGTCTTGTTTCTTTCCTAGTGTTTATAAAAAAATATAATTACAAAATGTATAGCTATAATTATTGTTAAATTTAATATATATATATATATATATATATATATATATATTTAATTTTTTAGAAAATGTATCTTTTATTGTTCAATAAAGTCCTTAAACAAATGCTGTTGTATTAATTTTTTTCCCATTCCCATAAATTAATTACTTACTATTAATTTTTATTATTATTTATTAATTATTATTAATTACTATTAATTATTATTAATTAATTACTATTAATTATTATTAATTAATTACTATTAATTATTATTAATTAATTACTATTAATTATTATTTAATTACTATTAATCTTTAATCATTATTAATTATTAATGTTTGCAAAAAAAATCTTTATTCGCGAATATCTCGAAAACGGCTGGGAATTTCGCAAAAATAACAAAATTTACGAATCCCCGATAAATCAGGTACGTACTACAACATATCCAAAAATCAACCCCCTACGACACCCCTTTATTAATTAAGTCAAGCCCCCAACAAAACTGATGAAATTATTGAAATTGAAATTTTTGTGTAATGTATGTTTTCTTATTGTTGAATAAAGTTCGTTAAAAACAGATATTGTGTTGTATTTATGTTTTTCCCAATTTCATCCCTTAAAATTAGTTAAAATCTTTAATCGCAAATATCTCGAAAACGGCTGGGAATTTCGCAAAAATAACAAAATTTTGCCACCCCCTTACGAACTGTGAGATAAACCAGGTACGTACTACAACATATCCAAAAATCAACCCCCTAGGACACCCCCTTATTAATTAAGCCAACACCTAAAACTGTGATAAAAATACCGGAAAAATTTCAATTTTTTTCCTAATAAAATTTCGTTAAAAAAAATGCTTGATGTAAAACTAGTTGCAAATTTCGTAAAAATACATTGATACATTTTGATACATTGATACATTTTATACATTAATACATTAATACATTTTGATACATTGATACATTTTGATAATTTGACACATTTTGATACATTTTTACGTGCTCTCGGCTATTAATTAATGTTTGCAAAAAAATCTTTAATCGCAAATATCTCGAAAACGGCTGGGAATTTCGCAAAAATAACAAAATTTTGCCGTCCCCTTACAAATATTTGGATAAACCAGGTACGTACTACAACATATCCAAAAATCAACCCCCTAGGACACCCCCTTATTAATTAAGTCAAGCCCCTTAACAAAACTGATGAAAATATTGAAATTGAAATTTTGGTGAAATGTATTTTTTCTTATTGTTGAATAAAGTTCGTTAAAACAGATGTTGTGTTGTATTAATGTTTTTTCCAATTTCATCCCTTAATTTAGTTAAAATCTTTAATCGCAAATATCTCGAAAACGGCTGGAAATTTCGCAAAAATATCAAAATTTTGCCGTCCCCTTACGAACTTACGGATAAACCAGGTACGTACTACAACATATCCAAAAATCAACCCCCTAGGACACCCCCTTATTAATTAAGCCAACCCCCAAAACTGTGATAAAAAAAATACAAAAATTTCAATTTTTCTCCAAATGTTTCATTTGTTGCGAAAAATCAAAAATAGTATCAGGAGAACATGGTCGTTTGCAAACATAACTTGTTTTCTCCAAATGTTTCATTTCTTGCGAAAAAATCAAAAGTTGTATCAGGAGAACATGGTCGTTTGCAAACGTAACTTGTTTCCTCCAAATGTTTTATTTGTTGCAAAACAAAAATTAAAAGTTGTATCAGGAGAACAGCGTTGTTTGCAATACACATTTGCTTTTTGAACACTTGCTTATAGGTAACCAGTTTTACATGATGCATTTCTCGCTTTCCTGATACAAATCTTGCATTTAACGCTTTCCTGATACAAATTTCGTTAAAATTCCTTAGCTTATACATACCCGCAATGCTTCGATGTTAAACTGGTTGCCTGTAGGCTTTTCCAGCAAGGGGTTACTGCATTTTTTTTGTGCTTCATTTAGAAAGATTTAATTAATAACAAATTTGGTTTTCTAACAATTCTTTAAAGAATAATATTAAACAAATTTTGACAATTTTGAAAGATTTGCTTAAATTTAATATTTTTTTAATATATTTGACGAACGGGAAAAAATAAAAAATACACAGTATTTGTTTAAGGACTTTATTGAACAATAAAAAAAATACATTTATTAGAAAATACGTAAAAATCTAGCAAATTTTTAGGAGGTAAAGAAATGAGTAACAAAACAATTATTTTCTACATAATTATATTTAGCTTATTCATTACAAATAAAATAAACAGTATAATAGTATTTTACTTATTATTTTACAATATTAGCATATAACGATAAAAAAATGTATAACACCAAAATTTAAATTAATACAAAAGCATATCATAGTTTCACCATTGAATTTCAGTCCATTAAAAATTCGAATTATCCAATTATATTTTCGAGAAAATATAATTAAAGTATTGAAATTTTTAAAAATTTACAAAATAATAAATAATAATCACAAAAAGTCAGTTTTATTCTTAAGCACTAACCTATCGTTTTATGAAACTCTTAAATAGAGCAGACACAAAAAATATGTACACAGTTTTATTTCAATTTATTCACAATTTTCGTCCTATACAAATATTTTGAAAATGAAACAAATAAAAAATATATATGTAAAACTAAATCTGTATTAAGTCTAGAAATCCAATTTGCAAGTTTAAATTCAGTGAACTTGTTTTTATATATTCAAATAGAATTTAAAACTATAATGGATCGTTGTACATATTTTACAATTTTTTTTTACTTTAATCAGAAATATACATTAAAATAACAATCTTTTCAAACTCATTATATAAAATAAAACTTGTTTTAGGTTCAAGTTCTGTATTTATTTGTTACGACAAAACTCAACGCTTGTCTTCATCACGAAAATATAGTTCGCAATTAAGAATTAGAATATATTTATAATCTTTAAATTCATCATTATTATATTTAAGAAATATATACTTACTTTGTTATCTAGTAACTTATATCTATGTTCTGTTTATTTACTGTAAATGTCATTTGTATCATTGTTTCTGATGAAGAAGCACATTGAGTATGTCGACTATTAATAAATATTAATACAGAACTTAAACCTCAAAAAAACAGTTTTAAATCAATCAAAAATTAATTAAATAAAAAAAAAAAACAGAATAGTTTTTGTAGATTATTTATTATATAAAGTTATTTTAATTTAGTGCAGATACCACATTGTCTGAAACTTGTTCTTTTATTATAAATTTATAGTTCGAAGTTTTCAAGTATGTACATAAAGGATATAGATTATATATTTATTTCTATTCAACAATATATCAATCAAATTATTTTAAATGTTAAAAAAAAAATACATTTCTAAAATAAAATAGAAACAAAAATACAAGAGAATAATAATATTTATACATATTTATATCAATGAAGACATAATAGCTATCCTTAATTTACTAATTCAAAATGAAACTCCAATTTCTTTTAAATCATAAACTGATTCCTTTTTACACAGACGATTATTTCCACTTTGAAATTCTAACTCTTGGTTTCATCCTCAATTCACAGAAATCACTTTTAAAAATAGGTGAAAATCAACTTTATCAGTTTTCGGATTAACACATTTCCAAACGGGCCCAAATAAAAATAGTAAAATAGTAAAAATACTAAATTAAAACGGCTTTAGGTTCTAGTACTGTATTAATATTTATTGATTAACGATTTTGAAGCTATATAAAAATAAGATTATAAAAAATCCCAAAACCACACTGTAAATTAAAATACAGCTAAATACGTGTATTTCGAAAGCTAAGCTTCAATCTTCAGTAGCTAAATGAAATTTACAAAAAAATCTTACCTTAAGCACTTGTCAAAGATCACTGAAGCTTAGCTTCCGAAATACGTATTTAGCTTTATTGTAATTTAAGTGTTGTTTTGGGATTTTTTATAATATTATTATTATTATTTAAATTTCGCCACAATAGATCATTTTCTAATCTTATATTTGAAGCTATGAATGTGGATGAAGCTATAGAGGAATATTTGGAGGAAACTGATTTCGGGATAGTGGAAATAGAGTTTGTGCCACATCCTTTCAGGTACATGGCGTGATTGCGATAATCAACGTATTCAACGTACGTCTTTGTCAGGAAAAATTATATAAATGATATTTACAACAGTTTGTATCATTTGTATCATTTTTTTCCTGACGAAGACGAACGTTCAGTACATGGATTATTAATAAATATTAATACGGAACTATAAATCTAAAACCTCAAAACTTTTGCAGTTATAATTTGTAATAATAAAACATAAATAATTCAATCAAAATTTCTAAACTTTATAACTGAAAATTGTTTCCAAACAACATTTAAAAAATCAAAATAAAAACGTAATAATTATTTCGTATTATTATTGTAAATTGTTTTACTAATTCCGGAGAAATAAAATAAAATTTAAAGGCCAAAGTTGATGTATCAAATCCGCCAAAAAAGCACCTTAGAACAATTGAACTGTCCTGAAAGTGTCCTTAAAATCAATAGAGTGGATATAAATCGTATAACCAGTGTCTATATAAGCTAAGCGAAAAAACATCTATTACATATAACTGAGCAATTGTTTCGATACAAGTGACTACAGTTAATGCTGCCGTACGTCGTAATAACAATTGATTATTTATATCCACTCTCTGTCTCTATATGAAAATTTTAAACAAGTTCACTAAGCCAAATGAGCTTTAAATTTTAAATTCCATATTCTCTTTCAAACACGGATGCTTCTTCAAGAAATCATCGATATATTTCTTAACGGATATTTCATCCGTCAGACCTTTGTTGAGTATAACGTGCGAGATTTTTCGTGCGACACTTTTAAAACAATCTTTCGATTCGAATTTTTTCTGCGAATAGGCGGGCATTAGGAGATGAACGACTAGTTGTCCGATTTTCTGCTTATTTTTCACGTAATTTTCATCGTTTTTATTACGATTGCTTTCATCTTTGCGCTGCTGCTGCTGCTGCTGTTGTTGTATTTTACTCTTGTGATGATCACTTCTTGTTTGCTTTGTTGTTTCATCAATATCGTTTGCCTTTTTATTTTGCGAATTTAAAATATCCGGTTTCTTCGATGCCTTATCTAGGTTAATTAGTTTTTTCTGGATATTCAACTTTTTCTCACCGAAATCTTTTTTATTATCTTCATCGGAATCGCTATCACCGAATAATATCTTCTTCTTGTCCGTTTTATTGCCTTTCTTATTCTCTTCGTCGTCTACTTTGTGTTTTGTTTCGTATTTTTTACCATTATCTTTCGAGAAATTTGTACAAATTTTACTATCAAATTCTCCATCATCATTTTCTTTCAAATATTTATATTTATTACCGATTTCTTCTTTGAGTTTCTGATTGTAATTCATAATTTTATCGTCTTCGTTATATTTTTGTTTATCATCTACATAATTTTCATTTTGATAGGCGAAATTTTGTGGTAAACTATCTTCGCTAGTATTTGATTCCGAGCCATCATTGCTAGGAGTCTCAGGTTTTTTGAGAAACGTACTTAAAGTTGATTGCGTTTTATCGATTTTGAATTTCTTGGCTTGATGCTGTTGGTGTCGGTGCGCTAATAATTCTTTAGCTGTTTGAAATGCGCTACCAAGTGGATCGGCAGAACGTTTCCTATCGTTATTTTTCTCGATGAATTGTTCTTTCTGAATATTCCGAAATAAATTTATTAACGTATCGTTTTTTCGTACTTTTGGTGTGTGAGCGGCTAGAGCTTCATAATGCGTACAATTTTCAGTCGATTTCTTTATTTGAGATATCTGTAAATTAATTACACAATTAATATTCTATCATACTTTATATGAAATTATTGTATCATTTGGACTATAAAGTCTGTAGTGTACTTATATTGCTAAATAAATAAATAAATATAATAAAATTAATTAATAAAAACGATTTATATATTGTATTCAAAATAACAGATACATCTTTCAGCTCAAACAATATTCCTTACACAAGGATGATTCATTAAAAATTTCAATTATATGTCTAATTTTCTGTTTTATTTTAAACAATGGACCTAACCACTAGAATTATTTTAAATTTTTCATATTTCAATTATTTTATTTCATTCTATTAACTATATTCCAAATATTACGATCGAAAAACGAATATTTATTGTGATTTGAAATAAGGCTTCAAAAAAAAAACATACTTTTTAAATTTTTAAACACTGCCCCCGGCTACGAAGTATATTATCATCAGTTTCCGTAATTCCTAAGAGGAACATAGGGGCTACATGCTTGAGAAGCTAAACGTATAGTTTCTTATTTTAAAACAAATTAAGTAATAAAGAATAGAACACACGACCACGGAAGATAAACCACAAGAAAAATGCGTTTGTCTAGCACATAAACCATTCAAACACTAGCTATGAAACGCTTTGGTGCTCTATGCTCCAGCTAGGAGTTAAAGAAAAAAGAATATGGTAAATAAATTTTGTAAAAAAATACGGTAGATTAAAATTGCAAATAAAAAAAAAAAATAGTGAAAACAGTTCTCATATTTATATAATATTAGTGTGTTGTATTTAAACTCTATTTTCGTACTATATTATTATTTATTTATTCATGCATTCAAATATATTAACCTCCCTTTCCCACACATCAACCTTCTAATCCCAAAAGTCCCTAGGCACAGGAACTACATTTTCCTACATTAGAGATGTTTGTTTGTGAAAGTTTATTCATCAAAAAAAAACTAGAAAAGAGCAAAAACTTACCAATTTAACCAATGATGATCGATACATAGTCATATTAGTTTTCGTCGTAAAAATTGAGTACTCCAAATCGACGGCACAGTCTTCGAAATCGATTTTATCGAAAACATGAGGGAAATCTTCGGGTTTACATTGCGTATGATTAATTTCCAATTCTTTCGCTAGCATATCGACATTATACTCGCGAACCGATAGCGAAAGCCCGTTCACTTTAATTGCAGTTGATTCGGCTGCTCGAACGCGAGCATGTTTGGAAAATTCGCCAGATTCTTCCGTCTTATCATCCGTCTAAAATACATAATGATAATAATATATTTATTCCATAGATCATCACATGATGATATAGGAC
Organism: Clivina fossor; assembly: GCA_963966155.1. Classification (NCBI taxonomy): domain Eukaryota; kingdom Metazoa; phylum Arthropoda; class Insecta; order Coleoptera; family Carabidae; genus Clivina; species Clivina fossor. The sequence continues at coordinate 12,533,308 of OZ014567.1, forward strand.
ATGTCATACAAAGTGTATACAATTCTTGTGACTTATATTCCTCAATTGAATAAAAACATTTTTCGATAAGATATAATTTTAATTGTTTCTTATATAATATTAATGTCAAAAGATAAACTTTTGTTCTTTGGTCCTGAACCTGCGTTATGATTAATTATAATGTTATTAAATTTCCTATCAGGTTCGTTATTGTTTTTAACAATTGTTAAAATTGTTAAAAACAATAACGAACCTGATAGGGAATTTAATAACATTATAATTAATCTTATATAATATTATTGAATTAATTGAATTTAATGAAGATGACAGCTTATTATAAAGTAATGCACCTATGAAATATATATTTTTTTCAAATTTACTGGTTATATAAATAAAAGTAGATAAATTTTTCGTATTTACTATTTTTAAGGCAGGCCACACACCAAAGAAACATGAAACAAGAAATTTCGTGAGAAATTTTATTGTCTATAATCTTATTTCTATAGAATTTTTTGATAAAATGCATATTTAAGTCCAAATTGCACTAAATATAGAAACATTTAAGTTGAACATTTTTATTTCTGTGCGCATTAAAATTAATAAATTTCTTGATATTTAAAGACGCGTAGCTTCTAAACTGAAAGTGCTATTAAAAAATGATGTAAATAGAAGTTGTGAGATATTTTATTGTCTATACAATTTTTTGATAAAATGCATATTAAGCCCAAATTGCATCTAAATATAGAAATATTTAAGTTTCAAATTTTTATTTCCGTGCGCATTAAAATTAATAAATTTCTAGATATTTAAAAGACGCGTAGGTTCTAAACTAAAAGTGCTATTAAAAAAATAATGCAAATAAAAGTTGCAGGAAATTTTATTGTCTATAATCTTATTTCCATAGAATTTTTTGATATAATGCATATTTAAGCCCAAATTGCACTAAATATAGAAACATTTAAGTTTAGTATTTTTTTTAAATCAGTGTTATCCAAACTAATGTCGGGTTTCGAGTTTATTATGTGAATTGAAACCAATTTAATTTTTGTTTCTTCGATTTGTGTATCACTGTACACAAAGTTTCATATTTCGTGTTTCATATTTTCAGTTTCGTATTTCATATTTCATGTTTCACGTTTCTAATTTCTCTGGTGGTATGGTTTAGCTAAAGGTTCAATCAAACGCAAATTACCTTCGAAGTTTTTCGAATTGAAAACTGTTTACGTATTAAATCTTCCGTATCCTTTTTCGCACGTTTTTCTCTTTCCCAGGAGCTGCCTTCTTCGTCATATGAATCAAAATCACTGCAAATATAATGCGATTTGATTAATAGTAAAATAGAAATAAGTTTAAATTAGAAAAAAAAAACTACAATACCTCTTAGCGCCTTTTCTTCCACCGCCGTACATATCGGAACAATCATCATTCGCAGTCGCCGCTTTCGTACTAAACTGGACGCAACTCATAAAAAATTGTTCAACTTGCTGTTGAACTGCATTCTTATCTTTACAAATATCACAGCCATTTCTGCATTTCGGAGGTGGATCACCGAAATAATTGGTAAACAAACGGTGTCGACAATAGCTGAAAATAATTTATTAAATTTAATCACACAGCAAAAGCTTTTTTTCTCCGGCATAACAAAATTTCCCGAATATGCGTGATTCTAACCTCACTTTTAAAAGTGATTTTTATCAAAAGTACTTTTGACGTTCAGTTAAAATTACTTATTAAGTAATTTGAATTTTATTATTTTAAATATAAAAATATATATCAAAAATAGAAAATACTTGATAAGAGCATTTTCCATAAACAAAAGAGGTGAGAATACGGGCCTATATCTTTTGCATTTAATAAAAATTAAAATTTAATTTAATTAAAATAAATTACATAACAAAATATTTCAAAAAAAAATACATAAAATGTAAAACTAAAACCATACGTGTTTAATTTTTAATACCGAAAATAAAGACGATATTTTGTTTCTTTTATTTTCAAAAAATATTCCAACAAAATTTAATGTTAAAACTTGTCCTTTATGATTCTTTTATTAATAAATTTATTATCCGGGCATTTTGAAAAACCACTATCAGTTACATCATCACTAATCGGAACAAATAAATCCTATTGTAATCTGAACCATTTGGTATGCGAATAATTCAATTCGTTACTGTAATATTATGATAATAAATAAATATATGATCTGACTGTGGCAAAAAGTTAATAAAATAAAATATAATTTCCCTTAAACCACAAAACAATCATTTAAAAAAGGGACTATATGGGTATTTCGAAAGTTAAGCTTTCATTATCAGTAGCAAAAGTTAAAACTAAAGTCTTAAACAGTGGTCTAAGAACACTTTTGAAATACGTATTTAGCTTTTTAAAATTATTTTATAGTTTAAGAATTATTTTATTTAATTTGATAATAATTTAAAAACTCACTCGGCAGATTCGCAATATTCGACGATTTTTCCAAAACTTCTCAAAGTATTTTCGGCTTTCTTCTGTTTATTCTCACTCGCTTCAGTCGCTTTTCCTAGTTCTTGACTCAAAAGAAATTGTACAGCTTTTTGATCACCACGATCGTAATATAACCGACAAAACGATTGTTTACCATCTCGGCCGGCGCGACCAGATTCCTGATAATAAGATGCAGGATCTTTTGTAATGCCCCAATGTACCACAAATCTAACATTCGTAAAAATATTTATATTAAAGTCTGGTAGATATATTTAAGTTCATTTCAAAATTCATAATTACCGAACGGATGCTTTATCAACTCCCATTCCAAAACTAATTGTCGCACAAATTACTGGATATTCACCGCTTTGCCAATTTTCCTGTCTTTGTAAACGTTCTTTATTATTCAGTCCACTGTGATAGGCAAAAGCTTTAACACCTAAATTCGTTAATTTTTCCGCAACTTCTTCGGTTTGGTCTCGTGTACGGCAATAAACAATACCACACGATTTTTTCTCCTAGAATTTTTTTCGTTAACAAAAAATAACATCCCTTTTCTTTTTTCAATACTTACTTTCGGTAAATGTTCCTCGGCATAATGATTTAAACAAGTATTAATAAAATCTCGAAGATGTTTTAAAGAATTGTCCAGCAAACTTTTAAATACAACATCGTAAAATAAGTTTTTCCGAAAACAAGATGTCTTAAATGTTAAGTAACTTTCCGATAGTTTTAAATGCTTTACTATGTCTTTGATTACCTGGAAATTTTGTTTAATTATTAAATAAAATTTAATATAAATAGTGAAATTAAATTGTATACCTCAGCGCTAGCAGTAGCCGTTAAAGCAATAAGTGGTACAGAAACGTTTTCTCTTAATTGTGATAGTTTTAAATAATCGGGTCTAAAATCATGTCCCCATTGACTAACACAATGAGCCTCATCAACAATTAGATACGAGACTTTATCGTTTTTTATTAAATAATCATATAAATGCTGCAAAATTATTTAAATGATTTAGAATATTTTTCAAAATTAAAGCATTCGTAAATATACGTACACGAAAATTAGGCGTTACTGCTTGTTCGGGTGTAATATATAATAATTTTGTGTTTGTGCTAGTTTTCAAATCGGCGATTATATTTTCTTTATCTTTTTTCGGCGTTTTTGAGTTAAGAGAAGCTGCTCGAATTTTCAAAGCACTCAAATGATCGATTTGATCCTAAAAATTTCAAATTATTATTGTTCAAATTTCAATAAATTGAAGAAGAAACATACAATTGAAAATTGAGAGATTAAAGTGTACCTTAATAAGTGCAAGTAGGGGAGAAAAAACTATCGCAACTTTATTGTCGTATAAAACAGCAGGTAATTGGTAACATAAGGATTTTCCGGAACCAGTCGGCATAGATACAAGTACATCATTATTTCCTACAATAATCAAAATTTAGTTATTTGCTAAGCAATTACGATTTGCGCCGTAAACAAAACATTGATGTGTGTGTAAATAACAAAAATTTACATTCAATTATGTTGAAGTTTTATCGGAAAACATTTGAATTTAAATAAAAATACTAACTTTTATATACAGCTTTTACAGCTTGTTCCTGTAAATCGGATCGGAAACTATCATGTTTAAAATAGCTTTTCATCGACGAAAGTAATGTGTCTTCTGTCATTTTGATATGTATAAAATATTTTAAACAAAATATATTAAATTAACGAGCTTGTCAACACAGATATAATATCCTAACCTAAATCTGCGCACATAATCAAAACACATTCAGCCATTGCTGAACAAAAATTGTGTAATTGAACGTTAAATTCATAGAGGTCACCTAACATCGCAAATTTCGAATTTTATTTTTGTAATTAACGGCGCTAATATAAAAAAAACTCCCACGATGCAAAATTTTTACGAATTTTATCAAATTATCTTGGATCTACTTATATATTTTGAAAACAAAAAAAGAACACAGCGGAGACTGTCCAAATTAATTAGCCCGGGAAAAACTTGAAGCTCGATTCTAATTTTTACATAAAATAAAACAGAAATTCAACCTATAGCTTTTTTATTTTGACAAGTCTATTTCTTTTAATATATTCAGTTTTTCATACAATCTCTTTCCTTCAAACTTCAATCTTTGATGAGTAAACAATCTAATGAAGTTGCTAAGTTTTAGCAACGTTGCTAACATGTTGCTAACAACTATAACCAATAGAAACAAATATGAACAGTTCTCATTTTAATTTTTTATTTAGTGTCAGCTAATATTATGTTGCTAAAATTTAACAACTTCGTTAGAGAATCAGGTCGAATTTAGATTAAAATTGATAATTGATTATAGAAAAAAAATATACTACTAGTATTAATTTTTACAAAAATAAAACGAATTTATGGAAATCAGCATTTATTATTTTTTAATTAAAAAAAAAAAGAATGAAGACATATTAGTACAGTTATTATATATATATTCATATTAAATCCAAAAATTACAAGTCTAAGTTCAGAGAAATAGAAATACTTTTAAATAAAGATATATTAATAATATTAAACTGGTACATTAATTAAATTTTTATGTACGCATTCTTCTTTATTGATCAAATGTGTAGTTTTATTGACAAGTTGCATGAGGGTCGATAGATTATTCGACCAATCATTTAAAACGTCATTCGGATCCTTTTTCTGTGTGAAATAGACAACACCGGCGGGCCGATCCGTTTTCGCCAAAACGCTTTTACTCACGACCAACGACGATAAAAAGTCTTCGGTTTCGCCGACCGTTAAATCGAGCAGTTCGGCCATTCGTTGAATCTGAATGCGGGTGTAATATTTCGCCATAATACGAATATTATGCTCGACAACACGGCTGCGCAGGTCCTTCCAGCGTTGTTGCGCTTTCTCCGTTCCGCTGAAGACTTCGGTTGTCTTCAAATGAGTCTCGTAGATTTCGCACAAGCCGGACCACTTGATCAGTTCGGATGTGGTGAATAGTTTGAGTAGCTGACGATACAATGGGATTTCGTCTAATGATTTGTCTTGGAGGACGCGATGGGTTAAATCGGCCTGCTCGTTATCGTGCGGTGCTAAAATCAGATATAATACGACGCATCGGGCGACATTTTGACGTTCGGTCGGATCATCTTGAATCGATGGTGTTGATAATACGGCACGATAATGTTTACATGTCGCCAAATACGAACCTTCATGCTGATCCAATTCCATCATTAACTTGTAGTATTTCAATTTCAAATCCTATCAAACAAATAATTTTCATTTAAAAATTTAAGAATTTATGATTTTTGTGCTGTTAGTAATCTATATACATACCTGTGTACTTTCATCATCAAAGAATTTCGTGTTAATTTTCTTGGACATAATCTGGGTGCGTATGTAATCTTTCTTCGCCAAACAAAGTCGCATCTGTTCTAATATTAACTCGACTTTTTCCTTCTTCTCCATCGAGCCGTACGTTTCAACTTGTAATTCTTGAATAATATTCGCAGCTTCATTAATGTCGCCTTCTGTTTCTCGTATTTTGGCGAGTTTATGTGTTAATCGGGCACGTTCAACTTCAACGTAAATTTTACCCTCAGTCACTTGTCGTAAAGTATCTATCAATTTTACCGTTGTTTCTTTATCGGGTGCTTGTTCAACATATAAACAACATTCCTGTACCATTTTTGCGACAGCTTGCTTCAATTGAGATCGGCGTTTAGCCAACATCATTATATGTTCGTTTAGCGCGGACCAATTATTAGCGTCACGGCAAATTTGAACGATTGCGACTAGGACACGTCCGGTCGAAAGCATATCAGCACCGGTACGAGTCTGTTTTTCTAAAGCCAGTAATGAATCTAAAGCATCGTGTATCTTTCCCGATACGGCTAATTTCTTGCATTCCGGAATTTTTGCATCGCATGTTGCACTATAATCCACTTCCATTTTCACAATTTTACCGGAATCGGTAGCAGTATTATCACCCATTTTGAATGATGCGAGATTAACTTCTTACAATTGTATTAACGTTATTTATAATTATCACTAATAAATAATTAAATGATCTACTAGTAATTTTATACCACTATATTACACAAAAGTATTCAAAATGCAAGTCAGCAATAACCAACCAACAAGCACAAAAGTAGTTGTCAACATCTAGTGATTTTATGTGGTTATGTTTGCTACCAACTGTAGAAAAATAATATATATATATATATATATATATATATATATATATATATAAATTAAATTTATAACTGTTTTAATTAATATTTTATTTATTAAAAAAAATATGTAATTAAAATTTAAAAAAATTCTAATTTGTTTCATAATAAAAATAATATTTATATAAGTTCGTCTGATTCATCTAATCATAATCTAACCTATTCTTTATTAGTCGAGATCACGTCGAGTTTTGATAACGTTGTCCAAAATAGAATTTGACATCAAAACATAATTCATATTAAATTTAAAAAATAGGTAAATATATTTACGGTAGACATTTCGGATTAAATCATATATTATTAATAGGATTGTACAATATAGTTGCATTTGAGAAATGTGATAATTACTTATTTACGGATTTATAAATATGTGTTTTAGGATAAAAGATGAGTTCTGGTTTAGTACCAGTATCAAACTTGCCAATAGCAAGAGTTGTTCTAACTCCACTTCAATTTCTACCAAGTGTTCATCCGAAAGCTCGAAAAGCTCGAAAAGTTCGAAAATGGCGAAATAGACAAGGCGGCAGAGATTATGAGGTAGCTCATGTGAAGTATAAAATCCTAAATTCAACTACCGAATCACTATCGTTATTCTACAGCGAATTAAAAACATGCGTTTTTAAATTCGACAAATTCGCTGTTATACTACAGCAACGTATCATCGATTACATAAAAGAATTGGAGAAAACTAAGCCGAACAGTGTGAATTTTATTAAAACGTATGTGCAAACTTTTGGTCCCGATATAACTATAAAGCAGGAAAACGGACTGGATTTTAAAAAGATATTTAAAGAATATTGGAAATTGGGAGAGAAAATTAACAATAAAACCGAAGAACCTCCGGCTAAGAAAATTAAACTAGATACAGAGGCTGATACAGACACGATTTTGATTACGGATGATCCAATAAAAATTGAATCTGAAGAACATAGAGATTCTGTAGGTTTAAATTTTTTTAAAAAAAATTATAATTATATTCATTTGTAATTGAATTTCTCTATTTTAATTGTTCTATATTATTCATTTACCTAAACTAAGAATATATTCGAAATATTGTATTTGAAAATTCAGAACAGAGTATTTAAGTATCAAACATTAAGAATAAAATAAAATAATTTATAAACGCTAAATACGTATTTCGAAAGAAAAAATATTTAGCGTTTATAAATTATTTCGTGGTTTAAGGGAAAGTATTTTATTTTATTTAAGTTTATTTTTTATTTATTAAGTACTTGAAGCAATATTTTTTCATATTTATCATTTTTAAAATGTTCGAACAATGATTTTTGTAATAAATAATTGTGAATTGCATTTTTAGTACTTCTTCACAAATTTTCAGTAATCAAATTCAATAAATAAACATTGAACTGCCAATTAACTTAATAATTTTTTTATTTGACCGCCGAAGATGTCCGATTAAATATACTTGACCGTTTAGTCATGTTTAATGCTGCCACCAATTAGGTACATAGTAATAATAATGATTTTATTACCCAACAGTTATACAACCAATTACAACACCAAACATAACTACATGTATTTAATTATATTTAATCGGACATCTTCGGCGGACATGTTATGTTAAGTTAATTGACAATAGCATTGTTAATTTTAATCGCAGACAGTCGTAGAAAAACACTCAAACATAAAGTGTCTTTGTGAAAAAAAAAATTACTTTATACACTTGTTACATAAACTACTATTGAATAATAATAATAATAATAATAATAAATTTATTCACGTAACGCAAAAATAATTACATTGGATGTACATTTTTTTAAAATAAATAAATAATTTCCATATTAGTTTGTGTTTTTGAAATTCTATTGTAATATAATTTGAATCATAGATTTATTTAATTTTATTTTATATTAGTGACTTATTGTATTTGTTTCAGGATGAAACAACTTTAATATCGGATGATGTGGCCATCGTAGAATCAACAGGATCTCTTTTAATCGATATAAGTAATGATAAAAATTGTAATTTGGATGAAATAAAAACGAAAATTTCACAATCGGAAAATCTATCACTAACTAGTACCGAATTAAAATTTTGCATCATAAACTTTATTAAATTTGATCAAACTGCGCAAAAAAATATTATCGATTACATCAAAACGTTGGACAAATTAGATATTGAATTTGTTAAAAAAATCGTAATAAAAGAGTTAAAGAAAAAAGAAAATTCCGAAACAAATGAGAGCTGTTTGAATTTTAAAGATTTAATGAAAGATTATTGGAATTTATCGGAAGACAGTTCGGAAAAAGATTTAGGTGATTCAGAGATTATTCAGATTGATTCTGAAAGTAATGATTGCGTAGACAATACTTGTGCTGAAAATAAAGATATTAGTGAATCGGTAGTGAATGAGGTGAGTGTATTACCAAATACAACAGCAACTGAAAATCAAAAGAATAAAACTTTAGACAAAAGCAAAAAAGCCGACGATATGCCTACTATTGAAGATAGAATTCATGAAATTGAAGTTTCAGATGATGTTGAACAGGAATTCAACGATATCTATTTCGATGTTTACCGAAGCAGATTGAAAAATAAGAAATGGATTCTTTCGAATTTGGAAATTCGACTATATTTCATAACATTTAATTATCTAACATGCATGGAACAAGATGCATTCTTAATGCATGTTAGATCATTAAGTCACGGACAATCGAAACGAATCAAATCAAAATTATACAAACTAGACGGTAATATTTGGCAAAAATATTTTAATAAAATTAATTTACAAACAACGAATCTACTCGAACTGTTACTGATTCGGAAGAAAAAACTACTTTACGAAAGTCATGTAATTGCTATGCTACGACAAATAAAACCAGTACTCTTACTAAAACATGTCGATAAAATTAAAGAAATAGCTGAAAGTCTTAAGAATCGTCCTACCATAGAAGGTATTAAAATGGCGGAAGACGAACACTTGGAACATCAACTTATAAAAAATTTAAACAATGATCTTACCAAATCGGAAACAGATCTACGGAACGTATTGCACGGTATACCAAACGAAGCCTTGACAAAATTCGAAATGCGTAGAAAAAAACTGTACGATAAAGAATCGAAAATGAATGGTGGCGAAGCGCACGCATTTATTTTATGGATGAACTCGTTAACTTGGCTGGAACGTTCGAATTTTGTACGATTCTTAGATGAATCGAGTAATGAGAAAGGATTCGATTGGTATAGAATATTAAAGTCGATTTGGTTGGAAGCGGAAACAAGAAAACGAGTAATAACTGCATCAGTATCTACAAACACTGTACCTGTAGAGACAAAGACAAGACATACACAAACTGCCGCCGCTACTAGTCCGCAGCAAAATAACGCAAAAGTTACAACTCAAGAAAATCGAACAACAACTAGCAGCAGCAGCAGCAGCAGCACAAACATCATCGTACAGGACAAACAAATCGCTAGTAAAACAGGTACCACCACCACTCAAGAAAAACGCACGATTAATCATTCAGCAGCAGTCACACACGAAATTCGAACAATAAATACCACGAAAAAGAAACGAAAGAAACGTTCAAACAGAGGTGGTGGAAACAGAGGCAAAAGCCCGAATAGGAGTAGAAGTCCGAAACGAAGAAGCCCGAAAAGATCTAGAAGTAGTCCGAATAGGAGAAGTAGTCCGAATAGGAGAAGTAGTCCGAATAGGAGAAGTAGTCCGAATAGGAGAAGTCCGAATAGGAGAAGTTCGAATAGGAGAAGTCCGAATAGGAGAAGTCCGAATAGGAGAAGTCCGAATAGAAGAAGTCCAAATAGAAAAAGTGACGGCGCTTCACGATCGTCGTATAATAATACGACGCAGAAACCTTCAGCAGCTGCAGCAGCAGCAGCAGCAGCTGCAGCAGCAGCAGCAGCAGCAGCAGCAGCAGCATCTCGTAATAATTCCCAACAAAATGATTCAGTTCGATATCCACCGAATAATAGTACACTTTATAATCCATTTACGAACGAGCATTATCCACCACCAGCAGAACCAATACCTGTAGCACCACCACCAGCAGAACCAATACCTGTAGCACCACCACCTCCGCAAATCGGTGCCTTAGCAAATACGTACACTGCATCATCATCAGTCAATCTCCATACAGTCAACATCGTTAACCATTCATTTGCATCGCATCTACAGCAACAGAACCACCCAAATATCCTACAACCTAATACTAATTTTCAACAACATAACCCCCATTTACAACAACCTAATCCAAATCTTCTACAACAACATCATCCGAATCTGCAACAACAACAATACCCCAATCTACAACCACAACATAACATCAATCTACAGCAACCTAATCCAAATTTGCAGCAACAAAATGTTCGGAATGCCGCTTCTACGAACATTTATCAAAATGTCGTTTATCCGATTGTCAATCAGAATAGAAATCAACTTCCTCAAAATCGTAATGTTCAACCACATAAACCAACTTATAATAGAACTAATGATAGATTTAAATACAATTCGTTGAAAGATTTTATTTAAATAATTGATTCATTTATTCGGCCTGATTCTCTAACGCAGTTGCTAAGTTTTAGCAACGTTGCTAACAACATTAGCTGATACTAATTAAAAAATTAAAATGAGAACTATTCATATTTGTTTCTATTGGTTATAGTTCGTTAGCAACGTTGCTAATACTTAGCAACTTCGTTAGAGAATCAGGCCGAATATTTATGATTTTATTCACATCGCAGTTACACGTTTAATCTAAACGGCAAACTGCTGCATCATTTACCGGCGGCGTTTTGCAGTAGTACGCGAAGAGAATCAATCGAACATACCTATTGATCGAATGCAAAAATATATTTCTATACAGGATGGTTTCACTTAAATCTGCCAGCGCTAATAACTCCGGGTATTTAACGTTAGTTCACACGGTTCTAATTGCTATATTCAGACACGTAGCTCAAACACAAAACATGTTGAAGTTAATATTGAATTTATTCGTTTAATACAACTTATTTATATTGTAACTGACTGTTCGGAAAATTACATAATGAATGTTGAATTCATAATTAATTTAATATTATTAATTGATTTATATAAAATAAAAAATAGTATATTTTTTAACTGGCTCTATTTGCTACAAAAACGATTATTATTGTACCGAAAAAATACCTGAGATATAATATTCTATGTAGAATAAGATATATTTCTTTGTATTTTGGAAAATAAAAAAAAAACATATTTTTTGCTTTTTTTTGGTCAAATTATAAATACGAAAAAATTAAAAAAAAATATATATTATTCTACATAGGATATTATATCACAGGTATTTTTTCGGTACAATAATAATCGTTTTTGTAGCAAATAGCCAGTTAAAAAATATACTATTTTTCATTTTATATAAATCAATTAATAATATTAAATTAATAATTGAATTATGAATTCAACATTGATTATGTAATTTTCCGAACAGTCAGTTACAATAAATAAGTTGTATTAAACGAATAAATTCAATATTAACTTCAACATGTTTTGTATTTGAGCTACCTGTCTGAATATAGCAATTAGAACCGTGTGAGTTAACGTTTATTTTGTAAAAAACGGGAAATATTTTTACAGTCTAAAATATTTTTTCGATGGCTTTAATCTCATTGTCAGTATTTTTTGTTCTTATCTAAAAATTGGCAGTTTTTATTGGAACATCCCCTTATATATATATATATATATATATATATATATATATATATATATATATATAATGTAATATATAATAAAATCAGCACGAATGATCTAGAATTTATTTGTAATGTGATTTAATTGCAAAGTTAAAAATAAACTTATCTGTATTTAACGTTTTTCATGCATTTTTATTGTTTATTTAGTTCTGATTAGAATATCAGTTTTGTTCCAACCAATTATCAAATTAGTTTGGAATTAATTTAGAACTGTCCGTAACTACAGAGTTTGCGCAGTAGTTCAGAATTTAGTTGGAATAAACCTGGATGATTATTATTATTTTTTTGTATTTTATTAATTATAATTTTTTGCGATAGCTTGCTTCAATTGAGATCGGCGTTTAGCCAACATCATTATATGTTCGTTTAGCGCGGACCAATTATTAGCGTCACGGCAAATTTGAACGATTGCGACTAGGACACGTCCGGTCGAAAGCATATCAGCACCGGTACGAGTCTGTTTTTCTAAAGCCAGTAATGAATCTAAAGCATCGTGTATCTTTCCCGATACGGCTAATTTCTTGCATTCCGGAATTTTTGCATCGCATGTTGCACTATAATCCACTTCCATTTTCAAAATTTTACCGGAATCGGTAGCAGTATTATCACCCATTTTGAATGATGCGATGTTAACTTCTTACAATTGTATTAACGTTATTTATAATTATCACTAATAAATCTAATAAATAATTAAATGATCTACTAGTAATTTTATACGACTATATTACACAAAAGTATTCAAAATGCAAGTCAGCAATAACCAACCAACAAGCACAAAAGTAGTTGTCAACATCTAGTGATTTTATGTGGTTATGTTTGCTACCAACTGTAGAAAAATAATATATATATATAAATTAAATTTATAACTGTTTTAATTAATAATATTGTATTTATTAAAAAAAAATATGTAATTAAAATTTTAAAAAATTCTAATTTGTTTCATAATAAAAATAATATTTATATAAGTTCATCTGATTCATCTAATCATGATCTAATCATAATCTAACCTATTCTTTATTAGTCGAGATCACGTCGAGTTTTGATAACGTTGTCCAAAATAGAATTTGACATCAAAACATAATTCATATTAAATTTAAAAAATAGGTAAATATATTTACGGTAGACATTTCGGATTAAATCATATATTATTAATAGGATTGTACAATATAATTGCATTTGAGAAATGTGATAATTACTTATTTACGGATTTATAAATATGTGTTTTAGGATAAAAGATGAGTTCTGGTATAGTACCAGTATCAAACTTGCCAATAGCAAGAGTTGTTCTAACTCCACTTCAATTTCTACCAAGTGTTCATCCGAAAGCTCAACCACAGATACCAAAACCTCCACTGAATCAATCACGTCCTAATGCGAACGGGATTCGTTCTGTTAAAAAAAGGCGTAATAAACGAGGCGGCAGACACAGGGGGGAAAGAGATTATGAGGTAGCTCATGTGCAGAATAAAATCCTAAATTCAACTACCAAATCACTATCGTTATTCTACGGCGAATTAAAAACATGCGTTTTTAAATTCGACGAATTCGCTGTTATACTACAGCAACGTATCATCGATTATATAAAAGAATTGGAGAAAACTAAGCCGAACAGTGTGCATTTTATTAAAACGTATGTGCAAACTTTTGGTCCCGATATAACTATAAAGCAGGAAAACGGACTGGATTTTAAAAAGATATTTAAAGAATATTGGAAATTGGAAGAGAAAATTAACAATAAATCCGAAGAACCTCCGGCTAAGAAAATTAAACTAAATACAGAGGCTGATACAGACACGATTTTGATTACGGATGATCCAATACAAATTGAATCTGAAGAACATAGAGATTCTGTAAGTTTAATCAATTTTTAAAAAAAATATAATTATATTCTTTTGTAATTGAATTTCTCTATTTTAATTGTTCTATATTATTCATTTACCTAAACTAAGAATATATTCGAAATATTGTGTTTGAAAATTCAGATCAGAGTATTTAAGTATCAAACATTAAGAATAAAATAAAATATTATAACTTCCCTTAAACCACAAAATAATTTATAAACGCTAAATACGTATTTCGAAAGAAAAAATATTTAGCGTTTATAAATTATTTTGTAGTTTAAGGGAAAGTATTTTATTTTATTTAAGTTTATTTTTTATTTATTAAGTACTTGAAGCAATATTTTTTCATATTTATCATTTTTAAAATGTTCGAACAATGATTTTTGTAATAAATAATTGTGAATTGCATTTTTATTACTTCTTCACAAATTTTCAGTAATCAAATTCAATAAATAAACATTGAACTGCCAATTAACTTAATAATTTTTTTATTTAACCGCCGAAGATGTCCGATTAAATATACCTGACCGTTTAGTCATGTTTAATGCTGCCACCAGTGATGTACATAGTAATAATAATGATTTTATTACCCAACAGTTATACAACCAATTACAACACCAAACATAACTACATGTATTTAATTATATTTAATCGGACATCTTCGGCGGACATGTTATGTTAAGTTAATTGACAATAGCATTGTTAATTTTAATCGCAGACAGTCGTAGAAAAACACTCAAACATAAAGTGTCTTTTGTGAAAAAAAAATTACTTTATACACTTGTTACGTAAACTACTATTGAATAATAATAATAATAATAATAATAATAATAATAAATTTATTCACGTAACGCAAAAATAATTACATTGGATGTACATTTTTTTAAAATAAATAAATAATTTCCATATTAGTTTGTGTTTTTGAAATTCTATTGTAATATAATTTGAATCATAGATTTATTTAATTTTATTTTATATTAGTGACTTATTGTATTTGTTTCAGGATGAAACAACTTTAATATCGGATGATGTGGCCATCGTAGAATCAACAGGATCTCTTTTAATCGATATAAGTAATGACAAAAATTGTAATTTGGATGAAATAAAAACGAAAATTTTACAATCGGAAAATCTATCACTAACTAGTACCGAATTAAAATTTTGCATCATAAACTTTATTAAATTTGATCAAACTGCGCAAAAAAATATTATCGATTACATCAAAACGTTGGACAAATTAGATATTGAATTTGTTAAAAAAATCGTAATAAAAGAGTTAAAGAAAAAAGAAAATTCCGAAACAAATGAGAGCTGTTTGAATTTTAAAGATATAATGAAAGATTATTGGAATTTATCGGAAGACAGTTCGGAAAAAGATTTAGGTGATTCAGAGATTATTCAGATTGAATCTGAAAGTAATAAATGCGTAGACAATACTTGTGCTGAAAATAAAGATATTAGTGAATCGGTAGTGAATGAGGTGAGTGTATTACCAAATACAACAGCAACTGAAAATCAAAAGAATAAAACTTTAGACAAAAGTAAAAAAGCCGACGGTATGCCTACTATTGAAGATAGAATTCATGAAATTGAAGCTTCAGATGATGTTGAACAGGAATTCAACGATATCTATTTCGATGTTTACCGAAGCAGATTGAAAAATAAGAAATTGATTCTGTCGAATTTGGAAATTCGACTATATTTCATAACATTTAATTATCTAACATGCATGGAACAAGATGCATTCTTAATGAATGTTAGATCAATACCTCCCCAACAATCGAAACGAGTCAAATTAAAATTATATAAACTAGATGGTAATATTTGGAAAAAATATTTTAATAAAATTAATTTACAAACAACGAATCTACTCGAACTGTTACTGATTCGGAAGAAAAAACTACTTTACGAAAGTCATGTAATTGCTATGCTACGACGAATAAAACCATTACTCTTACTAAAACATGTCGATAAAATTAAAGAAATAGCTGAAAGTCTTAAGAATCGTCCTACCATAGAAGGTATTAAAATGGCGGAAGACGAACACTTGGAACATCAACTTATAGAAAATTTAAACAATGATCTTACCAAATCGGAAACAGATCTACGGAACGTATTGCACGGTATACCAAACGAAGCCTTGACAAAATTCGAAATGCGTAGAAAAAAACTGTACGATAAAGAATCGAAAATGAATGGTGGCGAAGCGCACGCATTTATTTTATGGATGAACTCGTTAACTTGGCTGGAACGTTCGAATTTTGTACGATTCTTAGATGAATCGAGTAATGCGAAAGGATTCGATTGGTATAGAATATTGAAGTCGATTTGGTTGGAAGCGGAAACAAGAAAACGAGTAATAACTGCATCAGTATCTACAAACACTGTACCTGTAGAGACAAAGACAAGACATACACAAACTGAAGCCGCTGCTAATCCGCAGCAAAATAACGCAAAAGTTACAACTCAAGAAAATCGAACAACAACTAGCAGCAGCAGCACAAACATCATCGTACAGGACAAACAAACCGCTAGTAAAGCAGGTACCACCACCACTCAAGAAAAACGCACGATTAATCATTCAGCAGCAGTCACACACGAAATTCAAACAATAAATACCACGAAAAAGAAACGAAAGAAACGTTCAAACAGAGGTGGTGGAAACAGAGGTGGTGGAAACAGAGGTGGTGGAAACAGAGGCAAAAGCCCGAATAGGAGTAGAAGTCCGAAACGAAGAAGCCCGAAAAGATCTAGAAGTAGTCCGAATAGGAGAAGTAGTCCGAATAGGAGAAGTAGTCCGAATAGGAGAAGTAGTCCGAATAGGAGAAGTAGTCCGAATAGGAGAAGTAGTCCGAATAGGAGAAGTAGTCCGAATAGGAGAAGTCCAAATAGGAGAAGTCCGAATAGGAGAAGTCCGAATAGGAGAAGTTCGAATAGAAGAAGTCCAAATAGAAAAAGTGGCGGCGCTTCACGATCGTCGTATAATAATACGACGCAGAAACCTTCAGCAGCTGCAGCAGCAGCAGCAGCAGCAGCAGCAGCATCTCGTAATAATTCCCAACAAAATGATCCAGTTCGATATCCACCGAATAATAGTACACTTTATAATCCATTTACGAACGAGCATTATCCACCACCAGCAGAACCAATACCTGTAGCACCACCACCTCCGCAAATCGGTGCCTTAGCAAATACGTACACTGCATCATCATCAGTCAATCTCCATACAGTCAACATCGTTAACCATTCATTTGCATCGCATCTACAGCAACAGAACCACCCAAATATCCTACAACCTAATACTAATTTTCAACAACATAATCCCCATTTACAACAACCTAATCCAAATCTTCTACAACAACATCATCCGAATCTGCAACAACAACAATACCCCAATCTACAACAACAACATAACATCAATCTACAGCAACCTAATCCAAATTTGCAGCAACAAAATGCTCGGAATGCTGCTCCTACGAACATTTATCAAAATGTCGTTTATCCGATTCTCAATCAGAATAGAAATCAACTTCCTCAAAATCGTAATGTTCAACCACATCAACCAACTTATAATAGAACTAATGATAGATTTAAATACAATTCGTTGAAAGATTTTATTTAAATAATTGATTCATTTACGAAGTTGCTAAGTTTTAGCAACGTTGCTAACAACATTAGCCGAATAATATTAGCTGACACTAAATAAAAAATTAAAATGAGAACTGTTCATATTTGTTTCTATTGGTTATAGTTCGTTAGCAACGTTGCTAAAACTTAGCAACTTCGTTAGAGAATCAGGCCGAATATTTATGATTTTATTCACATCGCAGTTACACGTTTAATCTAAACGGCAAACTGCTGCATCATTTACCGGCGGCGTTTTGCAGTAGTACGTGAAGAGAATCAATCGAACATACCTATTGATCGAATGCAAAAATATATTTCTATACAGGATGGTTTCACTTAAAACTGTCAGCACTAATAACTCCGGGTATTTAACGTTAGTTCACACAGTTCTAACTGCTATGTTCATGAACAGGTAGCTCAAATACAAAACATGTTGAAGTTAATATTGAATTTATTCGTTTAATACAACTTATTTATATTGTAACTGACTGTTCTGAAAATTACATAATGAATGTTGAAATAATAATTAATTTAATATTATTAATTGATTTATATAAAATAAAAAATAGTATATTTTTTAACTGGCTCTATTTGCTACAAAAACGATTATTATTGTATCGAAAAAATACCTGAGATATAATATTCTATGTAGAATAATATATATTTCTTTGTATTTTGGAAAATAGAAAAAAAACACATATTTTTTGCTTTTTTGTGGCCAAATTATAAATACGAAAAAATTCAAAAAAAATATATTTTATTCTACATAGAATATTATATCACAGGTATTTTGTCGGTACAATAATAATCGTTTTTGTAGCAAATAGAGCCAGTTAAAAAATATACTATTTTTTATTTTATATAAATCAATTAATAATATTAAATTAATGATTGAATTATTAATTTAATATTATTATGTAATTTTCCGAACAGTCAGTTACAATAAATAAGTTGTTTTAAACGAATAAATTCAATATTAACTTCAACATGTTTTGTATTTGAGCTACCTGTCTGAATATAGAGCAATTAGAACCGTGTGAGTTAACATTTATTTTGTAAAAAGCGGGAAATATTTTTACAGTCTAAAATATTTTTTCGATGGCTTTAATCTCATTGTCAGTATTTTTTGTTCTTATCTAAAAATTGGCAGTTTTTATTGGAACATCCCCTTATATATATATATATATATATATATATATATATATATATATATATATATATAATGTAATATATAATAAAATCAGCACGTATGATCTAGAATTTATTTGTAATGTGATTTAATTACAAAGTTAAAATAAACTTATCTGTATTTAACGTTTTTCATGCATTTTTATTGTTTATTTAGTTCTGATTAGAATATCAGTTTTGTTCCAACCAATTATCAAATTAGTTTGGAATTAATTTAGAACTGTCCGTAACTACAGAGTTTGCGCAGTAGTTCAGAATTTAGTTGGTATAAACCTGGATGATTATTATTATTTTTTTGTATTTTATAAATTTATTAATTATAAGAGTATTTCGTTGTTTTTGTTTTTTCGGATTCAATGCTTTGGTGCAAGCGTATGTAAGGAAATTTAATTATTTTTTTGGAAAGAAAAGCAACTAATTTATTGATTTATAATATTGATTGCATAAATAAAAATATATTTTTAAATAGGTATAAAAATATTACAATATTATAATTATTAAACTAATTTAGAATCAATTCACAATTGTCCAAGGCATGCTCAATTTGGATTTAGCTTTTAATTTATTGCGCATGCTTGTATAATTAAAAATTAGTTCTGTAGATGATAGGAAACATTAATCGAATAGTTTAATTATTATATTTTGTATTACTTTAATTATTTGATGAATAATAAAAAAATATTATAATTTATTTGTTAGTTAATTTAAGTAAAACTTGATACAATTTTTTTTCTAATTGCGTAACATAAATAAAGGCATTGATTAAAGAAATATATATTTTGCATTGTAAGTATTTTTTTGATATGATAAATGGAACAATTCTTTTTATAATTTATAATTCCTTTTTATTTGATGGCTGGATATTTTTAATAATTATTATATATTTTATATTTGATAATTTCGTTTTCAATGTAGTTTTATTTTTTCAATTTTTCTTTTTAGTATTTTATATTTTATAACTTACTATTTTGCAATTTTATTTTTTTATAATTTTACACTTTAAATTTTTTATTATATAATGTATTTTATAATTTTATTAAAAGTGTATGAGAATAGAAATAGAGTATTTGTATGGATGCAAATGTAGGTATGAAAGAATGTGAGTAAATGTTTAGTTTGAGTAAATTTTTAATGTATGTACAAAGTGCGCAAATATATTATGTAAATGATAAATTGATGATTAAGTACAAGAACTAATGCACTGTAATTTTTTCTGCAATTTAAATATAGTTTAAATATTACAGGATAATATTCAATGACAGTTTTTTTATTTCGTTTGTTTGCGCATAAAAAATATGAATCAAATTAAAAAAAAAAACACACATATACAGACAATAAAGTAATAAAACTAACCCGGCAAAAAAAAATCGCAAATTATGTGGTAAATTCGTCTTTATACATAATAAGTTGAATTTCGTAAAGTTTTGAAACTAACGTGAACACAGCAACTCCTCGGGATTGTATAGCTTACTTATACCAAATATTTATTTGTGCATATAAATTATGTCAATATATTAAATAAGAAAAATAAGTTTTATATGATCAGAATTGTGTTATCTATATAATAATAATAATTAAAAAAACTGGTGTATAACATTTCATTAAATTGAAACAATTATAATTAATAATAATTGAAACTTGTTTGGTTGTTTATAAAATAGTATTTATTTTTTGTAAATATATATGCACGCAGTGATTTAAATATAGCGGTTATCTTCTGGTCGTGTAATATTTACTCAAATATAAATCATAATTTTTTTTCGAGTGCTATAATTTGGAACAAAGTCATGCCGCGCCATAGTTATAATGTAAGTCTTGTAACAAGTGTGTGTGTGGGGTGCGCGGGCGATGTAAAAGAAAAAGTCTTGTACACGAACGAGAATGCTGAGTTATGATACATACTGACTGTTGACATACAAATTATATACCTGCATGTAATAAACGATACAAGACGCTTCGAGCGATGCGTGGAACAGCTCGTCTTGCTAGTTACGGCCTATAAACGCGATGTTTATTAACACAACCGGTAATTATATTCATTTACATCTTGTTTGTTCTCTCTTGCGCTCAGTGCTCAGTGTATCGGTGATAATTTGCAGTTACGCATCTAGTCGTAGGATAATACCGCTTGTTATGATATGAAAAAACGCATCGAAGTACACTGCCCTCCTCTTATAATAATTCATATTTAGGATTTTATTCGCATTGTTCAACTTTTTTTTAAGGGAGCACTCTGAAAATAGGTAAAGTAAAGACACAATAAAGCGCATGTTCCGTGGTTTTTTATATGTTTTACAGCTTCATTTGGTCTACAATATAGAAAAGTTTCAACCAAATTGGTTGAGCTGTAATTTGTTGACTCGTGTTTAAGAAAACATTGGTCCGTTGGTTGTCTAGACTCCTGGGCAGCACTCAAACATTTTCAAGTACAACTAAAAAATCTAGGATGTAGAGTAGGATTATTCTGAAATTAATAAAATTAACTTGGAAAACATATTAAAAATCGAAAAAAGTAGATATCAAAAATATCTTACGCTACATCCTAGAACCTAGAGAATTCAATTCTGTTTTTTCTAGAGAAAAAATCAAGTCAATATGGCCAAATTAGTTTCCAAGATATCTTCTGGATATCATGGTTTCGAGAAAAACTCTTTTAAAGTTTGAGATACTTTATCTACCCTGCCCTGGACACGACTTTGTAAAAATCGTTGTAATTCCTCAACAAGTTCTAATTTTGAAACACCAATTTCAAAAAATGTAAGAAAAAATCGATTTTTTGAAAATGTCATGGTGGTGGTCCCCCCTTAAAAACTACCCTATTTTACATAACTGATAATTTACCTGATTCTCTAACAAAGTTGCTAAATTTTAGCAACATTGCTAACAACATTAGCCAATATATTAGCTGATACTAAATAAAAATTTAAAATGAGAACTGTTCTATTTGTTTCTATTGGTTATGGTTGTTAGCAACGTTGCTAAAACTTAGCAACTTAGAGAATCAGGCTGAATACCTACTTATTAGTATTTATCTATCGAGAAACTATCTTGGAACTTGTTAACGATTTTGAATTTAGTCATTTCGTAAACGATGCTGAGAGAAAAAGATAAAAGAAAGAAATGGTAAAAAATCCGGTTCTCATTATAATAGCCGAGTACGGTCGACTGTGGTTCGGCGATCATCGTACATTCCACAGCCGCGCAGCTTGTTAAATGAAAGTACGACTGGGACTGCGAGGAGCGCGGTAAAGTTTTATTATGGTCGGAGCCGTCGTTGTGTAGTGTTGTGTACATTGCCATGTTTCCGATAAACGTCATGGCTCGCGTGTTGTTTTTACTTTCAGTGCTATATTTTCAATTTGTATACGCGGAACCAAGTTTACGTACCTGTGAACCGATTCGCGTGGAAATGTGTATGGGACTGGGCTATAATGTGACGGGAATGCCGAATTTAGGCGAACACGAAAGACAACACGATGCGGTCATTACACTAAGAACGTTTCAACCGTTGATCGATTACGGTTGTAGTGCTCAATTGAAATTTTTCTTATGCTCCGTGTACGTACCGATGTGTACGGATAAAGTTGCCAGCCCTATTGGGCCCTGTCGTGGTCTGTGCGAAAAAGTCCGATCGCGTTGTTATCCCGTTTTGCAAGGATTCGGTTTTCCGTGGCCGCAAGCGTTGAACTGTTCGCGATTTCCGAGTGAAAATAATCACGAACACATGTGCATGGAGGGACCTAGTGAAGTGACAGCTGGATTTAGCGCTGTGACAGTTCATCCGATGACATCGACGCCTTGTTCGCGAATGTCTCGAGCCGCTCAATACTCGTACATTAATCGGTCCGGACGTTGTGTACCATTTTGTAATGCTGATATTTTATTTGAAACGGCTGATAAAAACTTGGCGGAAGTTTGGCTATCGATTTGGGCTGCATTGTGTTTTGTTTCGACAATTGTTGCGCTTTTATCATTCCTGATCGATACGTCGGAACGAGATAGATATCCGGCAAAACCTCTTGTATTTTTGGCGTTGTGTTACGCTCTTGTTAGCGTCGGTTGGGGCGTTCGGTCTGCAGCCGGTCGAACTGCTGTTTCTTGTAAATCTGATGTGACAGCGCCCGGTCGCCTGTTGCTCACAGAAGATGGATTCGGAAATGCAAATTGCGCTGTTGTTTTTCTCTTGCTGTATTATTTCGGAATGGCTGCGTCTGTCTGGTAAGTTTTTTTTTTTTATTCTTTAATTAACGGCGCGAAAACAGCAATATTGAGATAGCAACACTTTCTTATTATAATCATTACTGTTAAAACAGTAAAATTTGCAATAACCCCTACAAATTTAGTTGTAAGTTCCCAATTTTTTGCATACACACACAGAAATATACTATAAACAATTTGCAATTATCAAAAAATAAGTGACAGACTTTATGCGGGGTGGTAATAAACTTATAAATACTTGTAAAATTCATTGAATGATTTACTAAAATATGTTTAAATAATAGTAAACAAAGTTGTTCCTTCCTGAATTTTGGTACACACATAAATAAATATATTATGAACAAATTGTAATAACCAAAAAAGGGTACATACTTCGTGGGGGGCGGCAATAAGCCATAAACTTATAAATTATTTGTAAAATTCGCTGATTCTTTGGTTCTTTAATTCAGTTTGTTTTTTTTCTTCTATCTTCGTGTCTTTAATCAGCAAATTAACTTTGACAGAATTATTGTATCATAAACTTAAGAAAAATTTATATTAGAATTGTCGTAAAATTTAATTGACGGTCATATTTCGGTATGAAGTTCTATTTGCTTGTAAAATATTTATGAGGGACTAGTAAGGGCTATAAAAAGGAACTTTCTAAAATATCACAAGCTTTAAAAAAAAAAGTTATACGTTGGTAATAACAATAAATTTAGTTTATGAGTGTGTTATGCACTAAAATATAAACTGCAAATTTTCTTTGACTATTTATAACTATATCTAGAATAGAAATAAATAAAAAGGAGAAAATTAGTTTTGTTACTTTAAAAACACACTCTGTTTGTTTATATATTTGAATGGCATATTTATTTCTAATCAATATATTATTGTTAAGATAAACAAATAACTACTAAATAGCAAATATTAAAACACACAGAAAAGATATGTAAATTTTCTACAGTTACTTCTCGTATAAATACATCCAGGAAGCAATCAGTCTTTTAATATAGTTTTTTTTTTACAGGTGTTTTATAATTTAGTTATTTACATTTTCAAATATTTAAATACTTTCTTTGAATTAGAATTTTTTTTATTTCAAAAATATGTAAAAATGTTTTGGAAATATTTTTATGAAATTTAATATTTTCTTTCTTGTCTGTGGTTTCCTTATATTTCATAGCCTGCTCTGATGGTTTTCCATCGATTTCTATTAGTAGATGTCAAACCCTTGTCAAGCGGGTTCTTGTAAAACAAACAAAATATATAATGAAATAGAAAAATAGCGCATATAAGCTTTGATGGAAGCGTCTTGCTTGTCTACCAGTGGCGGTACAGATTTTTTCTTTCTTTTTTATCACATAACGAAATATGCAAAAAAATTTTGCGTACACTATTCAAAATAGTAGGGTAAAAGAGTAAAAATTTTCGAGGGTAATTGAATTTGTAGCCTTATTAGTGCAAAAAATTGCCCTGCTCTTGTGTACTTTAAAATATTTGACTTGTTACTTTGATGGAAGGGCAAAAAATACGAAAAATAAGAGTAAATAACTGCCTTTTTACCCTTTTCTGAGATAATAAAGTACTCTTTTGAATTTACCTATTTAGGGTAATCATATTTACCCTTTTTAGGGAACGGACTTATATAGGCACTAATAAGGGTATTTTTTTTTCGAACAGTGTAAATATTTAGGCACGTATTCCCACCTCTTTTGTTTATAACAAAAAATGTTTTTATTTTTTTGATTTAAAATAAATTTTTACTTCCACTTCTTAACAAATATGAATAGTATATCTATTTTTGATATATTTTCTTATATCTAATATTATAAAATTCAAATAAACTATTTAAAATTCCTTTATAGGTAATTTTAAGAACGTTTGGTTAAAAAGATTTATTTGAATGATTTTGATGGTATACGTTTGCCCAGTGGATCAGTCCGATGAGTAGTTGGAGTGGTGTATGATTGAGAGAATGGCTTGCGTGAGCGAAAGTTTCCAAGTAGTAGGAATAAAAGAGCATGCTATGAGAGGAGGAATTATGAATGTGGATGAAAGTGCGAAAGTTGCTTGTGCTGGATAGGAATGTTTGAAGGCGACTGATTTCGGGATGATGAAAAGAGTTTGTGCCACACCCTTTTGGGTACATGGCGTGACTGTGTATGTCATTTTTTTCAATTTATTTTGCTCGTTAAGCGAGATTCCACTGTAATTAAAAAATGCGTTAAACTATTTAAAAAAAAATGTATAGATAATCGTATCACTTCACTGGATAAGATAAATATTCTTGTTAATCCTCTGTAAACTATATAATTAATACGATAAAATAAAAAATAAACAAGGAATTCTTCTGATTACAAACAATGTATGTTTATACCACAAGTACAGTGTCGACACCTGTATCACACTATCGAAACTATACAGTCTTATTTCTTCTGATATACTGATGAAGCAAGAATAACCTGAGCCGTTTAACCGGGCTATTATTTATTTCCTTTTGTTGGCGTTATAAATTAAACTGGTGGCGCGGGTAACACTTCGTCTACATTGCCCCCCAAACCCCCCGCTAGAAAACTCGTTGATGAAACTTGAACATTGCATATAGAAACAGAACCGTGGCTTGTTTGTGCGCTTTGGTGTGTGGTGTAGCCCCGCGAGACGTTTACGCTGTCGGCAGGGGGGCACCCAGACAATTTCTCAGTCCATAAATAATAAGCTCTATGGGTCTGCTGTCAGGGTTTTGTGTTAACTTGGTGCTGCCAGTACACCAAGGCGATGTGGTTGTACACTTCACGGTAGAACGGTATTGTTTGGATAAACATTAAGTTTTGCGTAATCATTCTGTCTGAGCGAGAGGTGGGATTAGTTTACGTTTTGTTATGTTACAATTTTTTCTCATTTATATAGGAGATCAGATATATTAGTCCGTTTCCTAAAAGGGGTAAATATGATTACCCAAAATATGTAAATTCAAAAAGGGCACTTTCTTATCCCAGAAAAGGGTAAAAAGGCAGTTATTTATCCTTATTTTTCGTATTTTTTGCCCTTCCATCAAGGTAAAAAGTCAAATATTTTAAAATACGCAAAAACAAGGCAAGTTTTTGCACTAATAAGGCTATAAATTCAATTACCCTCGAAAATTTTTACTCTTTTACCCTACTATTTTGAACAGTGGAAAGCTTGAATTACATTATACTTTTTTCGTCTAGATTCATACTAGGTTTCTAGTTCAAGTTTCGTTCAAGTACAAATAGTCAGTTCTAGTATAATGTAAATCAGATTTTTGCATCCAAGTTTCTTTCAAGTTTCCTAGTATAGAAATATACAACATGCTGTATTTTCCTATTCTAGTTTCATACTAGATATAGTATACGCATGAGCACGCAATTGTACCAACCTTATATGTATCCATTTTTGTTTAAAAGTGTTTTTCAGTATCTTTATATTTTTAAGTTGGCGTACTGGCAATACATCGGAAAAAATCGAAGAAACTCGACAATACACGACCGATTGTGAAAAAGTATGAAAATTGAACTAGAAATCTAGTATGAATCTAGACGAAAAAAGTATAATGTAATTGAAGCTTAAGAGAAAAAGTTTCAAGGATAGAGTATTAAGTTTCGATATACTCTACGTATGTATGTAAATTTAAGATATATTTTTTACAGTGTATATCACACATACATACATTCACAATCACGTCATGTACCCAAAAGGGTGTGGCACAAATACTTTCCAATATCCCAAAATCAGTTTCCTCCAAACATCCATATACAAACAAGCAAGTTTAGCTTCAACAAATTAGAATTTCGAAAAAAAAATGTCCAATGTGCAACACATCTTTTATTTTGACCATTTCCCATACCAAATATATATTATTTTTAAAATTAATTATGTATAAACAGTAGATTTTCACAATAAAAAAATCTGGAAATTCAAGATTAATTCGTGCAAAGACGAAAACTGTTTCTGCTGATTGTACAAAGCACCAGGAGGTCGCTAGCTGGCGAAGGGAATTTAAATACTTCTTGATAAAACATAAAATTGTGTATTTGGTTAATGGCGATGGTAACCACGGGAGGTCCTAGGGAATATTCGTATATTCGATTGTTGGCTATTAAAAATTTCTAGCACGATTATATGAATATTTAATCGGTTGAAATTTTGAATTCTAATGCGCGCTCATGCCTTTTTTTCTAGCATTATTTTTCAGTAGATATTCAAAACATGAATTATTATTGTATATATATTTGATATTCATGAGCAGGCAAGCGATAAATTTTCGAAAACTAATAAATTTACTATCTAATATGTCTGTTTTCTTCATATATTTTTAACAGTCTTTCGTAGTCTATTGCATAATATTTGTGTGTATGTTTATAACTGTTCGTCGACGATAACAATAAGATAAAATTTAATGTTGGATGTAACTTTTAAATATCCAATATATCACTGTCTTAGATGAGGTTTAAAATTGTATGTATTGTCGTATATTAGATATACCACAAATAAATTGTAAATATTAACGTTAGCTAGTAGATTTTAACAAGTTGACTGAAAGGAAAAGGGGTATAGTGTTCGGTACGATAGTTTATGTGGGTGTATGTGTGATTGCAACTCCTCCTAGACTGTTGTGAAATATTCGTATAAATCCCTCATAAAAGTAACATCAGTAATAAATTAGCACTTCCCCTTGGCAGCAAATCTTTATCAAAAAACCGTAGATTCGTGTTACTATAAGCCTAATTTGTGCTTAATCAAATTTAGTATGAGTACAATACCTCACTTATTATATAGGGTGATTCAGGACTAGTGTAACAAACTTTAACAGCTTCTACCTGGGGTCATTTTGAGCCAAAAATGTCATATGAACATAGGTCCTATTCCTTCTAGTTACCAAAATACAAGAGGTTGAAGTTCTATAAATAACACGAAATTTTCTAATTTTTGTAATCAAGATACATTCGGAAAACAAGAGTTTTATTGAAAAGTCATACCTTATTTGTCTTAATTAAAAATTGTTATACTTTTGATTGTATTTTTGTTTCATAATGGATGGTTATAGTACTGCTGAATATGCAGATATGATTTTTATTTATGGATTATGTAATGTAATGACAAATAAAGTATGACTTTTCAATAAAACTCTTGTTTTCCGAAAGTATCTTGATTACAAAAATTAGAAAATTTCGTGTTATTTATAGAACTTCAACCTCTTGTATTTTGGTAACTAGAAGGAATAGGACCTATGTTTATATGACACTTTTGACTCAAAATGACCTCAGGAATAAGCTGTTAAAGTTTGTTACGCTAGTCCTGAATCACCCTGTATGTGATATGACAAATGACAATCGATAAATATATATGAACTCGTTAACTTACCGAGAAAAAATTACTAAAGTTTTTAAAAATTTACTATGGATAAATTATTTATCCGATTTTTATCAAATACTTCCAAAAGATTCTTCTAGTGTCTACATAAATTATATAATTTTAATAAAGAACAGTGTTGCCAACTTTCCGAGAAAAAAAATACTAAAGTTTTTTAAAATTTATTATGGCTACATTATGATGTATCCGATTTTAATCATATTTCCACAAAAGATTTTGCTAATGCCTACAGAAATTATATAATTTTAGTAATACAGTATTACAGTATTACAGTAATACAGTATTTTAATTGAATATTTAATTAACTGTCTCATAGATATCAAAAATCTTTTAGTTTAAATTACTGCAGCTAAGCTAATACATTAAAAATTAAATTAAATCGTAGAATAAAAATGAAAAACAACTTCGCTATCTAGTTAATTGAATAAATTAAAGTTTAATAAACAAGCTTTTAATTTTTTATTTTTTTGTAATATTTATCTATGTATATAATATAATATTTTATGTATAGCTATTACAGTATACAAGACAGACATTACAGTCATTAATTGTATGTTAAAGTAACTTTATGCAAAATATACTGACAGCCATTATAATATGTGAGCAGGATTGGGGCTGTTTTTTCAAAAAAACTAAAAATATTTTGTTAAAATTTCGAAAGTAAGTGTTTATTAATTATTTTTATGTATCTATAAAATAAAAACCAGGACGTAATCGTCTACAGGATTGAGCTGTATTTGAATTATTTGTTTTATACTTTTTTTTTCTCGGCTTACAAAAATCGACTAACTTTATTAATTTATTTTTTCTGCGAAATGCGAAACTATAAAAGATAGCAAACCGCGGTTTTTTGGAGGTGCAAGAATAAACTTTGAACTTCTTTCAAGAATTTATATTTTTACTTGGTAAACGATATGAATTTATTAAATATTAATCTACACAAATCAAATTTAAACCAATAGATATAAACTTGGTCAATTTTAAAATTAAATACTGACTTGATTATTTGTAAAAATTATGTGCGATGATATTATAGCGTATTATAAATATTATATAACCGCTGTACGCATCTGGCACTCGGCCTAACTAGCTTCACTACCTGGGTTTGACCCGACCCTTATTTGTACGCAAATGGCACGTACGCAACTGGCACGACACCGTGTAACCGCGATTTGCTTAATTTCTTCAATTAAAGCGTCCATATATTGGTTGTTTACTGTTCATTTAAATTTATTCGTAAAGTGGCCAATTATATATGGAGTGTGTTTAAAATGGAAGATGGTTTCTTTTTTGTTTCGTTTTTTTTAGTTCTCCGTTTGTAATTAGCATAAAGTAAACATTTTGAAATGATGTCTCGGGCGAAAAGGCGGAGTTGATGAGAGCGGTGATGTGTGGTTACGGTTCTGTGTGGTTCTTCAGCTTTGGTTTTATACAGCGGTTAATAATATGTATGATGGTTGTTCGTTGACTAATGATTTAGTAACAGGGCAATGCAAATATCGAGCGGCAAATTTTTAGAAATTGATTTATTTTTAAATATTTAACTTGATTTGTCGTAACTTTGTGATACATTTTGGATAAGATAAATAAATAAAATAACTTTGTTATATGTGATATAACAAAGTTATTTTATTTATTGATTTATTTTTGTATAAAACTAGTTTTAGAATCTATCATTGTTATTTATCTTGTTTTTATATACATGCACAATCACGACATTTATCCATAAAGAGTATGGCACAAACTCTTTCCACTCTATTTTAACACCGAAAAGGAACGAGTTTCTCAAATTTTGTACATTGTTTTTAAGTATGATTGTAAATTTTATGAATTTTATACAAAATTTCGAAAATTATATGATTTTTAAGATGATATTAAAGAATTTAATAAGATTTTACATACATACACAAACACGCCATGTACTCAAAAAGGATATGGCACTATTGCGAAATTAGTTTTCTCCAAACATTCTTATGAAAATAAGCAACTGTAGCTTCATCCACTTTTATACTGACACTCTGTCAAAACATGCTCCTCTATTCCTACTACTTGGAAACATTCGTTCACGCATCGGACGTCCACTGGCAAACGTATACCTTCAAAATCATTCACCTGCATATTCCTTTAACCAAACGTTTGTTAGACATTCGCTCAAAATGACTAAATTATCTTACTCAAAATTAGTTTCTTCCAAATATTTCTATCCAAACCAGCGCAACATTCATCTCACCTATCTCATAAATGCTTCCTAAAAAAACGTGGGACGCATGCAATAGATAATAGTTAGAAGTGTAGGGAGTTGCTGTCGTTGCGCTCTACGTATTTCGTTTTAAATCTTACAAGTATTGTCATAGCTATTAAAAATTCACAATCACAAATTTTCAGGACAATCTATATGGGGGTTAGGAAAAATTATTTTATACTTTTTATTCCGTTTAAAAAACGTGGTATATTAAAATTATTTTTATATAAATAATTACACTGTTCGAAAAAAAATACCCTTATTAGTGCCTATATAAGTCTGTTCCCTAAAAAGGGTAAATATGATTACCACCCTAAGTAGGTAAATTCAAAAGAGTACTTTATTATCCCAGAAAAGGGTAAAAAGGCAGTTATTTACCCTTATTTTTCGTATTTTGTGCCCTTCCATCAAGGTAAAAAGTCAAATATTTTAAAAAACAAGAGCAGGCCAATTTTTTGCACTAATAAGGCTACAAATTCAATTACCCTCGAAAATTTTTACACTTTTACCCTACTATTTGGAACAGTGTATTTGAAAATATGAATACTTTCTAAAATATCTAATTGATTCAAATCTGACACTTGTATTACTAATTTTAAATTACTGGTTATCTAACCTATGAATAAATATGGTGCCGCTTTAGTAAACTGGTGTAACCACTCTTACAATATGCATATAGTATCAGAATTGGCTTTGTGGTAAACCAACTATAATAATAATAAGCGTATGTACACTTTGTAAATCCGATTGAAGAAACAAAGATAAACCGGTAATAACTTCTCCGGGAGTAAGACTGGAATAGATGATACGAGACAGGGGGGCCCTCCTAGCCGCCGGGGGGCAAACATTGCTTATTTTAAGGGGGCGGTGCAACGTGGTTAAGGTTATAGCCTGTGTTGGAAACTGTGAGAGACTCGAGAACTCGTGAGTACGCCGAGCTGAGTAAAGCAATTTCAGAATCCGAGATTTTAATCGGACAAACTCTCGGAACGTTTGCTAAGCAATTGGGGGTCCTGTTGCTTTTGCTAGTATTATACGAGTTTATTGTTAGAAATTTTCCAATATTATTTCCAGATTGGAATGGTATTTGAAATTATAGGTTTACCAGAGACGGATTAGCTTGTTTAACTCATTAGTTTATTAAGTTTTTATTGACACAGTAAAAAGCTTTCAGAACTCTTTAGATATTAAACTAAAACGGCTTTAGGTTGTAGTTCTGTGTTAATATTTATTAATAATCAACGTACGTCTTCATTAGGAAAAAAAGATAGAAATGAGGCGTATAGATGAAAAACTCACTATTCGACAAAAAGTGAAAAATGAGATTTTGCGAAATTTGGACGTAGAATTTTACAAGAAATACGATATTTAGGTTAGTTAGAAAAAAAACTCACTATTTAATATGAGAAGCACTCTTTAAAGTTTAGTGTTGGATGCAAAACTCACTACTTGCGTTGATAGTTTCGATGCAAAAGTAACTGTTTGCTTTCCACCAATAAAAATTTTATTGGTGGAAAGCAAACAGTTACTTTGTATGAATTAATGATGTATAAAACCAATGATTCACGATTTTAAATAAGTATTGCCATCTAGTAACAAGATTTTATCATCAAAATACAATTACACTTAGCTATAACAGTTTTTTGCAAATATCTCAGAACTTAAAATTTGCAAATACTGAGTTTTGCATCTATACGACTCATATATCTTCATCAGAAAAACTGATACAAATGACATATACAGTAAATTAGACGTAACTAAATTAAACGGCATTAGGTATAGTTCTGTATTAATTTTAATAATAATCGACAATTCGACGTACTCTACGTACATCATCATCATCAGGAAAAAAATGTGAAATGAAGAATTTCTATATAATTTTTTTTTCAATTTTTAAAAATGTTACAGACACCCTACCAAACACTACACCTTTTTTTCTTTCAATTAAAGTTGTAACAATAAAATTCAAATGAAAAATACAAACTGTTTTAGTATTTTATTAAAACGACGTTTCGACGAAACTAAACGCTCGTCTTCATCAGGGCAATATCAATAAAAAAGAAATAAATTGATAAATTTCGCCTTGATGAAGGCGAGCGTTTAGTTTCATCGAAACGTCGTTTTTATAAAATAATTAAACAGAATCTAATTCTAAAACAGGTTATATTTAACTATGTTAATAATAAAGTTATTACCCGTTATGGAAAATATTTGAAATAGTTCTAAGTATAAAATAAAATATGCATTACCCAATCAATGTGTTGGTACAAAGCAATACAAAGAAAGATTGTTAAAAACTAAAGTTAATTAATCTTCTAAGAAATTATATATAAGTAAGTATACACATAAATATACGTTCAGGTCATTTTAAAATTATGAACAAATAATAATTTATGTCTTCGTATTTATATAACAACAATAATAGTTTTTATTGGCTTATGTATTATTCATAGCTATTATTCATAGTCTATCCAATTTAAAAATTAAATTAATATTTACCGTTCGAATGCCTGGCAACGTACAACACCTTATTTTCAAAAAACTAATAATCCATTAACATCTAACAAGCTTATGTTGCCCCCTAATGTATATATGTGGAAGTAACCATTAAAATAAACGAGCATAACTGAAAATTAATCATGTACTAGATGCTGACGCACGTCAAAAACTCTTTCTTAATCTTATTAACACAACGACAAGTTGAATTTCAAATAAACCAACTCGTTTTGTATTGTTACTGTACGAAAGTAATAAGACATGCATGAAGTTGGCAGTTGTTAGATGCTTACTTTTCAGCTAATTTTTGTTAATATTAGTGCTGTCAATATTTGAAAGAATTGAATTCTGATATTCTCGGATTCTCGGATAATTTGAGATCCAAGTCCGATAGTCGGAACTTAAATTGTATAAAAATTTAAACCTTCAAAATCATTTACCTATATTCTATTAAGGGGCATATACTTTTGTCAGCTCAAAAACTGACAAAACTTTACGATTTTTTTAAACGCAAACTATGATAGATGGATTACTCGGGTTTTGACTAACATAAAACTTCACTTCTCTTCTACGGATTAAAATTTTGTTTATTAAAAAATCTGTCCCAGGTCGGGAGAAATGGTCCACAGCATTTTATTATCTTGGCACGGAGATTCCTCAGGTGTCATTTATCTGAAACACAAATAAACACGATATTAGTATTTTCTAATATATTTTACACATCCATACGGATCCGATTTATAAAATTTTGATTTTCGACAAAATGGCGGCATTTTTTATTTTTTGAATAAAAAAAGATTGTCTATCAAAAAATAAAAAATGACGCCATTTTGTCAAAAATCAAAATTTTATAAATCGGATCCGTATGGATGTGTAAAATATATTAGTAAATATTAATATCGTGTTTATTTGTGTTTCAGATAAATGACAGCTGAGAAATCTCCGTGCCAAGATGTCAGGCCTTATTAAATTGCTGTGGACCATATCTCCCGACCTGAGCCAGATTTTTAATAAAGAAAATTTTAATCCGTAGAGAAGAAGTGAAGTTTTATTTTAGTCAAAGAGAGAAATTATTTTATACTTTTTAGTCCGTTTTAAAAACATGATATATTAATTTTTTTAATTTAAATAATTTTTATTTTCAATATCAATTACTGATTAATTATCGATAGACTGTGATTTTTTCCCTCTCAGCCCTACACTGTACTAGCTTACCGCATCGCACACTGGTAATAGGGTGCTGTTCAACATTTATTATTTTTTGTTTTGTGTTGCTTCATCTCTGTGCTTGAAACTTTTAAAAACGGATCTGTTCTTCAAGATACAAGATTGAAGATCCGACGAGATGAATATGAGTGTGCCGCCGCGGACGTTTGGGGCGTGTCTGTTTATAGACCAGGGGAGTGGGGCGCAAGGGGGACCCATGTTTGTTTTGTGGATGACCTGAGGGCACTCTCTGTCTCAGTATAATCACTGACATTTTACAGGAATTTAATTTTGATCGCCATTAAAGTCGAGAGAAGTTTTCAAAGAAAAAAAAAATAAATCAGAGAGAAAATAAACATACAACTAGGGCCCTCTCTCGATGTTTCATAATTGCTTTTTCGTGAGTGTTCTGATCTGTGCTCTCATGTCTTGTTAACTTCGAGTTGTGCCGAGATGAAGGCGCGTTGTTCTTTTTTTTTTATCTCGTCGTTGTGTTTTTGTTTTTTTTTTTTTGGTGTTTGGTAAAACAGACGGCCATGATGAAAAAAAAACAGTAAAAAAAGTGACATACGATGAATGTAATGTAAGATTAACGATGGTTTAAAATTGGTTTCGATATAAAAAAAAAAGAAATAGGAAACATCGTTTAGCCGGATATTTCATGACTTTGACAGATTTTCTATTTGTGTTCAAAACAATGACACCGTTAGATTTTTTTTTGGAAACGGTTTCTAGTTACTTAATAAATATACGTGATTTGTGAGAATTAATCTTTCTTTGATCTAATATACAATTTTTGATCACACTTGATAAATTTTCAATAATCAAATTAAAATTTAAGCGAAAATAAAAAATGCTATTGTCAATTAAATTAACTTGATTTAATAATTTTGTAGTATACGGTAGTTATTTTAATATATATTTTTGATGAAAAAAATATACAACATTCTACATTTTCTCTCTCTCTCTCGCTTGTACTGTCTGTATATATGAGTCGTATAGATGCAAAACTCACTATTTGCAAATTTTAAGTTCTGAGATATTTGCAAAATAACTCTTATAGCTAAGTGTAATTGTATTTTGATGATAAAATCGTGTTACTAGATGGCAATACTTATTTAAAATCGTGAATCATTGGTTTTATACATCATTAATTCATACAAAGTAACTGTTTGCTTTCCACCAATAAAATTTAATTATTGGTGGAAAGCAAACAGTTACTTTTGCATCTAAACTATCAACGCAAGTAGTGAGTTTTGCATCCAACATTAAACTTTAAAGAGTGTTTCTCATATTAAATACTGAGTTTTTTTCTAACCTAACCTAAATATCGTATTCCTTGTAAAATTCTACGTCCAAATCGCGTAAAATCTCATTTTTCACTTTTTGTCAAATAGTGAGTTTTGCATCTATACGCCTCATATGTAGATGATATCTAGATATAAAGATAATAGGAAAAATTGCTAGTTTGACATTTATATCCAAAATATAATCATTAAATAATATCTAACGATTGTACTAATATGCGAAAACTCCTACCATAATCTGTCCACAAACACTGAGTTTTAGTCTCGTAAAAATAAGCATAGTAGCAGTCATAAATGCAACAAACAAACGCGAATAGAACATAAATGCACTTGCTATAGAACATAGGTTCTTAAACTGTGATCCACGGACCTCTTGGGGGTCTACGAAATTATAAAAAATGATTGCAAACAGTTTAAAAAGACGATGAAAAGCCGAAAAGCGCGCAGAAATAAAAAATATTGTAATAGTCATTGATATTTGATATTTAATATTTTCGGAAGTTAGATATCCATGACTGTCTAGTCAGTGCATCGAACTTTGTCAGCATTTTTAGTCATCATTCAAAGTTCGATTGCGTTCGATTTTTGTTTAAGCTGCATTTTTATGAATTCAGTTAAATTGTAAACTAAATTATTTTAATTTAGTTAAGGTAGATATTCAAGAGAACAGTATTAAATTGTAAGTTACAGATCGGCGTACAATAGAATTAATCCATATATTGTAATAATTTTTAGTTATTTTGTTAATTAATTTTATTTTATTACTTAAATAAAAATCTCTTTTAAATTGTTTTCGTTAATTTTTTGCTTAAAAATTATTTAATATTTACATTATTACTATTTTGACTCCAAGGAAAAAGTAGTATAGCGTTTGGTACGGTGTCTGTAACATTTTCAAAAAAAAAAATTGTATAGAAATCCTTCATATAGCCTGTAGATGACGAATCTGAACTTAGTTTATGTGGGTGTATGGATGTGCGTCGTCAGCTCGCTCGGTCGTAAGTCAAAATTTTGTGGCCGCAACTCCTCCTGGACTGTTCAACCGATTTTAATGAAATTTTCAGGATAAATTTGTCTAGTGCCCAAGATGCTCATGTGATTTTGTTTTTTCCAGTGATGCCAACTTTCCGAGAAAAAAATTACTAAAGTTTTTAAAAATTCATATTGGCTACGTTATTTATCCGATTTTGATCAAATTTTCACAAAAGATTCTCCTAGTATTCATATAATTTATGTAATTTTAACAAAATACAGTGTTGCCAACTTTCCGAGAAAAAAATTACTAAAATTTTTAAAAATTTATTATTACCATTTTATTTAACCGATTTTAATCAAATTTTCATAAAAGTTTTTCCTAGTGCCTAAATAAATTATGCAATTTTAACAAAATATAGTGTTGCCAACTTATCGAGAAAAAAAAAACTAAATTTTTAAAAAATTCATTGTGGCTACATTATTTATTCGATTTTGATTAAATTTTCGCGAAAAGTTTCTCCTAGTGTCCACATAAATTATAATATTATTAAAATACAGTGTTGCCAACTTTCCGAGAAATGTCAAAGTGGTCTATATATGGGTTTACCCATATACTTGTAATCTTGTTTATTTGTAATTTTGCCAGGAGTTCAAATTTATCATGTTTCTATATTTTCTATATTTCTCATGAACGGCGCAATAAAATATGTTGTTCAATAGTGGGTCCTCGGCCCATACAAGTTTAAGAACCCCTGCTATAGAACATAAAGATTATCACGTGTATTGCCCAACTTACATACGTCTGCTTATTTTATGACCATTAGTTATTACAATGGACGGTGCCTACACTACGGAATCTCACTTTGCTTATGGTTCGATGTGTCTCGGCCTGGCCAGTTTGTTTAGTGTTAACTTTTCGTTATGTTATGTCTGGAACGCAAGACATTTCGACGGTTTCAAACCGTTTTGACTTTGGGCCGCGTAGGTGGTGAAAATGGTTATGTCTTTGGTTAAGAGGTTTTACGACCGAAAAGATTGTTTGACGTGATAAACTGTCAGGAGCAGGGGGGGGGGGTTTAGATGCAGCCATTGGCGTACACTACATATTTACAATTTCTACACGGAGTAAAACGTTTCTTTGATATTAATAAATAAATTTCAATAACATATATTTTTTTATTTTAAATAAATTTATTTGAGTAAATATACAAGCTCTTTATTGTAAAATAATTATTTGTTTAAAATAAATAAATACCTTTAAATCAAATAGATATTTATTTGCCACTATTGAAAAAAACATTTATTTGAATGAAAATTATTTTCTTTACTCCAAAGAATGCCTTTTCTCCGTGTATTTATTTTAATTTTATATGTAAATTAAATTGTGACGCAATAAAATAGTGATTTTTTTCACGGATATTCGACCTAATCACGTAGTTGGATATTGGATTATCCGGCTGGATAATAAGGTTATTAATAATGAAATCATAAATAGCAAAATAAAATTACCTTAGGATTAAGTTCTGTATTATAAATTTTAATTTAAAAAATCGACGTTTCAATATACATACATACACAATTACGTCATGTACCCAAAAGGGTGTGGCACAAACTCTTTTCATCATCCCGAAATCAGTCGCCTCCAAACATATTCCTATCCAAACAAGCAACTTTCGCTTCATCCACATTCATAATTCCACTCTCATACATGCTCTTTTATTCCTACTACTTGGAAACTTTCGCTCACGCAAGCCACTCTCTCAATCATACCACTCTAACTACTCATCGGACTGATCCACTGGGCAAACATATACCATCAAAATCATTGAAATAAATCTTTTTAACCAAACGTTCATTAGACATTCGCTCAACATGTCCGAATCATCTCAACTGACTCTAACACTGCAACTATTGCTACAACATATTTTTCAATTTCACACTCATCATACACTAATATCTATTTCGTACTATATGTGTATAATCATCAGGAAAAAATATTATTATTATTGTAATTCTGATATTTGGCCAAATTATATTTTTATATCATATTTACATTCATAGAATATGTAAATTTACAAAATACAGTTTTTCAAGTTTTGTTAGTCCAAAACTGGTTTAGAATGAAAAAAAAAACAACAACGACGATATTGAAAAGACACTTAATGTACCCATTTTCAAATATTTCTCGTGTCAAATAAAACAAGACAGTCGAAGCGAAAGGAAAAAAAACTTCTTGTCGAAAAATTTCGTGTCCAAACTGAGTCTACACTATATAGTGACATCTGTAATAATATTATCAGCGTCTGGGTAACATGGTACACAACACACATACCACATACGGTCACATATTTGTGTGTGTATGTGTGTGTGTATAAGTGTTAAACACAAACCATATGTTAAATGTGTTATCTCAACAAATTTACTAAATAAACTTAACTGGCTCCATACTTTTCTGTTGTATAAAATGTTTTAAACAGACAGTTTCAAACGGACGTGTCGTGTTTTTTTTTTTTCCGGATAAAATTCTGTTGTGATTTAATTATTTTATAAAATAAAACTGATAAATCATTTAGTTATTTGTTATCTAGTAACTTGTTTCTATGTTCTGTTTATTTACTGTAAATATCGTTAATATCGTTAAATATTAATATATATATTAATACAGAACTATAATCTAAAGCCGTGTTAATATAGTAAAAAGATTTAATTATTTTATAAAATTAAACTGTTATAACATTTAGTTATTTGTTATCTAGTAACTTGTTTCTATGTTCTGTTTATTTACTGTAAATATCGTTAATATCGTTAAATATTAATATATATATTAATACAGAACTATAATCTAAAGCCGTGTTAATATAGTAAAAAATCTGTCAGAACTCATTATACTAAATAAAACTGTTTTAGGTTAAAGCTCTGTATTAAAATTTATTTATAATCAACGTTTCGACGAAACTCAACGTCCGTCTTCATCAGGATAAATGATATAAATGACATTTCATTATAATGAGTTCTGAAAGATTTTTTACTATTTAATGTTTGTGCTGTCAATATTTGAAAAAAATTGGATCCTAATATGAAATTTGAGATTCGGATTTTAAATTATATATAGATTTTTGAGACACATTACATATATGATTCTTTAAACATATACATATAAAGATATATCTATATAAGCAAGCTGTATTATTAAAATAAGTGTACGGAGAAGTTATGAAAGATCTATTTTCAATTTAAATTATCATGTGTGTTTAAAAACATAGGAGTAATACTTTTTTAAAATGTTTATTAAATGAAATATGAATATTGATAAGATATTTTTACAAGCTGTATTATTTGATAATAATTTTTTTATTTAGCAAACCTATTCCAAA
This sequence comes from Clivina fossor, assembly GCA_963966155.1. Classification (NCBI taxonomy): domain Eukaryota; kingdom Metazoa; phylum Arthropoda; class Insecta; order Coleoptera; family Carabidae; genus Clivina; species Clivina fossor. The sequence goes on from OZ014567.1 coordinate 12,573,533, forward strand.
GTACTTTTACAAATTTGAATTTTTATTTTTTTTTTGTATATTATTTTAATATGTTTTTTCGAGAGGAAAATCACTTTTACAATCTGGTGTACAAATTAATGAAAATCCTCTAAAATTTTAGTCAAATCCTTTAAAATCATAGTAAGATTTTCTTAAAATCATGTAAAATCTCGAGTAAAAATCCATACAATCTTAGAAATTTCGTATAAAATCCGTAAAATCAATGAAAAATTACTACAGTCTCAACAATCATACTTAAAATTTGTACAATCTGGAGTATAAAATTTAAGAAAGTGTTTTCCCTAGATTTTTTTATTTGTAAATATGCAGTGTTTCTCAGGAGTAAAAGTACTCAAAGCCATATACAATGTATCTGTAGAATTTTATATACAACGGCCCTGTATTTACAAGCTCTAAATAAAATAATTGGTTTTAACTAATATCGATTTTAAGACAACATAACTATCATACGATCAGGAATAAACAAATGAACTAAAACACCCAAAAACCGAGCTTATAATATCAACCTATTGTTTTTAACGATATCTAGTGTATCTTGACACCGAGAAATTTTCGGACACTAGTTTATTAATAAAAAATGTTTCTCTAAGTGCACTCTATCATTGCTGAAAATTAGGAATAGTTATTCTGTTACACCCGGGTGTAACAGAATAACTATTCCTAATTTTCAGAAATGATAGAGTGCACTTAGAGAAACATTTTTTATTAATAAACTAGTGTCCGGAAATTTCTCGTTGTCAAGATACACTAGATATCGTTAAAAACAATCTTAATCAAAACATCAAAGAGTAGTTAAGTTAAGGAACATTTTATTAGAAATAATAGCGCATTAAACTTTAGAAAAATTGTTCGAAGTTACGACCACCATTTTCGATATACAAGTTGTAACGATGTACAATCGACTGCTGAAAAAAAAAATTCCGGACACTAGTTTGTTAATAAAAAATGTTTCTCTAAGTGCACTCTATCATTTCTGAAAATTAGGAATAGTTATTCTGTTACACCCTGTATATTGTATAAAAAAATGCGTATTATTATTTTAAAATTTCAAATAAATATGAAATTGTGAACTAATTTCATTGGCTTTAAGTATCATTCAGACTGCGGTTGCAGTTTTTGTTATTGCCGTAGTAATAGTTGTAAGCATACTTGACCATTCACACTGGCTTGTGATGCTAGTGAAATTTTTACATACGCATGCGTACTGCAATGACACATTTGACACAAAATAAATAAATAAAATAATTAAATAATCAATAATAATATAATAATAATAATATTAATAATAATTAAACATTATTTGATTAATTTTGCTTTCTAAAGTCGCCATTTTAATATATTTTATGAATTTGACGTTTGTTTGACATTTGTTTGACGTTTCAAAATAGTGCTATCTCTTTTCACTCTAACTCTGATTGGCCAATTCTTAAAACTATGTAAAATTTTAACTAGAATGTTTGGCCTGTTCAAATGTTTGGCTGCTTACAACTACTGCTATGTCTTATAACAATAACCACGCATGCGCATTGTATTCCCATAAGCTTACATGTATTTTCTTATGCTTATAACTACGACTATAACTACTGCAATAACTAAAACGGCAGTCTGAATGGGGCTTTATTGTCAATATTATTCAGAGAGGTGCTGTCATCAGTAACTACAAGAACTTTAGCTTCTGTTCTGAAACTCGACTAAAATAATAAAAAAAAAAATAAAAAGCGACGTTTTAAATAAACAAAACATTGGGTAAATATTGTAAATCAATAAAGAAATAGTCCACGAACTGCTGTGCGAGGCGTTGAGTAAACTATGTTATATGAGGTCATTTTAAAATAGCATATCGTTTATATAAATATGTGTAGTTATACAAATAACAGAAAAAAAAATGAACAGCGGAGAGAAAAAAAGCACACATTAAGGTTTAGTAACTTTCAACTTCCATTGGTTTGTTTTCAAATCAGTGAAGTTAGGTGTAAGTGCTGTTATTACTGTTCAGACAGTTGCTGTGTAAATATTATATATACGCTTAGAAAAACAAAAGAATCACGGAGTCTGTTAATGGATTCATGATTTTAAAAAACAATATATTAAATATTTTTTTTAATGTATAGTGTGTGTATAATTTATGTTTTGTTTTTAAACATACATCTATGTTCAGCATGTAAATTTATTATGTGTTATTAATAGTGCTGGGAACCGAATCCAAAATTATCCGGTTTTCGGATCCGAATTCCAGATCCAGATTTCAGATCTGATGCACTTAAAGTGAGGAGAAAAATAATTCCAACATATAAACTTATAAATAATTATATTTAATTTAAATTTCCTATATAACTAGAAAGTAATAATAAAAGTATGTATTTAATAATAAATACTGAAAACACTGTTTACTTAATTTAATAAATATTTAAAATATTAATTTATTTAACATCAATAGAAATTTAAAATATTTTTATACATAGACACAATCACGCCATATACTCAAAAGAATATGGCATAAACTCTTTCCACTATCCCGAATTCAGTTTCCTTCAAACATCCCTATCCAGACAAGCAACTTTAGCTTCATCCATATTCATAATACCTCTCATACATGCTTTTCTATACTACTTGAAAACGTATAGCTTCAAAATTATCCATATTAATTTTTTTTTAAAACCGAACGTTCAAGATGTTTTATTTTATTTTAACTTTTACAATCAAACAATCAAAAATAATGTTAATTTCAAACACCATGTCCAATTTCATGAATTCTACATAAAGATATGTGTTTGTTTTCGCGAGCTTCGACCACTAATACTAATTCTCTTCGAACTGTGAGTATATATTTTGTTTTATCTGTATTATGCATAAATTCTGTTTATTGTAAAATGTTTATTACAACGAAATAAAATCTTACAGTTTCTCTGAAGATGGCCTAAAATAAGGCCGAAAGCTCGGAATTAAATTCAAATAGAGTTTTGAATTATTTAGCCCTACATTGATGACCGATAGCCCAATATCTCCTATTTTCTAAATATATATATATATATATATATATATATATATATATATATATATATATATATATATTTTCATTCCTTTCGTCATTCATTACAATGTGCATTATTTATCTTATAACCAATGTTATTTATTATTATTAGTTATCCCATTGTTAAATGCTTTATTTTCTTTCGCCATTATAAGAACAAGAAGAACAATATTGACGTTTACAAATGACAATACATCATTAACAGATTAACACAATATATAATAACAAATAATTATGAACGAAACTGTGAAAAAAAAATATGGCCGCCAGCATTCGTACGGAGAGGATAAATGTACATAACTCGTACCGGCTAAACAAGCGATTAAATTTAATAGCGAGATAAACAGCAGGTTTCCTTTTCTACTTAACCAAACAGTTAATGTTTGAAATTATAATTATAATTAAGCTTTTCGTTTAGAAGTGATTCGCAAATATTAGGTTGACGCACGCTAAACTGCAGATAAGCGTTACCCCTCCTAACCGATAGACAAATAGATTTTACTGAGGGAATGCTGTATGAGAGGTATTATTAACAGTTTCATATGATTTTGACATTTTTAGGAAAATGAAATTCAACATTTTGTGAAAAAAATATTATTAATTTTTTTAACACGTTTGTCTGTTTGGTAGAAATTTTGCAGTGGATATTAAACTAACTGCCTGATCAGCTAGAGACTTGAAACTTTAAACATAGCTCAGAACTGGATGACAATGCAATATATTAACTAATTAATTAATTCATGTAGTTAGCAAATTTATTTTTTTTAAAATACAGAAATTAAAGAAAATACAGAACACACACACAAGTTAAAAAGCATAAATAATTATTTACATTGAAAAAAAATAATAAATTAATATACTACGTTTTTAAAACGGACTAAAAAGTATAAAATATTTTCTCCTAGATTGTCCTGAGCCCCCATGTAGATTGTCCTGAGTCCCCATACAGATTGTCCTGAAAATTTGTGATTCTGAATTTTTACTAGCTATGACAATGCTTGTAAGATTTAAAACAAATAAAAGCGTGGGGCGCAACGACAGCTACTCCCTACACTCTTTACTTATTATCTATTGCTTATGTTCTACGTTTTTCATTTTTAATCTTATTTAAGTATTGTCATAGCTATTAAAAATTCTAATCATAAATTTTCAGGACAATCTATATAAGGGTTATAAATCTGTACAGGGCTAGGAGAAATTATCACGTTTTAGTCAGTGTTAAAAACGTGGTATATTAATTTATTTATTTATTGCATCCATATTAATCATGCACCAGCTTTTAGATTTCTATTGAGAATAATTAATATCCCATTAATAACATAAAATCTATAAAATTTTCCATATAGGAATAAAAACATTAAAAATTTATAACTCATTAACACATCCTTAGTTGTTTTATTTTCTTTTCTTTTTCAACACTACCTATATTCATCAAGCGAGATGTCTGTTACGTTCTTAAAACTAGTTTTCAACAAGAAGGTGAACGTAACATAAATCTTGTGTCGAACACACTTGGATGCCAGCATCGTACCACCTGAGTCATACACTCTATTTTTATTAATTTTTTTTTTTGAAAAGATTGAATTAGGCAGATAAATTAACTGCCCACGTGAAAACAGCAATACTGAGATATAGTCGCGACAAGATAAAAAAAATAGGGACGTCATCAATTTTTGTCACTAGGCAAATTACGTTACTCACTACTATGATTTTATTTGTTATATACAGGGTGTAACAGAATAACTATTCCTAGTTTTCAGAAATGATAGAGTGCACTTAGAGAAACATTTTTGATTAATAAACTAGTGTCCGGAAATTTCTCGGTGCCCAGATACACTAGATATCGTTAAAAACAATCTTAATCAAAACATCAAAGAGTAGTTAAGTTAAGGAATATTTTATTAGAAATAATAGCGCATTAAACTTTATAAAAATTGTTCAAAGTTACTACCACCATTTTTGATACACAAGTTGTAACGATGTACAATCGACTGCCGAAAAAAAAAATTTTGGACACTAGTTTATTAATAAAAAATGTTTCTTTATGCGCCCTCTATCATTTTTGAAAATTAGGAATAGTTATTCTGTTACACCCTGTATAAATATTATTTAATGTGCACGCTCTGTCCCACTAAATCACATGCATCCATCCTATATGAACAGACGTTTCGAATTTGCCGAGTTCGATATATTCACCTGAGTCATTTTACCTGTCCGTTGTTACCTTCTTTCTGTGTTTCTTTTTCTTTTTTGGTAGAACCATCTGTGTGTGGAGCCCAAACAGCTTTCAATCTTATTCTTAACTAGATAAGCAATCTGGAAAATTGACAGCAAAGTGGCTTCTCTCTGGAAATTCCATTTCGATATTCATTTGTTTATTTACGTTCGTCGTTTGATTTTTGTTTTTAATTATAGCTTTTCTTTCTCTTTTCATCTCTCGAGTTATATATCTTTTGTTTTTATCTAATTATTCGGTAGGTTTTGTTATTATTATTGCCGACATGAAAAAAATAAAGTAGTTTTTTCTTGAAGCGTCCCATATTAAGTTACTAGTATAGTAATGTACATTATTATACAGCAGTTAGTTTCTACATATGCACGACTGGTGGCAGCACCAAACATAAACTAGAACGTATATTTAATCTGGACATTTACGGCGATTGAGTAAACTATATTACGGCAAGTTAAGTGAATTGACAATTGCATTGTTTAATTTCGCTAGAATTTGAATTTGATTATTGAAAATGTGTGATAAAGTGCAAGAAATGCAATGTGTATTTTGTTAGCTACACTGTTCAAAATAGTAGAGTGAAAGAGTAAAAATTTTCGAGGGTAATTGAATTTGTAGCCTTATTAGTGCAAAAAATTGCCCTGCTCTTGTGTATTTTAAAATATTTGACTTGTTACCTTGATGGAAAGGCAACAAATACGAAAAATAAGGGTAAATAACTGCTTACTCATTTTGTTATAGAGTAAAACAGTAAATTTACTCTTTTTTGAGTATTTTTTAAATTTTCTTGTTACTGCGCATGGTCCAACATGCGTATGGTACATAAAAAAAATAATTTAATTGCCTTAAAAAGAGTATATAGTTTTTACCTTTTTCTGGGATAAAAAAGTGCTTTTTTTGAATTTACCTATTTAGGGTAATCATAGTTACCCTTTTTAGGGAACGGACTTATATAGGCACTAATAAGGGTATTTTTTTTCGAACAGTGTAGTAACTTCTTTCTAAATTCTGTTTATTTACTATAAATATCATTTGTATCAGTTTTCCTGTTTCTACTTTAGAATATTATTATTATTATATTAAATTTCACAATGACAATATGGACATTTATTTGTTCAAGGCTTATTATTAAACTTATTTTACACTAATCAGCTATAATAGCGGTTAACCTGTTTTTATTTTTTTCGAAAACGGTAGTATCCAGTTAGCCGAATATTTTGAACACTACTAGTTCTTAGATTGGCAGGAACTAACAAGCGTATTGTTCATATAGAGCGTGACATAAGAGGAGGTATTTCTGTCACAAACTTTTGACCCACGCTCTATATATAGATACACCCATAGGTAAAAATACTGTAATTTATTTAAGGGCAAATGTATTCATGGCTGTTTCTCGCCGGACTTAATACAACTATTGACAATAATTTATGACTACTAAAAGATATAACTAGGTATTGACTCAGATGCGTATGAGGATTTTTTTTCCTTTCCGGTTGCAAGTTATTGGCTACTGAAAATGTGTGAAACACTAATACAAATATCAATATCCAATTTTTCTTAATAACAATAAAGAAAATTTTTATGATTTGTTGTCCTTAAGACCCTCATTCAGACTGTCATTTAGCTGTCAATTCTGTTCACATCTCCTAAGACTTGTAGCGTTACGAGATATTTTGTTTTTTTCTTGTAAATTAAATTGTTCTTTTGATAGAAAAAGACAGTCCATCTTGTAACGCTACGAGTTTTACGACACGCGAACAGAATTAGCAACTTAGTTTTAGTTTCTGCAGGCTGATTTTTTTACGATTTTCAAAAATAAGAGTTTACTAATTATTTCTATGCGCTTATGAACATAAATATAACATATAATTTTATACGTGTAATATTTAACGGAAACTTACTACTCTAGGTCCTGCAACTCTATATTTTTTAGATTTTAGTCAAATTTTCTGTATCAATACATTTTACAGTTTATCTATCACCTAGTGCATAAATCTCTTTGAAGGTAATGCTTATTATATTCATGAATATAGTGTCCATGATATATATATATATATATATATATATATATATATATATATATATATATATATAATTGGTGTCAACGGGTAGTAGATAAAATTTACCTAGAAATTTACCTACAAAATTTGACAAAAAATTTAAAAATTATAGGAGTTACAGGACCTGGAGTAGCAAGTTTCCATGACGACGACTTAGTCGAGATATAGTACAACTACACTGTTTGAAAAAAAATACCCTTATTAGTGCCTATATAAGTCCGTTCCCTAAAAAGGGTAAATATGATTACCCTAAATAGGTAAATTCAAAAGAGTACTTTATTATCCCAGAAATGGGTAAAAAGGCAGTTATTTACTCTTATTTCTCGTATTTTTTGCCCTTCCATTAAGGTAAAAAGTCAAATATTTTAAAATACACAAGAACAGGGCAATTTTTTGCACTAATAAGGCTACAAATTCAATTACCCTCGAAAATTTTTACTCTTTTACCCTATTATTTCACTGCAAAATAAAGTTATAAGCGTAACAAAATAGAATAAATAGAAAGTAATGCTATTTTATTATAATCTATATGTTGAAATAAATTTTACTTTCATGTTAATCAAACATTATAATATATTTTTTTAATAATCCTTCCTATTATTAGTTAGTTACCGAAATACTATGTTTATTGAATATTTAAATTATATTTTTGTTTCTATTTTGAAATATCACTAAGTTTAATGGTGAAATGACAATATAATGTTTTTATCCGCGCGTACGCCAATGTTCTTTGAGTCAGCACCATAAGCATATGAGCAACTCGTTAAGCGTTTGCGCGTTGTATATATATATATATATATATATATATATATATATATATATATATATATATATATATTTAACGAGCAACAAAACGAATATGCAGGCTTTATTGCCCACCGTAATTCACTTGTTTTAACAAATGTCTCAGCATTTTCATGGCTGTACCACAAACTATTGACGTTGGTTTCGGCTTTTAGCTGTTGGTTATTGGCCAAATGTAAACGCCACATATTTCAAAACATAAATACTAAGGGCTTACAACACCAAATAAAAAATTTTCCTTCTTCAAGCGTACATATATCATAATATTAATAATACGTTATTATATTACCTATTTATTACCTGTTACCTATTACCTATTACCTATTTATTTTCTCTTGAATTTTATAATATAATTATTGAAAATGTGTGAAGAAGTGCAAGAAATGCATTGTATATCGCCAGACAAATATAAATAATATTGTTACATATACGTGTTACTAACTGATAAAATAAAATAATTTTCTTTAAACCACAAAATTATTTAAAAAGCTAAACTTTCATCGTAGCAAAAGTTAAAACTAAAGTTCTAATCAGTGTATCTAAAGTTACGCGTACTTAGTGGTCAAAGAACACTGTTCAGTGTATAAATACGGGTCAATAAATTTATGAAAAATGTATAAAAAAAAATTATGGAAAAATCGAAACCGATATATTCAAAACTTACTACTTCTGTCACACTACAGCAAACATAACAAAAATAAATCACGCTCTGTTTCTATCGTTGAAACCCATAAATTATAACAAGATATCGAGATATTGGCTGTGTTTCATTTTTTGTATATTGTAACACTCTGTATATCTCGAATAAGGAGATTACAGTTCAGGAGGTTGGAGGAGTCAGAGGTGTGTAAATTTTAATTGCTTCAGCACGCCCGAATGGCTAAAAGATAATTGGTGAAGCGAATGAAGGGGCATATATATATATATATATATATATATATATATATATATATATATATATATATGTACAAAGCGCGCTTGCGCATATATTATTGGGCTTGTTATTTATGTCCTTTGTGTGTCTGCATATGTTTGTGAATGTGTATAGTTAAGAGGTGAGTTATTACTTGTAGGTAAACCTTCTCGATTTTACAGAGTAGTCTGAAATTTTACCTGTATGAGGTATAAATAATTTTTAATTAAAGTACACCTCTATACGAAGTACAATTTATAGTAGGAGTTAATATATGGTGTGTCTTATTTTTGTGGTTTTTCCAATTGTGATTATTATAAGAATCGAAAAGCACCCAAAGCACCCAAAGTTACCTTACACTGTTCGAGAAAAAATACCCTTAATAGTGCCTATATAAGTCCGTTCCCTAAAAAGGATAAATATGATTACCCTAAATAGGTAAATTCAAAAGAGTACTTTATTATCCGAGAAAAGGGTAAAAAGGCAGTTATTTACTCTTATTTTTCGTATTTTTTGTCCTTCCATCAAGGTAAAAAGTCAAATATTTTAAAATACACAAGAGCAGGGCAATTTTTTGAACTAATAAGGCTACAAATTCAATTACCCTCGAAAAATTTTACTCTTTTACCCTATTATTTTGAACAGTGTACAACTAGCATTTACTCTCCTTTCAATTTCACGATCAAAACGGTCATCTCTAGACAACAAACTATCCAAATACACAAATTCATCTACCTGCTCGAAACGTGCACCATCAATATATACATTACATTCAGTTGTTAAGTCACCCTTCTCAAAAACTAAGGCCCGTATTCTCACCTCACATTTTCGTGAAAAAGTGCTTCTATCATTAATTTCAAAATAAGTTTTTGCTTATGTTTTTGATCAAATATGAATTGTTTTTATATTTTTATTATATTTGATATTATAAAATTTAAATAAACTATTATAAAGTGCTTAATAAATAATTTTAAGTAAACGTCAAAAGCACTTTTGGCAAAAATCACTTTTATAAACGAGGTGAGAATACGGGCCTAAAACTTTGAACTTATCCAGCATTCAACACAAGATTCAAAACTTTACGTTGATTATTAATAAATATTAATACAGAACTACAACCTAAAGCCGATTTATTTTAATATAATGAGTTCGGGAATATTTTTCTTTTACTATGTTAAATGTTATCTGTTATCTGAAGCAAGAAATATTTGAAATTTTCAATAAATTTTTTTGTATTGCAGGTGGGTAGTGGCTTGTGGTTGTTGGGCAGCTACTGTGGGCCTTCGATGGACCCAGGACCGGCTTCAGAATTTATCATCATTGCTACATTTAGCTGCTTGGGGCGTTCCAGCCGCTCATACACTTACTGTTTTAGTACGACGCGAGGTTGATGCTGACGAATTAACTGGTAAGCTATAATTTTATATTGAAATTATAATCAAGAAATTATTTTTTAATTTTTTCGTAATTAGAAATTGTAAAAAGAAAAAAACGATTTATTTAATTTTTTCCGTTCCTTTGCGTTAGTTATTATGTGGGTGAGAAACCTAATAACATAAAAGTATCTGTACTTAATATATGAGGCGTATAGATGCAAAACTCACTATTCGACAAAAAGTGAAAAATGAGATTTTGCGCGATTTGGACGTAGAATTTTACAAGGAATACGATATTTAGGTTAGCTGGTAAAAAAACTCAGTATTTAATATGAGAAACACTCTTTAAAGTTTAGTGTTGGATGCAAAACTCACTACTTGCGTTGATAGTTTGGATGCAAAAGTAACTGTTTGCTTTCCACCAATAAAAATTTTCTTGTTGGAAAGCAAACAGTTACTTTGTATGAATTAATGATGTATAAAACCAATGATTAACGATTTTAAATAAGTATTGCCATCTAGTAACAAGATTTTATCATCAAAATACAATTACACTTAGCTATAACAGTTTTTTGCAAATATCTCACAACTTAAAATTTGCAAATAGTGAGTTTTGCATCTATACGACTCATATTTTCGTAAAATATTTGCATCTAATTTTATATAACATAGTATTTAAATAGTTCTAAAATCAAAATTTAATGTACGCAACTATACGTATATGTATATAAAATATGAATGTGAACGAGGATGAAATTGAAATATATTTCTTTGAATTCCACAAATGATTAACAGTTTGTTTTTCCGCATAACTTAACACGATGAAACCCACTATATACCAACCACGCTATAAGTGGTGGTATGATGGTAGGATATAGTATCAGAACGACAATCCAAAAATTTCTCCCTTCTTAGCTATTGCTGTTGGTTTAGTTTTTGTCCAACTGTTTTTCGGATGACTGTCTTTCTGACTGTACGATTGAGTCATTAATGTTTAAAAGACCTCTCTTCATTTTCTTTTTCTTTTTCTTCTTCTTCAGCCTAAATATAAAATTGTTTTGGTATTTGGGGATGTCTTTTGTTGTTTTCAAATAAGTAAGCTTTTCAATTATGGTTTAATTTGACTTTATACCGAAAACATTATCAGTACTGCCGGTTTAGGTCTGGGACAAAATTTCGATATATTATTATTTTATCGATGTATTGATATCTGTGCAAGTTTAAGATTGATGAAATTCTAATTTAAGGTAAAAATATTTGAGATTTTTCCTACATATGGATGAGGTAAATGAAAAATTAATCGGTTATTCTAGTTACAACATTTCTTTTGTTTTTTGAAAAGAAAACAAAATGTTACAAATATTTTTTTTAAAGTAAAATATTTATTCGTAATGAAAAATTGAAACATTATTAAAATATTATTTTTCAATTTTAATTAAACTATTAATGTAAGGATTGAAAAAACCCGTTCAGAAAATTCTATAAATTCAATTTTAAGTTTGAAACTAAAATTTAATAAAGTTAGATTTGATAGATTAATATATATATATAATTTGTCATTAATTATGTGAATATTATACTATAGTAGTACTCTGTAATTTTTTTTTTATGTAATTTTACAATAAAAAGCTAAGGCTAATAAAAATACCTTGTCACATGTATAATTTTACATAAAATGTAATTCTACAGAAGTTGTAATATTACTTAAATTATTCTGTAAAATTGCTATTATTTTTAGAAGTATATGTCATAAAAACTTATGTAATAATACTTAATTTTTTGTTTATAATTACAGACTAGTAATTAGATTAATTATAAAAATTATAGGATATCTATAGATTTCCTATAATTTTGTAAATATATTTACAAAATTATAAAAATTATACATATGTGTATTACAATCTAATTAATTAACCAAAAAAGCTAAAAAAAAATTGATTTTATTTTTACATTTCGAAACATTTAATTATTATCAGAAATAATTTACGGAATTTTAGTAAATAAATGGATTTGAATACAAGCTATTGTTCTATGCAAAACAAAGGCTTTTTTGTATAATAAGAAGATGCTGGAATTAGCATACGCGTTTGTGTGTCTGTGTGCGTGTATGGTTTAGGGTTTCGGCTTTATATGCAAAACGATTTTTCTCTGTGCTGTCAAGACATTTTGCTCTGCTCCAAAAAGCTTAAAGAAAGCAAAAGGTGGAGTGCATTTCTATGTGCTTCGGAACACAATTCGTTGCTTTGCGTTTTGCTCGTTTTTGCATTCTGCCCCCCCCCCCCTCCGCCCCCACGTCCCCCCTCCAATTCGAAATAAGTGGCATTTTGCTGTTCGCTGCTTTACCGATGATCATAAATCTATGGTCAGTTTGGTTGAGCCCGAAACCATCCAGTATGCGTATTTCCAAACCCTACATTACATTATCGAAGGATTTTTTGCTAGGAATGTAAATGTTCTCAAAAAGAAGCCACCCCACATTTGAGTACACTGTTCAAAATAGTAGGGTAAAAGAGTAAAAATTTTCGAGGGTAATTGAATTTGTAGCCTTATTAGTGCAAAAAATTGCCCTGCTCTTGTGTATTTTAAAATAATTGACTTTTTATCTTGATGGAAGGGCAAAAAATACGAAAAATAAGGATAAATAACTGCCTTTTTACTCTTTTCTGGTATAATAAAGTGCTCTTTTGAATTTACCTATTTAGGGTAATCATATTTACCCTTTTTAGGAAACGGACTTATATAGGCACTAATAAGGGTATTTTTTTTCGGACAGTGTATATACAATGCTATTAGTGAATGCTGGATTTGACTGCTGTGGAAATGAGATTTTTACGTGGGATATGTGGGTGTAACTAGAAGGAATCTGGGGTACGAAATATGATGAGTGTGAAATTGTAAAAAATACTGTTGCAAAAGTTGGTGTTAATCAGTTAAGATGGTTCGGACATGTTGAGCGAATGTCTGATGAACGTTTGGTTAAAAAAATTTATATGAATGATTTTGATGGTATACGTTTGCCAGTGGACGTGCGATGAGTATTTGGAGTGGTATGTTTGAGAGAGTGGATTGCACAAGCGAAAGTTTCCAAGTAGTAGGAATAGAAGAGCATGTATGAGAGGAATTATGAATATGGATGAAGCTAAATGCATTTTCTCTATATGTTTTGATTGGTCATGATAAACTCATGAATTTAATCCAGTCGGAGTACATCACATGATGTGTCTATAAATCTAGCAATATTAAGTATATATATATATATATATATATATATATATATATATATTGTACAGGGTGTAACAGATTAACTATTCCTAATTTTCAGAAATGATAGAGGACACAAAAAGAAACATTTTTTATTAATAAACTAGTTTTTACACCTTGTGTTTCGAAAATGGTGGTCGTAACTTCAAACAATTTTTCTAAAGTTTAATGCGCTATTATTTCTAATAAAATGTTCCTTAACTTAACTACTCTTTGATGTTTTGATTAAGATTGTTTTTAACGATATCTAGTGTATCTTGGCACCGAGAAATTTCCGGACACTAGTTTATCAATAAAAAATGTTTCTCTAAGTGCACTCTATCATTTCTGAAAATTAGGAATAGTTATTCTGTTACACCCTGTATATTAGGTTAATCATTTTGTTTAAATTCCCCTATTTCGTATGCCAGAATAAGCTTCCCGGTTCTGCTTAACCTAGGCGTGTGTAGTTATTGTATAAATTTACAGGTACATAAGTTAGGTTAGGTTGCGTTAGGTAGACTACAGAACTTGTTATATATCATGGAGTTTGTTAGCTTGCTAACAATGGTCAAGCATACTGCCAGAGATTTTTTCTTGCGTACAATAGCGCTATTTCCAACCAAATGATTACAGTATCGGGGGGGGGGGGGGGGGGTGTCCGCCCGACCGTATTCATAAACAAACAATATACGCACGTTGGTATTGTTACACTAAGTTAGTATTTCTGCTTTGTCACCTTCATACAATAATATTTATTTTTTGCTTATTATCGAAAGATTAAAAATTTAATCTGTTTCGTTAGTTAAATCTCGTAGTGAATTTTTTTTAAACCTCGGTGTACGATCTTAATCCGTTCCTGATGTTTGGATTTATACCAAACCAACCTTTTCCCGAAGTAATGTAACAAGATTAGAAGTATATGGGTAAACCCATATATAGACCACTTTGACATTTCTCGGAAAGTTGGCAACACAATATCTTTAATAAAATTATAATTTATTTGGGCACTAGAAGAAACTACTGAAAATTTGATGAAAATCGAATAAATAATGTAGCCACAATGAATTTAAAAAAAATGAGATTTGTTTTCTCGATAAGTTGGCAACACTGTATTTTGTTAAAATTGCATAATTTGTTTAGGCACTAAGAATATATTTTATGAAAATTTGATTAAAATCGATTAAATAGTGGTCATAATAAATTTTCTAAAACTTTAGTAATTTTTTTCTCGGAAAGTTGGCAACACGGGATATTAATAAGTCAATTATTAAAAATTCCTAATTGGCTTTTGAATCCCATTTGAATAAAAATTTCACTATACTTTTAAATTAATGCAATTTCACATTTTATTTGTATTATGGAAAGTTTCGCGTTTCGCAAAAATCCCTACCTACCTGTTTCGTTCAAAATTCGCATTGTTATATAAGTCACTCACCGTCGGACCTGTCTGCGCCCAAAATTAACGAGCACATTGTTTACCGTATCGCGATCGTAGACAAGGGTTTCTCTCTGTATCTCGGGTCGGCGACAACAAAAGTGCTGCCCCTCCAAACCTGCATAAGCAGACGTCCACTTCGTAAGGAATATATATATATTGTCTTCGTTGTCTGACCATGGGGCAAGCAGCCAGGCTATCTATCTCGTTATATATGGTACATATCGTATGCAAAATAAGGCTGTCGTCTGTTGGTTTTTCGGAATTTTATTTATTTTTTCTCTATTCTCTTGTTTTCGGCTTGTCAAGGGCAAATAAAAAATGATAATAAATTTTGGAAGAAGTTGCAGAAGGTTCTAGAACTAGAAGATTATTTATTAGTATTCGGAAAAGAAAAGAAATGTTTTTTTTCGTATCGTTATAAGATGATTCATATGATAAGTTTAGAAGTAATTAAAATTGGTCAAAGGAAGGAAGTGTGTCTCGCTTTATTAATTTAATCTGTTGTTTAAGTTGTGTTTATCCTAAACAGGAAATTTCTAATGAACGTAAAATAAAACGGCTTTAAGTTGTAGTTCTGTATTAATATTTAATTATTTATTAATACTCAACGTCCGTCTTCATCAGGTTTCCTGCTGAAGACGTACATTGAGAGCATGTTGATTATTAATAAAAATGAATACAGAACTTAAACCTAAAACCGTTTTATTTTAGTAATGAATTTTGAATGTTTTTTTTTTTTAAATATTGTTAATAATTTACAAGACCCCAATCAATATTAACAGCAGATTGATAGGAGAAGCAATAGAAATTTATAAAGAAAAAGATAACATCAATCACTGTGAACACAACACTGATTTAAATAAAATTTGGCGTCCATTAATTAAAAAATCTATAAATTTTACGATCTAGTTACTTATTTGTTACCTAGTAACTTATTTTCTGTTATTTACTGTAAATGTAATTTGTATCATTTTTCCTGATGAAGACGTACGTTGAGACTACGTCGATTATTAATAAATATTAATACAGAACTTAAACCTAGAGCCGTTTTATTTTAATAAAATGAGTTCTGAAAGATTTTTTTTACTATATTACTTCAAATTAGCTCCGAAATATGGTCAAAAGTAAATAAATTCATTTTTCTTTTTTGCAAATACCCCCACTTGTTTGAAATTTGTCACTAATTGCAAATATTTCATTGTTATTGTTACAGGTATATGCTATGTTGGATCGCAAAATCTCCAAACACTTCTGTGGTTGGTGATAGTTCCTCATACTGCTTGTCTAATTGTCGGAGTAGTTTTCTTAATTTTGGGCGCAATTTACGGAACTCGTACTAGTGGAGTTACCACTCAACGACCACCTAGTGTTGGTCCTGTTATTGGTATTACACGAACAAGAACTAAGAACACCCCTGATATATTGAAACTGGGAGTATTTGGTAAGATTTTTATATATATATTTTAACACGTTTTTATTAACTTGTTTTCTTATCTGTCTGTTCGACCAAAATTTTGCTATCGATTTTAATCTGACTTCCCAATGAGCTAGAGACTTAAAACTTTACAATGAAAATCATTGGACACTTTGTTGCCGACGATAATCATTGTAAATTTACAAAAAAAAATAATTTTTATAAAAATTATTTTTATATGTAAAATTACAATTAAAATATGTAACACATTTTAATCTATTACATTTGCTAAGTAAATTTATATAACTATTTGTAATATTTCCACTTTTTAAAGTAATTATTAAATTTGTGAATGTAAATATTAAATAAAATAAAATTATCGATCTTATAATAACTAATTAATGAACAAATTTGTTTTTTTTAATTACAGGAATGCTATACACGATACCATTAAGTTGTCTAGTTGCAACATACGCTTACGAATACTGGCACCGTTATAGCTGGTTGGCAGGAACCTCAAAACCAATTCTATGGGTGTTTCTTTTAAGGATATTTATGTCACTTGTGGTAAGTTCTATATTAAAAACATTTGAGTATTATTTATGCATAAGGCAATAGCTCAAAAAGGAATGAAGTTAGAAAATATTGTCATCATAAACTTTCACTCCTTATATATTATTTAATGTAAAAAAATTACTAAAGTTTTTAAAAATTTATTATGGTCATGTTATTTAACCGATTTTACTCAAATTTTCACAAAAGATTCTCCTAGTATTCGTATAATTTATGTAATTTTAACAAAATACTGTGTTGCCAACTTTCCGAGAAAAAAATTACTAAAGTTTTAAAAAATTTATTATGACCACTTTATTTAACCGATTTTAATTAAATTTTCATAAAAGATTCCCCTAGTGCCTAAATAAATTATACAATTTTAACAAAATACAGTGTTGCCAACTTATCGAGAAAAAAATCACAAAATTTTTAAAAAATTCGTTGTGGCTACATTATTTATTCGATTTTGATCAAAATTTCAGAAAAGTTTCTCCTAGTGCCCACATAAATTATAATATTATTAAAATACAGTGTTACCAACTTTCCGAGAAATGTCAAAGTGGTCTATATATGGGTTTACCCATATACTTCTAATCTTGTTGCAAATATCATTACATTGTACACATTGTGAAAAAAATAGCGAAATTACAGAAAAATTGTGGTAAAATTTTACTATAATAAAGTCTGTAATTTCATTTTACTATAAATATTCTGTATTTCTACTGCAAATTTCTCTAATTTAGTACATAATTCATAATAATCACATAATGTAAGTATGTGATTATAAACTCGTATATTGTGGGTTGCATAGTTTGGGTTGCGGGTTGTAGGTTGCAAGCACATGGCAAGCACGTGCTAAGGATAATGAACTTTTGACAGATAGAACAATTTTATTATTTATATTTATTTATTATGAATATTATTTCTTTTTTTAAATACTACATACGTAGGGGTACAATTGTTATATATAAAAATATTCCATATTCATTTACCAAATAATAATTTTGTAGAATAAAGATTTATTTATTAATAATAAAATATATAAAAATCGGTAATTTCATTTTACCACAAATATTTTGTATTTCTATCTCAAAATTCTGTAATTTCCACATCATTCATAATAATCATATAAATTAAATAAAAATTACCTAATAGATATGTAATATTGCTTACTTTCTGCAAATTGCATCACATACTTAATGTAGAATTACATATTGTTGGTATAACTTCTTAAATTATGTAAAATTACAGCTTGCTATAATAATTCATCAAAATAATAAGACTTTGTGTAATAATACTAATAAAATATTTTAAGTGTAATTAATTCATTTCAAAATACATCCTTTATGTATTATATTACAGAACTAAACAAATTTTTAGCTATTTATGGAAAATTTCTGACAACAAATTTAGTAAAAGAGACTTTACTAAAAAAAACTATAATATTACATACATAGTACTTTTCCATTCCGTGGGTAATATATTACATTACATAATGTTTGTAATAATTCTGATATTATGTATTTTTTAAAACAATTATGTTAAAATACAGTAGTTGAGTAATTATATCTAGAAATATTAGGCATCTAAAATTCTGTCAAGCTTTCGGTGGTAATTTTCTACCTATTTCAGGATCTAAAATTTATTAATTTATTGTACAAATAGTACAGTAAACAGTTAATTTGAAGTAATACTACATATTATTACTCACATGCTATGTTGGAGAATTGAAAAAACAAAAACACAAATTATAAAATATTTTGCGGAATATAAAATTCATGAAGTCGATAATAAAATATAATCAATAAATTAAAAAGAACTAAGTTAGTAAATTTGATCTTTAAAAATCAATATTACCAAATTGTAATTAATATGGTAATATGGCTTAAAAAATAAAATTATATTTTCTAATATTTCTAATAAATATAAGTTTTCTAAATTACATACGTATAAAATTTATTTAAATAAATAATAAGTCAAAGTGTTACATATTCATAAAGTTTACAAGCCATACATATTTATAACTTAATTAAACTGAATAAGTTCAGAAATTCCATTAATATATTTCAAATTAATTAAATAATAATTAATTAATTAATAATATTATTAATATTCATAAATTATAATCAAATCTCATGGTCAAGTGGTTTCTGTATTAATATTTATTGAAAATCGACGTTTCGACGAAACTTAACGTCCGTTTTCATCAGGATAAAAATGATAAAAATGAAATTACATTTATTTTACATCATGTAAAATTTGAAGATAGATTAATTGCTAGATTAATCAATATTAGCAGCAGATTGATAAAAGAAACAATAGAAATTTATAAAGAAAAGAAGATAATATCAATCAGTGTGAAGTGGCACTGATTTAAATATAATTTGACTTCCATTAATTAAAAATCTATAATATCTTATGATCTAGTAACTTATTTGTTACCTTGGTAACTTGTTTTTATGTTCTATGTCATTT
Source organism: Clivina fossor (assembly GCA_963966155.1). NCBI lineage: Eukaryota > Metazoa > Arthropoda > Insecta > Coleoptera > Carabidae > Clivina > Clivina fossor. Next base: position 12,593,093 of record OZ014567.1, read on the forward strand.
GTATCATTTATCCTGATGAAGACGGACGTTGAGTTTCGTCGAAACGTCGATTTTAAATAAATATTAATATAGAACTTTAACCAAAAGCAGTTCTATATTTCTGGTTTGGCAGGAAAAATTATTGAAAATTAATATTTTTTGCATTTTAATTTGTTTTTTCTTTCCTGTCAAACTAGAATGAGTTAGAGAAAAAAGTTACTTATTTACTATATAGCTAATTTTTTTCTCTATTTTACTGAATTTTTTTCAGATTTTTCTGAGCAAATTTTGAAAAAAGACTTATTTTGAAAAAAATCGCCAGAAATTTTCAAAAATTCAATTTTTATTTTTTTTCTACTAAACTATGCATCCTAGAATAATAGTTTCTTCACTCCATTATAGTACTCATTATTCCGCATTTTTCCATACGTCGCTTATTTTCCTACACCTCATAGTTTTTGAGAAAAAAAATAAAAACAAAAAAATCCAAAAAAAATTCTAGCGCCCAAACGGCATATGCTAGTAAATTAAAACTAAAACCAAATTCTATAACTTTTTATGTTCTATCGAAAAATACTCTACGTATTTTTCCGAATTTTACTCGAGAAAGAAGTATATCGCAAATTATCGAAACTGCATGTTAAACATCCATACGAACTTGACAAACGAACACTCGGTATATATATATATATATATATATATATATATATATATATATATATATATATCACTATACTACTTTTTCCTGGCAGTTAAAGTGGTAAAAAATAGTGAACAGTCAGATAAAAAAGAATAAATGAAAATTTAATTTATTATTTTGAATAAGTCGATTAAAAAATTCTACAAATTCTATTAAATTTAAATTTTACAACGACCTCATTTGAATATAGCTTGAATTTCTTTTATAGTTAGAAAATGAAGTGAATAAATTATGGTTTCTTCTTTGATAAACATTTATATATGTACATATAATTGACAATATAATTGATATGGGGCTTGACAGCTAACACCGTTTCTAAAGTGAAAATAAATTAAACATCACTCGGTTGAGATATGTAGGGGGGGGGGTATACCTTGATGAATTGTTGAATTTTAAGTATTTGTTAAAGGATGTAGTAGGAATAGAGAGTGTGAGAGAGAGAGAGAGGGGTAAAATAATATTTTGGCAGGTGTTTTTGAAGTACGTTTGACAGTAATTGTCCGATGAACCGAACGAGAAAATTAGGGGATAGGTAAATTAGAATTGGGCAGATACGAATACAATATAATGCCTATATAGGAGTTGGTTACGTATGATTGGTTCTGTATTTGGTTTGCGAGCACAGGACCGGGTCTAGTTAAATTTCCTACTAATTTAATTAGTAGTACTGGAAACCAAATCTGGATAATTTTGGGACTGCTTCGTCTCAATTCGTCTTACGCGAAAGAGTATTTGGTTTGTTTTTTTTTTTTGTGGATAAATGAAATTATAAATAAAACTAGAGATCACTTTGAAGCATGCATATTTTTTGATAATAACTTTGCTTTTAATAATCTTTAAATAGTTTAAATGAAAATATATTGGAAAATATTTTAATAATTAAAGGTAATTTTCTTTTTTTTTTCGAATTATAAATAAATAAAAACCTATATACAAGAATTTGTTATGTTAACATATATTATCTTATTATTATATAATTAAAATATACATACAAATTATATAAGTTTCGAATAATATATTATGTTGTTATCATATATTATATACTTTTAATTATTATACCGTTAATTAATTAATAATTATTAGTATTCATATTATATTATTGGATTCATTTATGTAGTATGCTTATATTATAAAAGTAGGAATAAAATGTTTTAAATTACGGTAGAAAATGAGTTTTTAATACAAATAGAAACATTGAAAAAATTAATCGCCAGAAAATTAAGGATTATTAATCATTATAGCATTTTTCTGAGTCAGAAATCATATTTTTCAAATTCACACCACTCCGTTAATAATCATCGGAATGGCATGAATTTTGGACTACTACAAAACATATTTCATTAGCTTTTTGGTGATTATTTTGAAATATTTTTAAAGTAAATACAATAAAAGTTCTATTCCAAAATGTCTAAAAAAGCGATTTCCCCATTTAAGTTACTAAATGTAAATTTTGAGCCTTCAACAGGCACGGGTTAATATCATCTGACAGGTCTGGGAAGTGTATGGACATTTTTGTTTTTATTTATTTGGAGTAATTTTGGCGGGTGGGAGCAACAAATTTCCGACTTTGCCAAAATAAGGACCACCCTAATATATATATATATATATATATATATATATATATATATATATATATATCAGTGGCGTAGCTAGAAACTTGTCAAGGGGGGGGGGGTTAATAATATTAATCAATAAAGATAATCTTGTGAAAAACAAACATAATCTTGTGAAAAACACACATAATCTTGTGAAAAACAGACATAATCTTGTGAAAAACAGACATAATCTTGTGAAAAACTTTATAATCTTGTAAAAAACTGTCATAACCTTGTAAAAAACTGATATAATCTTGTGAAAAACAGACATAACCTTGTAAAAAACAGTTATAATTTTGTGAAAAAAAAACAATCTTGTGAAAAACAATCTTAATCTTGTGAAAAACTTCATAATCTTGTAAAAAACAGTCATAACCTTGTATAAAACAGTCATAACCCTTCTGAAAAACAGACATAATCTTGTGAGAAACAGACATAACCTTGTAAATATATATATATATATATATATATATATATATATATATATATATACAGGGTGATTTGTAATTAATTGGAAATATTTTAACTGGAGTATCCTGGGCTCAGAATATGAAGATTTGACCCAAAACACTTAGATAAAATGTGTCTCCTTACTGAGCTACAGGGTGTTTTATTTAAAAATTTAAAAACGATTTTTGCCCAGTACTTAAAAACTATTTGACGTATCCTTATCATACTTGGCAGGAAGTATAAGTACCGTACACCATACTAAATTATGTTAAACAAAAGTTTCTGGCTAGTGCCAGTGGCGTACAACAGGGGCAAGTGAGAGGTTGATCCTTCCTAAATTCTACGCCACTGGCGGAATTGTTATTTTAGCACAATTTTTCGATTCTCCAGTACTTTCTGTGTAAAAAACATACTCTTCCTTCGTAACGATAAAGTCACTATTTTTTGAGATATTTAAAGTTAAACATAAGACGCACCCTTGGGATTTTTTCAAAATTTTCTCAAAAAAATCTGAAAAAATTCAGTAAAATAGAGAAAAAAATTAGCTACATAATAACTAAGTAACTTTTTTCTCTAACTTATTTTGGTTTGGCAGGAAAAATTATTGAAAATAAAAAATTAAAATGCAAAAAATATAAATTTTCAATAATTTTTGCTGATAAACCAAAATGAGATAGAGAAAAAAGTTACTTAGTTATTATGTAGCTAATTTTTTTCTCTATTTTACTGAATTTTTTCAGATTTTTTTGAGCAAATTTTGAAAAAATCCCAAGGATGCGTCTTATGTTTAACTTTAAATATCTCAAAAAATAGTGACTTTATCGTTACGAAGAAAGAATATGTTTTTTACACAGAAAGTATTGGAGAATCGAAAAATTGTGCTAAAATGACAATTCCGCCAGTGGCGTAGAATTTAGGAAGGATCAACCTCTCACTTGCCCCTGTTGTACGCCACTGGCACTAGCCAGAAACTTTTGTTTAACATAATTTAGTATGGTGTACGGTACTTATACTTCCTGCCAAGTATGATAAGGATACGTCAAATAGTTTTTAAGTACTGGGCAAAAATCGTTTTTAAATTTTTAAATAAAACACCCTGTAGCTCAGTAAGGAGACACATTTTATCTAAGTGTTTTGGGTCAAATCTTCATATTCTGAGCCCAGGATACTCCAGTTAAAATATTTCCAATTAATTACAAATCACCCTGTATATATATATATATATATATATATATATATATATATATTTATATATATATATATATATATATATATATATATATATTTATATATATATATATATATATATATATATATATATATTAATTAAGCCCTGATTATTATAATGATATATTTAAATAAAATTCCATTGTAATTGTTTCCAGGTTGGCATTACATCATCAATGTGGGTCTGGTCATCTCATACAATGCAATCATGGCGTCAATTCCTAACCAGGTTACTACCGAAACCCGGTTACCATCAACCGCCAATCAAAGCACAACAACCAGTGTCCGTTTTACGTTACGTAACCAGCACACAACCGCAACCACAATCACAACCAAATTCAGCGGTTCTACAACCGTTAACCGGTCTTAATACCATGCCATCAGTCGGTAGACATTCGAGTAGAAGTCACAAGTATAATCGTAGTCAAAGAAGTCATCATGTACGGAGTGGTAGTGAAACAATACTATAAATTTGTGTTATAAATTATATACAGGGTGTAACAGAATAACTATTCCTAGTTTTCAGAAATTATAGAGTGCAGTTAGAGAAACATTTTTTATTAATAAACTAGTGTCCGGAAATTTCTCGGTGCCAAGATACACTAGATATCGTTAAAAACAATCTTAATCAAAACATCAAAGAGTAGTTAAGTTAAGGAACATTTTATTAGAAATAATAGCGCATTAAACTTTATAAAAATTGTTCGAAGTTACGACCACCATTTTTGATACACAAGGTGTAAAAACTAGTTTATTAATAAAAAATGTTTCTTTATGTGCCCTCTATCATTTCTGAAAATTAGGAATAGTTATTCTGTTACACCCTGTATATTTTGACTAAATTTTACTTTGCGGTTATCAAATGAATTTTCCTTCAAACTTTTTTGCACATTTTATAAACATAAATTGCAAAATTTTAGTGTGGAAATAGCAAAACTTATTTTGAAAACTCGTAAGTTGAATTGGTTGTATTTGACATATATGACATATATGGTGGCGCTCATTGCAGGATAGGTTAGGTACATACATACATACACAATCACGCCATGTACCCAACAGGGTGTGGCACAAACTCTTTTCATCATCCCGTAATCAGTCTCCCCCAAACATTCCTATCCAGCACAAGCAACTTTCGCAATTTCATCCACATTCATAATTCCACTCTCATACATGCTCTTTTATTCCTACTACTTGGAAACTTTCGCTCACGCAAGCCACTCTCTCAATCATACACCACTCCAACTACTCATCGGACTGATCCACTGGACAAACGTATACCATCAAAATCATTCAAATAAATCTTTTTAACCAAACGTTCATTAGACATTCGCTCAACATGTCCGAAAGAGATTAATTTGGTTATTTTTAGTTGTTTTTAACGTAAAACAATAAAAATAACAGTGTCTGCTAGTAGTTATGTAACTCTGGACAAAATCTGGTAGCAGTTTTTCAATATTCAACATGTTGAAAACGAATTTTTAATTTCCAGTTTTAATATTTGTAAATATCATTTCCACATTAAAATTTCGCGATTTATTTTCATAAAATCTGCTAAAATAACAGTCTGTAAAGTTTGAAGTAAATAACATTTGGTAACCGTAAAGTTTTGATAATTTATATTTATAATATAAATATTGGAGGAAAACCTTTTTAATACGGCTCTGTTGTTCCTATACAAGTTAACAGTTCAAGGTTACAACAGCAGATGGTGCTGTGAATTATATATTTTGGACTTCTATTTCGGTTATTTGTAGAGAAAATTTGACTTTACAATACGAAATAATTATGTAATTAGATTAGTAAATACGTAATACGAGTATAAAATGCCTTAAAAATGTATAAATAAGCAAATGTAATTTATTAAGATCTGATTAAACAAGTGCCTATCGTATTTATTAATTAGAAATGTTGCGCTGACTTTTTGATAATAAAATTAAAATGTTTTTTTGGAGAATATTTACATTTTAAATGAAAATAATTACGTAATACTAATGTTCCTTAATTTTTATATATAATTTTGTACAAATTAATTTAAATTATATTTAATTTTAAGCAAATAATGTCTAAAACGCATTTAATTTTTGAATGTGCAAATATTTTAATAATTATATAAGCAAAACTTTCTAACATCTAACAGATTTACAAATATTTTAAATCAAAATTAATCTTATATTAAGGTTAATAGATGGAAAATAATTAATTGTAATAAAAATACATTATTTATATATTTTATAATCATATGTACAATAAAACGGCTTTAGGTTCTAGCTCTGTAATAATTTATTAATAAATCAACGTTTCGACAAACTAAACGTGACTAAATTACAAAATTTATAAATTATTAAGGAAGCCAAATTTTATTTAAATTAGGCCTTCACACTGATTTATTTTATTTTTTTTCTTTTGAATCATGTAAAATTTATAAATTTGTATTAACTTGTTTTCATGTTCTATTTATTTACTATAAATATTATTTCTGTATTTTTTCACGTTCAGTTCGTCGAAACGTTGATGTACTAATAAATTATTAGAGAATACAGAACCTAAAGCTGTTTTATTCTAATATAATGAGTTCTGAAAGATTTTTTTACTGTGCTAATCATATTTACATTAGTTCAGAAATGTCTAAAATATTTATTTTAAATCCGAATTCAGAAAAATTTCTATTTGTATATTTACCGTTGTTTTAAATTTATATTCAAACAGGATTAAGTTCAAATATTTTTTATTCGGGTTTTACTAATCCTTATTTTTGTTGTTGTACATTTTTCTTAACAGAGATATTAACAGTAACCCGTCAAAAAAGTGTACACAATTTTAATCCAGTTGTTTTCGAACTAAATATTGTATTGTAGCTTGTTTTTTTTTTTACCTGTGCCATGTTGTATATTCTAAGTGCCAAATAATAATAATCTACACAATTACCGTTTGTACAATCAATGAAAATGAAAGAGAAAAATATATATAATAATATTATATAATAATTTCGTTAATATTGTTATTTAAAATTTTTTAAAAAAGAATTAGTATCGTTCTAATTTGTAAAATATTTTATTTGGAGTCATGAATATATTTATAATAAATGTATTAGAATACTTTGTATTTCAAATCGTATTAACAATTTAGAAATAATCCTTTTCAATTTTTCTTTTTCTTGATTGTAACAGAATGTGACAAAAAATTGCTGATAATATTATGTATATTGTGTTTAAAATTTTAATGCCTCTATATATATTGTATATTATAGGCTTATTTTTATATATTATTTATTAATAGACATAATTTGCATTGTAAATATCATATTAACATTTTTTTTTTGTATATTTGTGATATATAGTTAAGTTATTGTGCTATTTGTACTTCATACCTTTTTGTATTAAATAATTTTATAATTAAATCATTGTTTTATTTCATTATATACCTTTTATTATATTTTAAAAAAATGTTTTAGTTTGAAAAAGAAAACAAACTAAATTTAAAATTAATCATTTTTGATTATTTAAGATTATATAACTTTTATTTATCGTAATTATATAAAATTTGCTGAGAAAACGTAGAAAAATATTTTTGGTTACTCTGCTCAATAGTAAACTATAAAATCTAGGATGTAGAGTAGGATTATATTGAAATTCCATAAAATTATCAATTTTGGGAAAAAGGTGTTTTTTTTTTCATATAAAAAAATCTACTTTGAAAGCACGTAAAAAATCGAAAAAAGTAGATATCAAAAATATCCTACTCTACACATTCTAGAGAATTCAATTCTTTTTATTTTAAGATAGAAAATCAAGTCAATTGGACCAATAGTTTCCAAGATATCTTCTGGATAAGTTATAAAAACATACTTTTGAGAAAAACGCTTTTAAAGTTTGAGATACCCTATCTACCCTGCCCTGGACACGACTTTGTAAAAATCGCTGTAACTCCACAACAAGTTCTAATTTTAAAACATCAATTTAGCCAAATATTCTACACAATATAAGCTTTCAAAAAAATGTTAAAAAAATCAATGGCCCGTATTCTCACCTCACTTTCTCGTGAAAAAGTGCTTTTATCATTAATTTTAAAATAAGTTTTTAGCTTCTGTTTTTGATCAAACGTGAATAGTTTTTCTATTTTTGATCATTTTTATTAGATTTGGTATTATAAAATTTATATAAACTATTATAAAGTGCTTAATAAGTAATTTTACTTTTGTCAAAAGTCACTTTTATAAATGAGGTGAGAATACGGGCCAATTTTTTGAAAATGTCACAGTGGTATCTCCCCTTAATTTTAACAATCAATCGGCCTGATTCTCTAACAAAGTTGCTAAGTTTTAGCAACGTTGTTATCAACTCTAACCAATAGAAACAAGTAAAATAGTTCTCATTTTCATTTTTTATTTAGTGTCAGCTAATATTATTGGCTAATATTGTTAGCAACGTTGTTACAATTTAACAACTTTGTTAGAGAATCAGGTCGAATTACGGTAAGTTATTTTACCGACTATTTCATGCAGTAGTTGACGATATTGTCGTAAAGATGGCGTCCGTATAGTATCGACCGTAAACAATCGGCAGTCCGGGCAAATGCCTACCACTCATGTCAGAACAGTTGCGTGCCAGCAGGCGTCAAGTTCGCGTTTATGTATAAATCTAATCAGACAATAAGCACGTTTCCGTACGAATTTAGTTTTCATTTCGTTTCAGTTTCCGTTTTCGCTTTTCTCCATCGTTTCTGATTACCATCGTCTAGTTATTCATTCAGCCATTTCTATTGCGGCATAATGTTTTGTTTTGTGTTTTTGTTTTTCTTCCACTGAAGAAATCCATTGTATGAGCGCGCTGCGCTGTGCTTTCTTGGCTAGCCGATTAAAAAAACAGTTGTTGCGGGATTTGGTGGTAAAAGAGTAGAGACAGGATATTTTTTGTGTTTTTAAAAAAATAGTGATGGTCAGATGAAGCACGCTAGAGTTGAAAGTCCTCCGCACCGTATTACAGCTGTTCCGGCACATCACGGCGTGAGTATTTATTTTGTTAACGACCTGACAGGTGATGGATTTGTTAGGTTATTCAACAAGTTTGACTGCGTGTTTTTACAACTAATACATTTCTTTGCAGTTTTTTTTTTATTTACTATTTGCTCGGTTTCCCAGACAAATGACAATTCGATTCCGATAACAAAAACAATAGCCCGTATTCTCACCTAACTTTTAAAAGTGATTATTGTCAAAATTACTTTTAACGTTTACTTAAAATTATTTATTAAACATTTTAAAATAGTTTATTTACATTTCATGTTATCAATAATAGAAAAATTATTTAAATTTGATGAAAGATAAAAGCAAAAAGTTATTTTTATTTTGGTTGTAGATCCTGTATTAGTAATTTTGAAATTAATAATAAAAGTACTTTTTCTCAAAAAAGTGAGGTGACAATACGAGCCACCAATAAGATTGTTTCGAGAATACTTTATGAATATTTTATGAATAAATATGCATTGCTATTAAATAAATGATGCGTTTACGTTCGATTTTGATCGCAGTTAACATTTATTTATTCAAGTTATAAATAGTCAGACGAATTTCATTCTTTTTAGTTTTTTTATTAGTTACACTTATGTAAAAACATTTTGTCTTTATTAATCATGTGAGTAATATGCTTTATGTATAATTTGAACGCTACTGTAATTTAATTCTTTAATTGCTATTTTAGTGTGTTTGTCCTGAAAAAGCTTATAATCGTAAGCGAAATATTCGCAACTTTACAATAAATTTGATATACATTAATGTTATTGTAACTTTTATTAATTCTTACCGATATCCGTTATTCTAAAATTTATATATATATATATATATATATATATATATATATATATATATATATATATATATTATATATATATATATATATATATATATATATATATTATATATATATATATATATATATATATATATATATATATATGTCCCATTATAAATTATATCCTGAAATATCTCGAAATATCTTTGATCCTGTCAAAGTTATGTTCTCCGGACCCCCAGAGAGGCAGAAAAAAGAGCAACTTTGAAATTTTAAATATGAATTCCCACTTTCAATTGCAGATTCAGATAAAGGATAAAAAAATAAATAAATTTTTTTAATTTTTTTTTTTAATTTCTGACAGATGGTGCCTATATAATCAACAAAAAGCTATATTAACTGTATTAGATGATTTTATTTTAAATACGATTTGGCAATAATTATTATAGTTTTTTGTTTAAAATTTCAAAGTTGTTGCTTCCCCCGACCCTGGAGATGTAGAAGAAGATGTAAATTTGGTGAAATTTGACATTTTTTCAAAATATCATCAAATTTCCTTCTTTTTTTTTTTGCTTTTTAGTGAACACTTTAGATAAAATCTACATGGGTTTTTATCCTTTAACTGAATCTGCAATTGAAAATGGGGATTCGTATTTAAAATTTCAAAGTTGCCCCCCTTTTTCAACCCCCCTGGGAGTCCGGGACGCATACAACTTTAACAGGATCGAATGTTCTCCTCTTTTATTAAACTTTTGATTCAAAACATTTTTTTGATTCGTCGCTAATTTCTCGAAATGTTTCAGGATATAATTTAAAATGGGACACCCTATATGTATATATTGTTAATTCTATCGTTAACTGGAAGTGTTTTTTTGTTGACTAGGTCGGTGGATGGATCGGTATTATCGCGGTTCTTTTAGCTGCTGTTGGCGTAGCTGCGATCTACTGGATAAGAAAGTGCAGGTGAGTTAATTATCTCTCCTTCAGTTAGTTGGTTACTAACTCGGTTTTGTCTCGAGGATTATGTTCATTTGTCAAAACGAAATACGGTAATTCCACGCTCTACGAACAGACTCGCTTTACGGAAAATTTTCTTTCAAGAAAAGACCAAGTATTTGTTTTAATTGTACGAACAGTTTAAATAAATGAAGATTATTACACTTTTTTATTCTTCTTTAACGAAGTGGAGTGTAAAAGTTTCATGAATTTTAAAACGAATCATTTGTTTCAATTGAGTTAGTTAAGTATAAGGTTGGGTTGTTTATTTAATGTGTTTTTTTATACGCCGTTGAAGTTTTTTACAGTTAGTATTAAAATTTGATTGTCTTTTTCAAGTTTTTATGAAATCTGTGAAGTATATTTACATATTATACAGATATATGTTTGAAAATTTACAAATTTGTCTCTGTGAACAGTTGTACATAGGTATATGCTTTGTAAGTTAGCTGCTTTACTTATACCTACATATATTGTATTGTTAAAACGTGTAATCCAATATTCCATGAAATAACTAGTCATTTTATAAAATGGCGATCTACAATTTTAGAATATATTGAAAGAAGAAGGAAAATGAATCAAAAGTTTAAAAGAAACAAAGGCCTGTATTCTCACCTCACTTTTTCATGAAAAAGTGCTTTTATTATTTAAAATAACTTTTTGATTCTGTTTGTCATCAAATATAAATAATTTTTCTATATTTGATCATTTTTATTATATTTGGTATTATAAAATTTAAATAAACTATTTTAAAATGCTTAATAAATGATTTTAAGTGAACGTCAAAAGCACTTTTTCATATGAGGTGAGAATACGGACCAAAGAATTCATGTGCACGGCAAAAAAAACTGAGATTTTCAAATGTTATTTGAAAAATAAATTTCAAATATCTTTATAATTAAAATACATAAAAAAATTTCTGACGAGTAATTAAAAATTGCGCGTAATACAAACGATTCTAATTATGAAATATATAATAATAAAATTGTATTTTTTCCATTCTGTAAATTTGATTAATTAGGTAATTAATTATTATGTTAAATCGTTGTTTGGCGCGCGTTATTTCAGTATTCCGTTTAATCTCGGTAAAACCGCGAAGCTTAATTAAAAACAAAGATAGAATGTTACAGGATATTTTTAAAACGAGAAACAACAGACATATATATATATATATATATAGTAATTCAGTGAAATTTGCGGTTTTATAGAGGAAAGTTTAAATTTAATTTCGAATTTCTGTTAAGTTTTGCATTAATTAGTTGGGGCGTTTTCGTGTAGTACTTTAGTAATTAAAACGAAGAAAAATTCGTTAAGTTTTACTGCTTCATTACCAAGTTTATTAGTTAACATATACCTTTAATAATAATAATAATAATAATGATATTTTTATTTTCATTTGAACCAGATACATATCTTATGGAAAAAAGTCAACAAGGGAAAAAACAGTGATATACATAGAATAATGAAGTACAGTATAATAATGAATTTAAATTACGATAAAATACTAAATATAAACTTATATATAGTGATAATAATAATAATATTAAATACAATATTACATCATTAATGTGCGTGTCACAGTTTTAGGTTCAGTACATACAGAGTGTAAGCAATGATTATTATGTTCAGTCCAGATATTTGTGGCCTGTGGCAAAATTGCGCAGCTAAGCAATCTGGACGAATCACAAAAAGAGCTTTCTATTCCGAGAAGTGACATAGATGATTTTTACTTTCAAGCGTTCTAAAACTAAAAACAAATATAAATACGTGCCTAGTAACCTTAATCAGTTACTAACAGTTGTGTTTGTTACGTAATTTGTGAGAATTAATCATTCTCTAGTCGAATATTTAATTTCTGACCAGCCTGGACAGTATAAATTGCATTTTCATATACATTGCACATTTTCAATAATCAAATTAAAATTTTGCCATGTCTGGAATACATAAGTCTTTAACCTTAAAACTGATTTACAATCAAAGCTGAGTCAATGCTAATATACAATTTAAATAAATATAATAATAAGCATGTTTATTATTTTACTTATTTTAAAATTTTTTAACGTGTATTTGAGGCGTATAGATGCAAAACTCACTATTCGACAAAAAGTGAAAAATGAGATTTTGCGCGATTTGGACGTAGAATTTTACAAGGAATACGATATTTAGGTTAGTTAGAAAAATAACTCAGTATTTAATATGAGAAACACTCTTTAAAGTTTAGTGTTGGATGCAAAACTCACTACTTGCGTTCATAGTTTAGATGCAAAAGTAACTGTTTGCTTTCCACCAATAAAAATTGTATTCGTGGAAAGCAAACAGTTACTTTGTATGAATTAATGATGTATAAAACCAATGATTCACGATTTCAAATAAGTATTGCCATCTAGTAACAAGATTTTATCATCAAAATACAATTACACTTAGCTATAACAGTTTTTTGCAAATATCTCAGAACTTAAAATTTGCAAATAGTGAGTTTTGCATCTATACGACTCATTTACTACATCTGGCGTTAATTTACATAACCTGACGTGCAAACAGCCTAAATTGTAATTTCTATTGACATTATTGACATATTTAAATATTCATTTATATATATATATATATATATATATATATATATATATATATATAAAATATTTAAATGTATATAAATAACATTTTTTAGCCATTTGCGTGACAATTCGTTCTGTCTGTCATGTTATGTTTTTGTGTATGCGCGCGTCTTTTGTTTATTAAATTAGTTGTAAGTTGATTAAAATTATTTAAATGAACTTCTAAACTGACATGGAAATTAGCTCTTGCCGTTTTGTAGTATGAATGAAATTAATTGAAATTCAGAAACGTTTTTCATATGTGTTATGGTAATCAGGACATTCCGTTTAGTTGTTTAGCATTAGTTGAATATTATATATTATTCAGTTCGGAAAAGTAAGTTTTGTAAGTCTTAAAGGCCCCCCCCCCCCTTTAAGACCCCTCCCCCGATCATACGAATATACGGCCCAAAAAGATAGTCGAACTTAAGGCTTGTATTAAAGAAAACTTCTGATCCGATTTGAATGCAATTTTGTTTATTAATAAGGTCCTTGTTTTGGCTACATTTCGTCACCAGTGCGCAAAACAATTTAAATAATTATCATTAAAATTTGGCATCCTTTAATTAAAAATTTATAAATTTTGTGATCTAGTTACTTGTATGTTGAGTTCGTCGAAACGTCGATTATAAATAAATATTAATATAGAACTTTAACCTAAAGTAGTTTTATTTAAAATACATATAAGATATAATAACCTTAAACTTATTAGAAATTGTAGAATAGTATGTATTTGTATATATTATTTATATATTTGTTACGTACATACATACACAATCACGCCATGTACCCAAATCAGGGTGTGGTACAAACTCTTTTCATCATTCCGAAATCAGTCGCCTCCAAACATTCCTATCCAAACAAACAACTTTCGCTTCATTCACATTCATAATTCCTCTCATACATGCTCTTTTATTCCTACTACTTGGAAACTTTCGCTCACGCAAAACACTCTCAATCATACCACTCCAACTACTCATCGTGAAACTTAAAGTTTCTTTGATCGAATAATAAGTTTCTAACAAAGTATATTTCCTGTACTTATTCACACATTTTCAATAATCAGATTCAAATAAACAATGCAATTGTTAATTAACTTAACTTGAGTTGACGTAATAGTTTTCTCAATATGGTCACCAAAGATGTTAGATTAAATACATTTGACTGTGTATAGTTATGTTAGGGACTGCCACCAATGTTGTACATAGTGACTAACTGCTGTATAATAATGTCATTATTGTACTAGTAGCATAATATTTCTACATAGACTGTATACATTGTTCGAAAAAAAATACCCTTATTAGTGCCTATATAAGTCCGTTCCCTAAAAAGGATAAATATGATTACCCTAAATAGGTAAATTCAAAAGAGTACTTTATTATCCCAGAAAAGGGTAAAAAGGCAGATATTTGCCCTTATTTTTCATATTTGTTAACCTTCCATTAAGGTAAAAAGTCAAATATTTTAAAATACACAAGAGCAGGCCAATTTTTTGCACTAATAAGGCTACAAATTCAATTACCCTCGAAAAATTTTACTCTTTTACCCTATTATTTTGAACAGTGTAGTAACGTAATATTAATATTATGATAAGTTTGAAAAAAAATTATATTTTAAAGTATTACATTCTCTTTTCCTCCATACATAATAAACTTGAAAAAAAAACCTTATACTAGGTGGGAAGCATCAGAAAATATAACAGCGTTTTTAGTTTTGCGTTTACTCGAGTGAAAAGAATTATGCAAAACGATGCTGGAATAAAAAAACACATTGTAGACGATTTAAGTTCTCCGTGCGTCGTCGCCTGCCTAAATCTCGAATCAAAGCACGTGCAAAAGCGTAGTAAATGTAGTATAGCGTTGGGCACAAACTCTAATCTGAAACTGGGTCAATAGCACATAGCATTCATTCCCTATATACACATACACTATCGTTCTCGCTATGCCGCTATTATTTTCCTGGTCTGTCGCTTTCAAAGATATATCCTAGAATCCTTATATCCTTATCGTATATGGTTTACTTAGCAGGATGTAATACTTGAGCTTTGGATGGAATTGTATTATCAAAGGTTGTTTGTGTTTCTCTATGCTTTAAGAAACACAAGTAACATTTGAAATTTTCCTAATGGGAATTATTTACATTTTAAATTATATCCTGATATCCCGAATTCGAAAAGATTCGGATATTCGATTCTCTGATAATTTGAGATCCAAATCCGATATCCCAATCTTAAATTGTATTATATATATTATTTTTTGGACACATTGTTTATATGATTCTTTAAGACACATTGGCTGATATTATCAGTTTGATTTTTGGGTGTTTTATTCAATATCCGGATATCCGAATTCGAAAAGATTCGGATATTCGATTCTTTGATAATTTGAGATCCAAATCCGATATCCCAATCTTAAATTGTATTATATATATATTATTTTTGAGATTATTTTTATGATTCTTAAGACACATTGGCTGATATTACCAGTTTGATTTTTGGATGTTTTAGTTCATTTGTTTAGTTCTGCTTTTATGAAAGTTACGTTGTTTTAAAACCGATATTAGTTAAAACCAATTTTAAAATAGGGCTTGTAATACGAGCTATTGCATATAAAATTCTTTAGACACATAATATATAGCCGAGTACTGTTATTTCTGAGACACACTGTACATTTATACATATATAAAACGTATTACTGTACCTATATAATATTTTTGAGACACATTAATATATATATATATATTGAGACACATTGAATATAATTGCCTTTACTTCGCAGTTCGATAAAATAATACAGCTTGTAAAATGTCTTTTCTATATTCATTCCATTTAATAAACATTTAAAAATGTTTTTATATTAATACTATGAGTTCTGAAAAATATTTTACTATATTTAAAAATGTAATAGTTCCTTAAACGCGCGTGATATTTTAAACAGAAACTAGATCTTTCATAACCTCGTATACACTTATTACCACTTTGACTGCAAGGAAAAAGTGGTATAGCGTTTGGTACGGTGTCTGTAACATTTTCCAAAAAAAAAAATGTATGAAAATCCTCTATATGACGAATCTGAACTTAGTTTATGTGGTTGTATGGATGTGCGTCGTCAGCTCGCTCGCTCGTAAGTCAAAATTTTGTGACCGCAACTCCTCCTAGACGGTTTAACCGATTTTAGTGAAATTTCAGGATAAATTTATCACTAGACATCTTGGGCACTAGCCCAGTGATGCCAACTTTCCGAGAAAAAAATTACTAAAGTTTTTAAAAATTCATTATGGCTACATTATTTATCCGATTTTAATGAAATTTTTACAGAAGATACCCTTAGCGCCTATAATATTATATATTAGCAAAATACAATGTTGCCAACTTTTGGTGAAATGTCAAAATGGTCTATATATGGGTTTACCGATATACTTCTAATCTTGTTTCAATAATACAGCTTGCTTATATAGATATATTTAAAAAAAAAAAACGTGCATACTTATTTTGTATAATGCGTGAAAAATCTGTATAAAAATATAGAACACATAGATTTGGATCTAAAATTTGAGTCTCCGAATCCGAGACCCGGATATCTAAAAACCCAATTATTATTTTAAATCCGAATCTAAAATTATCCGAATTCGATTCCAAGCACTAGTAAAAAACGAATATTTTAAATCGATATTACATGATCACTTCTCAGAAATAAGTAGAAGTATCTAAGTATACCTCAAAAGTATTTTTTTTTACAAAATTGCATCTACAATTTCAAACTTAGTCCACGTAAACGAAATTTATTACACAATTCTACTTGGGTTTTGTAAACTGTGCTACGGAAACAGCTATAGTAAAACGGGTGGCTTTGAGTAGGAAATAGGATTGTCCTCTTGTGTTAAACCCCCCCCCCGCCCCGGTAGCGGTAATAACCGGTTCCCTAGTGGTATTAACTACGGTTAGTAACCGGGTACACTATCCTCCAAGCTAAATAAATTAGAAACTATTAGAAAAGCAACGCTTAGGTTAGTTTACGTATTGTGTGTGTTTGTGTGGCCGAAGGAGCAATTTGACAAATTTATTTTTAATTATAGTTTTAGTTGATTAACCATTGCGGGAACATTTCTACGTTATTTATTAGTGAATAATTAAATTGTACAGCTCGTTTTAATTGGCGACGATCATTTGTCTAGCTGGCAGCTTTAGGTAGAAATATATAAGGTTAGTTGTTGTGATTATTAGAAAGAAAAAATTGTTTATTCTTCAAGCGTATTAAAATATTGATATTACGTTACTATATTGTTTATGTAGAAGGTTATTAAGTTACTAGTACAATAATGTAAGATTATTATACAGCAGTTAGTATATACACTTTAGTTAATTGACATTTGTGTTGTTTATTTTCGTTTAAATTTTAATTTCATTATTGAAAATGTGTGAAGGAGTGCAAGAAATGCAAGACATTTCAATATTAAAATAAAACTGTTTTAGGTTAAAGTTCTGTATTAATATTTATTTAAAATCGACGTTTCGACTAAACTCAAAGTCCGTCTTGATCAGGATAAATGATACAAATGACATTTACAGTAAATAACAGAACATAGAAACAAGTTACTAGAGTAACAAATAAGTATTTATAGTTTTTTTTTTAATCGATGGAAACTAAATTGTATTTAACTCAGTGCCTTAACTAATTAAAAATCTATAAATTGTATGATCTAGTTATTTATTTGTAACCCTGTAACTGGTTTCTATGTTCGATTTTAAATAAATTTTAACACAGAACTTTAACTTAAAGTAGTTTTATTTTAATAAGTTTCCTTATAATTAGCAAAAACATAAATTTAAATTAGATTTGGTTTCCTAAAATATATTCATTTAATTTTAAAATAAGTTGTAAAAGTTTATAAATTTCAAACTTTATTTTGACAAATACTGAAAATTTATTATTCATATCTGAAATATATCTTATCACAAGTAAAAACTTCGGTTGTTCCCCCAATGAAAAATAAACAAATTTTAATTATCGTAATACACATGTTTGCGCAACTCAATTTCTTTGGGAAAATGTGCGGACCTAGTCAGCAAGTCTACATCGTAAATCAGAGCTTTTGGCCATCTACCAACGAACCCTAACCGAGCTTTACTGTCGTCAAGAACGCGCTATTAGCTTAGAGCTTTTTCCTAACGAAAATAAAATTTTATTCCTTTACGCACGGAGAGAGAGAGAGAAAAAAACTGATGTGGCTACCACATTAAAAGAATTCGAATTAAATTGAAAAAGTAGCAGCTTTCCATAAAAATATGTAAAATAAATTATAAAAATGGAAAGATAGTCTTAAGGCTAAAAAATTTTAATTATTCGAAATTAGAGAACTTAAAGTTTAAGTTCTTAATTTGTTTTTCGCGGATGAATATATATATATATATATATATATATTGAAATTGAAAATAAAACTAGGGATCACTTTGCGAAAGGTGTATTTTTTAATAATAACTTTGCTTTTAATAATCTTTAAATAGTTTAAATGAAAATACATTAGCAAATAATTTAATAATGAGAGGTAATTTTTATTTTTTCTAATTATAAATAAATAAAAATCCTCTATACAAAAATTTATTACGTTAACAAATATTATCTCATTATTATATAATTAAAACATACAAATAAATTATATAAGTTTCGATTAATAAATTATATTATTATCATATATTATATCCTAATTATTATACCTTTAATTAATTAATAACTTATATTATTCATATTATATTATTGTATCGATTTATGTAGTATTATTTATTATAAAACTAGGATTATAATATTATAAACTTAAATTGAAAAAATATAAAAATTAATTACTCGGAATTGAACCAAAATAAAAAAAAAACTCTTATTTTTGCCGGAGCGAAAACCGGAACCGAACCCTAATATATATATATATATATATATATATATATATATATATATATATATATATATATAATTAAACGAAAAATATAACGGTTTAAAGTCCTGCATAATTTACATGATTATCGTTGGTAATAAAGTGTCCAACGATAATTATTGTAAATTTTTTTACAGTGTAGTGTGGTTTTTTCCGATATGCTATCAGATAATAACAGTGTGAGTTGATTTCAAATATTTTAAGTATCGTATTGTATAGTTTATATACTCACGACACGTTCTAAAGCTTCAATTAGTCATTAATTTAATTTATGGCTTTATTTTAAGTTGCTGGTTTCATGACGATATTGGTTAATGGATAAATGTTGGAAAAATAATTATTATTGTGCTTAATAAAGTATAGTGTTTCTCTTTGTACTAACGTTAATATAGCTACATTGCGATAGCAACACTTTCTTATAATGGCCATTACTGTTAAAATAGTAACATTTCAATAACTCCTACTTTACTTCTAAGTTCCCAAATTCTTCTTAAATAATTATTTTCTGGTTTTCAGTCTTGTGTGTGTCTGTGTTCTGTATTTTCTGTAGTTTTGTAGTTTGAAATAAAAATATTTGCTAATCATATGAATGTACAGAATTCGTCAATAAGGCACAAGAAAAAATAATAATATTTCTAATATTATTAATTAATTAGTTAATATTGCATTGTCATCCAGTTCTAAGCTATGTTCAAAATTTCGAGTCTATTTCAAATCAATAGCAAATTTGTACCTAATAGACAGGAAAGCTAGCGAGTTAATATAAACGTATTAAAATATATTTCTTGAAATAAAATGTCAAATGTTAATTACATAAATTAACTCTGTGATAGATAATAAAAACTATAAAAAAAAAAAATAATAACAGTATTTTATATAATGTACATTACAGATAATTAACCTGCTACCAAAAATTTATTATTATTAAAATTATTTTAATTAAAATAGCCCATGTACATAATTAATAGTTTAAGAAAATTAGGTCCACATTTCAAACAATCTATTATTTAAACGTAATAATATAGTTTTAATTACATCATTGGAACAACGAAAGAAGAAATAAATATTGATTTTTTTATAATTGATGGTATGTATCTGTCACGAGGGAAAACGATATACTCCTATATTAAATATATTAATCAAAACTAACGTCCTTTATCGTATCATTTCGGAGCCAAAACAGTAAAAACATACCATTTTTTCGACTTGAATTTATGAATATTTTATTTTGTTATGTGACCAACATAACTCATCAGTTGTGTAACAAATTTTCCAAAATTACGCACTTATGCAAATGAGCAAACTTTTGGGAAAATAACATACATACACAATCACGTCATGTACCCAAATAAGGGTGTGGCACAAACTCTTTTCATCATCCCGAAATCAGTCGCCTAAAAACACTCCTATCAAAACAAGCAACTTTCGCTTCATCCACATTCGTAATTCCTCTCATACATCATGCTCTTTTATACCTACTACTTGGAAACTTTCGCTCACGCAAGCCACTCTCTCAATCATACCATCTCCAACTACTCATCGGACTGATCCATTGGGCAAACGTATACCATCAAAATCATTCAAATAAACCTTTTTAACCAAACGTTCATTAGACATTCGCTCAACATGTCCGAACCATCTTAACTGACTCTAACACGGGGCAACTTTTGCTACAACATTTTTTTCAATTTCACACTCATCATACACTAATATCTATTTTGTACCCGATCTCTCCTATAGTTACTCTTTCTGCATATAGGCAATATGGTAACGTAATATTAATATTATGAACAAAAAAAGTCATGTGCTGGTTACTTCAGTTTATTTTCTTGTTTTTGATCTAAAAATTTAATGATATAATAAATTTTAAATTTGACTCCCTTTTGGCCGCTGGTAGATATAAGCAGGAAAACGAAACTTTCTATAATTTATATAACAATTTGCTTAATTGAAATTTGTGGTTGCCATAGAAGAAAACTTATTTAAAATTTTATTATTTTACATTTTCATCTGATTATTTTGAAAACAAAGTTCAACAATTATTTACAATTTCAAAAATATTTCATTATATTAAGTATTATTTATTAAATTTACAGTATTAATAGGTGTATTAATTTTGGAAAACGTTACCGAACACTATACCACTTTTCCTTGCAGTCAAAGTGGTTAAAAATAACTTTATAAAGTTCCTTTCGAATATGATTTAATATTTTGACTTTGATGCGTTTGTGTGATTGCGCAGAAATACATAACTTAAAATTTACTGATCATTTTAATACGAAATTTTATGTCTGAGTATAAATTTAATTTTTGATTTATTACAATTTAATACGATTTTTATTGATATGTCTTAAACGAAATTGACATTAATTGTGTTCTTAAATTTATTGAAAAATACTAAACGATTTTGCGAAATAAAATAATTTAAGGTATTAATTTTGTTTTATGGCATTATAAGTGGAGGAGATAATTAAATAGTCAAAAATTTGAAAGAGATGTTAAAAAATATAACAAAATCTCATTTAAGATTCATTCCTTGCAGTCAAAGTGGTAAAAATAGAAAATAAAACCAAATAAATAGAAAACTCATCAAATGAAGATGTGCACATTGCATACAGTAGTTCTTTAAAACACATTGTATATAATTACCAGTTTGACTACAAGGAAAAAGTGGTATATATATATATATATATATATATATATAATTTTATTAATATCCAGTGTTGCCAACTTTCCGAGAAAAAAATTACTAAAGTTTTTAAAAATATATTATGGCCATGTTATTTAACCGATTCTACTCAAATTTTCACAAAAAATTCTCCTAGTAATCATATAATTTATGTAATTTTAACAAAATACAGTGTTGCCAACTTTCCGAGAAAAAAAATTATTAAAATTTTTAAAAATTTATTATGATCACTTTATTTAACCGATTTTAATCAAATTTTCATAAAAGAATCTACTGGTGCCCAAGTAAATTATGCAATTTTAACAAAATACAGTGTTGCCAACTTATCGAGAAAGTAAATCACAATTTTTTTTTAAAATTCATTGTGGCTACATTATTTATTCGATTTTGATTAAATTTTCAGAAAAGTTTCTCCTAGTGCCCACATAAATTATAATATTATTAAAATACAGTGTTGCCAACTTTCCGAGAAATGTCAAAGTGGGTTTACCCATTTACTTCTAATCGTGTTTTTTAGACACATCGTACATAATTGCCTCGTACACTGCATCTCCGTGAAATAATACGTAAAAATACATTATTTGTACACTATAATGACGTAAAAATAGCAGTTGTTTGTCGTTCTGAAAGATGCTTTACTATGTTAAAAATAAAAGATTCCAAATTTTCAAATAAACATTTTTATTTGACAAAATTGAAAATCAAATATTAGTACCACTGCGACCATCAAATAAAAAAGTTCATTAGAATTAATTGGTAAAAATTCGATAAAACAAATGTTTTAATCTGATTGAATAAACGAAATCGAACAGTTATTTTATTTTCAAGTAAATCGAAATTCTATTTCCGCAACTTTTTCACCTGAATTCAAGTAAGTTTTTTTTTTAACAACTTTGACTGCAAATAAAAATATGGTATAGTTGCAACATACCTTCATATAGTCTCTAGCTCAGACGAATCTGAACTTAGTTTATGTGTCAAAAATTTTTGATCACAATTCCAGCTAGATGGTTAAACAAATATTGATGAAATTTTAAGGATTGGTTTATTTAGTGCCCGAGATAGGCATGTGGATTTCTTTTCATTCAGTGTTGCCAAATTTCCGAGAAAAAAATTACTAAAGTTTTTTAAAAATCATTATGGCCACATTTTTTTATCCGATTTGAATCAAATTTTCGCAAAAGATTCTCCTGGTGCCCACACAAAGGGTTATCAGTTTTTTTGAGAAAAAAATTACTAAATTTTAAAAAAATTTGTTATTTTTATGTGAATTTTCACAGAAGATATTTCTAGTATCCACAAAAGTTGTATAATTTTACTATCATGGAGGATTTGCCAGCTTTCCGAGAAAAAATTACTAAAGTTTTAAAAAATTAATTATTTATCCAAAATTAGTTAAATTTTTACAAAATATTGTGTTAGTACTCACAAAAATCATATAATTTTATTGTTATATAACATTGTCAACTTATGATGTCAAAGTGGGCTATATGTGGGTTTATCCATATGCTTTTAATCTTGTTTTAATCAATGTAGACAATGTAAACTAAAACCCAATTATAGCTACATTCAATTCGATTTATGAAATATGCATATATGGTACAAAAAAGGGTTGTATTAGCCCACCGGGACACTCTGAGTTTTGTATTTAAGTATTTATTATCTTAAAAATATTAATTTGTAAAAAGGGTTATTTATAAAATTGTCTATTAATTTAGATTTAAATAAAGAATTATATTTAATTTTATATTTGTACTTTTTCTGTAAATGCCATTTCCATGAAAATTAGAAGTATATGGGTAAACCCATATAGAGACCACTTTGACATTTCTCGGAAAGTTGGCAACATTATATTTTAATAATATTATAATTTATGTGGGCACTAGGAGAAACTTTTCTGAAAATTTGATCAAAATTGAATAAATAATGTAGCCATAATGAATTTTTTAAAAAATTTGTGATTTTTTTTTCTCGATAAGTTTGCAACACTGTATTTTGTTAAAATTGCATAATTTATTTAGGCACTAGGAAAAACTTTTCTGAAAATTTGATCAAAATCGGATAAATAACGTAGCCAATATGAATTTTTAAAAACTTTAGTAATTTTTTTTCTCGGAAAGTTGACATCACTGAAAAAAAATAAAACCACATGACCCTATCTTGGGTACTAGACAAATTTATCCTGAAAATTTCATTAAAATCGGTTGAACCGTCTAGGAGGAGTTGCAGCCACAAAATTTTGACTTACGACCTAGCGAGCTGACGACGCACATCCATACACCCACTTATAAACTAAGTTCAGATTCGTCATCCACAGGCTATATGAAGGATTTCTATACATTTTTTTTTATTTGAAAATGTTACAGACACCGTACCAAACGCTATACTACTTTTTCCTTGCAGTCAAAGTAGTAAAAATATAAAAAACATAACTTATTTGAACATTTTTGAAATGTAACTGCAACTTTTTCCGGGTCTAATTTTTTATCCAGTCCAACCCTGTAAACAAACATGTATGTTTTATAATGTTTGACATGGGTAATGACGTCACATCTGACGAGTTTTACGAAACGTCAGTCAGTATATCGAAGTTTACACACGCAGCAAAGGCACTACTACTATTTAAATAATAATCATTACCAACCTGACGAGAATAATTACCTAAAATAAATGTGGTCGCGTGCGTAAACGGGGAATTTTTAATTGTTAAACGTTGGCAATGCGTCAGTTGATATTGCTCGCTTCGCAACGGAAACAGGTGACCAAAAAATAGACTAAGGTATAGAGGGGGAGATAAGTTTTACCTAAATTAAAAAAAATTGTCCAACGATTTATAGTTAGTTAGGGTTTTGGGGGCACTTATAGTTAGTTATTTATTTAATGTAGATTATGAATAGAAGAGCATGTATAAGAGGAATTATGAATGTGGATGAAGTTAAAGTTGCTTGTCTGGTTATAGGGATGTTTGAAGGAAACTGATTTCGGGATAGTGGAATTAGAGTTTGTGCCACACCGTTTTGGGTATTAGGCGTGATTGAACCTTATGTATTAAATTTATGTAATTTTACATAGGTTTTAACAGTAAAAATAACAATATTTTGTAATTTTACTGTGATAATTAACGTAATATTACATTTTTATGAAAAATTACATTCATAAAACATATAAAATTACTACATAAATACATACATACACAATCACGACATGTAGCTAAAAGGGTGTGGCACAAACTCTTTCATCATCCCGAAATCAGTCGCCTCCAAACATTCCTATCCGAATAAGCAACTTTCGCTTCATCCACATTCATAATTCCTCTCATACATGCTCTTTTATTCCTACTACTTGGAAACTTTCGCTCACGCAAGCCACTCTCTCAATCATACCACTTCAACTACTCATCGGACTGATCCACTGGGCAAACGTATACCATTAAAATCATTCTAATAAATCTTTTTAATCAAACGTTCATTAGACATGTCCGAACCATCTAAACTGACTAACACCAACTTTTGCTACATTTTTTTCGAATTTCACACTCATCATACACTAATCGTATTTCGTACCCGATCTCTGCTATTTACACCACATACCCCTCATAAAAATCTCATTTCTAATTACATATATTTTTTACAGTTATACACTTTTTGACAATTTTTCAACGCTTAGGACCCATTTCCTTATCTTACCTGTTATCCAAAGTACATAAACACTTAAGCACTTGTCGAAGATCCCTCAATATGCTACTGAAGATGGAAGCTTAGCTTCCGAAATACGTATTTAGCTTTATTTTAATTTAAGTGTGGTTTTGGAATTTTTTATAATATTATTTTTATTGATAGTTTCAAATGTTTCAATATTTAAAAGTTCAAAATGAAACCGTACAACATTAAAAATGTCTCTATCGGGGCTGCTAAGTTAATAAGATTTAAACCCCTGTATGATTCCCCTGTATTGGTATTGACAAAGTCAGTTTTAGTTTTAACAGCGGAGCGAAACTACTGTTAGTCTGTACGTAGCTAGCGTCGCGTGTAGTAGTATACATACGAAAATATAACCTCAATTCCAATATATATTATTTATCAAGTTTTATCGATTTAGTTAGGGGTTGTGCGTGTGTTGTCCGGATGTTGCGTTAATTCAGTTTAGTTTTGTCGGTGTTTCCGTTTCGCCAACAACATACTTCCGGTTCGGTTCGGTTAATTAAGAAGAGACTCGAATCGGAAGAAATCGGTCAGCATGTTTAATTTGTATCAGACAATGAATCGCGGTGATAAAGTCGAAAGACGCGAACCGGATGTGATCGGGCATGATCGGTTTTGTCAACAACGGCCATCGAGGTTCGATTATATACACCCTAATTCTCTAACAAAGTTGCTAAGTTTTAACAACGTTGTTAAGAATATTAGTCAATAATATTAGCTGACACTAAATAAAAAAATTAAATGAGAACTATTATATTTGTTTCTATTGGTTAGTTGTTAACAACGTTGCTAAAACTTAGCAACTTTGTTAGAGAAATAGTGTCCTAATTCTCTAACGAAGTTGCTAAGTTTTAACAACGTTGCTAAGAATATTAGTCAATAATATTAGCTGACACTAAATAAAAAAATAAAATAACAGCTGTTATATTTGTTCTTATTGGTTAGAGTTGTTAGCAACGTTGCTAAAACTTAGCAACTTTGTTAGAGAAATTATACAAACTAATTCTCTAACGAAGTTACTAAGTTTTAACAACGTTGTTAAGAATATTAGCCAATAATATTAGCTGACACTAAATAAAAAATCAAAATAACAGCTGTTATATTTGTTCTTATTGGTTAGAGTTGTTAGCAACGTTGTTAAGACTTAGCAACTTCGTTAGAGAATCAGGGTGATAGTTTGTTTTTGCATTATTGTCCAGGTTCGTGGTTTAATTGTGCTAAAATTGGAAAGGAATTTATTTATTTTGGTCGTTAATCAAGTGATTGCTGTGTTAATTATTTGAAATAGTGAATGTTGGGTTTGGTTGCAAAAGCATAAACGGAAAATGACTGCTGTGCGAAATGAGATTTTTACGTGGGGTATGTGGTGTAACTATAGGAGAGATCGGGTACGAAATACGATTAGTGTATGATGAGTGTGAAATTAGAAAAAAAATGTTGTAGCAAAAGTTGCTGTGTTAGAGTCAGTTAAGATAGTTCGGTCATGTTGAGCGAATGTCTAATGAACGTTTTGGTTAAAAAGATTTATTTGAATGATTTTGATGGTATACGTTTGCCCAGTGGATCAGTCCGATGAGTAGTTGGAGTGGTGTATAATTGAGAGAGTGGCTTGCGTGAGCGAAAGTTTCCAAGTAGTAGAAATAAAAGAGCATATATGAAAGGAATTATGAATGTGGATGAAGCGAAAGTTGCTTGTTTGGATAGGAATATGTTTGGAGGCGACTGATTTCGGGATGATGAAAAGAGTTTGTGCCACACCCTTTTGGGTACATGGCGTAATTGTGTATGTATGTATGTATGTTCAAAGTTTTAGATTATGTTGAAAAAAACTTTTTTAGAACTCATTGGCTTTTGGGTGTTTTAGTTTATATTAACAGTTGCATTGTTTTAAAACCGGTATTATTTAAATCCAATTTTAAAATCGAGCTAATACGGGCCACTATATTAAAATAAAACGGCTTTAGATTCTAGTTCTGTATTAATATTTATATGAATAAATTAATATAGAACTTTGCAAAATTTTTCATATAATTATCTAGTGCTGGTGGATTAAATCTAATAACTTAATTGAAAAGTTTTGTACGCAGGTAATAAATCGATATATAATTAATTACAATCGATCGTTAATGTTTATAATACCATTACAAGGTTAAGTTCAATTGTTTTTTTCACTTATTTTAATTTATTTACATTAAATTGTCAACAGAACGACTGTGTCATATTGGATTAGTCGTGACATTTTTTTTTTTTTAATATGTTTACACATTATTGATTTTTTTATAGCACGTAAGTAAATATAAATTAATTATTTATAACTTAATTTTTGAATAACCTGTCAATGTCATTTTATATTTTCACTAAAAACGTGATTACGGTCCTGTTAAGGTTGTAGCGCGGTTGACAAATTTTTTTTTTTGAGCGAAAAAAATTTTGTATCTAAATATTTTTTCTGGTGATATAAAGGAGATATAATTGTTTTTGTTTTTCTGTATGATGCAATCGTGCGGCTAGAAAAATCAATAAAATTTAGGAGTGAAGCATTATTTTATCGTTGACATCAAGAAAGCTTGCCAAGTATTTTGTTTACGCTCTACTTATCCCTCTGACAACGGAAAACAGTTTAGAGTGCAGCTAGCGTGTGTCTGTTTTCTATTTTCTTACTATTATTAACCGTTTTTGATTTTTCATTTATTGCCTCTCTTATTTTCATTCCATGTAAATATATTTGCACGTTTGTCAATTGTTTTATCGATTTTCCTTTTTTTTTGCATAAAATTAATGGTGAAGTTTAGCGTATTTTTTTTATTTCTTTATTTGGTTGGACCTGGCTTAAAAAGTGATGTTTAATTTATCATTTTTCTCGAATAAAAATAATATTATAAAATTAATATTATAAAAAATCCCAAAACCACACTAATAGTGTGTAATTTAGTGTGGTTTTGGGATTTTTTATAATATTAATTTTATAATATTATTTTTATTCGAGAAAAATGATAAATTAAACATCACTTTTTAAGCCAGGTCCAACCAAATAAAGAAATAAAAAAAATACGCTAAACTTCACCATTATGAGCTCATATAAATCTACTCAGTGATAATGTCATAGATTTAGTTAATTTATTTTGGGATGACTTCTAAACGGAACTTACACTAATCGAACTCTTATAAATACTTATTCTCATTCGATATTTCACATGTAAATCAAACATATGTTTTCGATTTTATAAACTACCTATTATTAAAGTCAATTAGATTTTGAAACAAAATCTATACCTAGTATTTATAAAACCGTAAATAACATCCTATATATCGAATTAGTTCTAAAAATATCCGTCAGATAGTAGCAGACGTCCGTCAGGTGAAGAACTTCTTTACTCTTTTTTGTAAAACTTTTCCTCGATACATTCTGATTGATTTCCAATGCTGTAAATTGTTTATTTTCAATTCGATGACGTCAGCGAAACGATCAGAACAAAAAACATATACAAAACCATTTGCATGATTCAGTTTATTTTAACTTCTTTTTTACTATTAGTTTTTTGTTTCATTTCGTAAGGTTTGTAAACAAATACAGGGTGGGCAAGATAAAAGAGGCCCGGTATGAATATAGAAGTACAAATACTTACAGAAAAGTATATTACTAATATATTAGAATTTTTATTTAAAAGTAGTAAATACAGAATATTATGAATAACAACAAACCGAACATTTACAACCACCATTAACAACTGACAAACACAATATGACTGTTAACACAAGATGGACATAATATTGGACATAACTTCATAATCTTGTAAAAAACAGTCATAACCTTGTAAAAAACAGTCATAATCTTGTAAAAAACAGTCTTAACCTTGTGAAAAACAGACATAATCTTGTGAAAAACTTCATAATCTTGTAAAAAACAGTCATAACCTTGTAAAAAACAGTCATAACCTTGTAAAAAACAGTCATAACTTTGTAAAAACCAGTCATAACCTTGTGAAAAACAGACATAATCTTGTGAAAAACCTCATAATCTTGTAAAAAACAGTCATAACCTTGTAAAAAAATCCTTCTCGAGCGCTCGATTCAAATATCACGTACAGTATAACTCCGGGCCTCTTTTATCTTGCCCATCCTGTATATTCAACACGCCCATTCAATGATTTTGTTCGCTTAGAAGCACCGTATTTAAACAGAGTGTATTCTAGATATGACTGTGGTGTTTTTAGACATTTATTTAGGTGTTTCTATTTATATTACAAGTGGAAATAACCTGAAAGTTACGATTCTAGCTGTTTTGATGAATACTTGACATAATACACAGAAGTGAATTGTATCATTAACTTTCAAAAACCATCATTATGTTTGTGGGCCACTACTTTATATACACCTATATACGGACAACGTAAAGTTACATTTTGCATCATTTTAATATCATAAATCATTCGAAGTTATCATTCAGTGTCATGCGAAAGCTGAAAATAGATGAAATATCCAAATACATATTTTCATATACAGAGTGTAACAGAATAACTATTCCTAATTTTCAGAAACGATAGAGTGCACTTAGAGAAACATTTTTTATTAATAAACTAGTGTCCGGAAATTTCTCGGTGCCCAGATACACTAGATATCGTTAAAAACAATCTTACTCAGAACATCAAAGAGTAGTTAAGTTAAGGAACATTTTATTAGAAATAATAGCGCATTAAACTTTATAAAAATTGTTCGAAGTTACGACCACCATTTTCGATACACAAGTTGTAACGATGTACAATCGACTGCCGAAAAAAAAAAATTAAAATTTCCGGACACTAGTTTATTAATAAAAAATGTTTCTTTATGTGCCCTCTATTATTTCTGAAAATTAGGAATAGTTATTCTGTTACACCCTATATACGGTGTCCGCTAAAAAGACAAAAACATTGACCCGTATTCTCATCTCAATTTTAAAAGTGATTTTTGTCAAAACTTCTTTTAACATTTACTTAAAATTACTTATTAGTTTATTTGAATTTTATAATATTAGATAATAAAACATTTATATCAAAAAATAGTAATACTATTCATATTTGATAATAAATAAGTACAAATTTATTTTAAAGCAAAAAATTAAAACCATTTTTCATAAACAAAAGAGGTGAGAATACAGTGTACACTGTAAAATAATTCGACAATTTTACAAAAAAACCCTGAGCAACTGATTTACACCAGTTTATAAAATATTATATTATATATAAATATAAAATACGTATATTTCATGTAAGTTTATTTACTTTTTCGTTAAAAAAAAATCATATAATATGGTAAATTAATTATTTTACTTTAAATTATAAAATTTTTATCGAAAATTTATTTTTTATAGTGTATAAATATTGTACATTAAACACAGAAAAAAAACCTATTAGCAATTGTAACATCAATTTTGAGATACACTGTATAATGTAAATTAAAGTGACCTGTATGTATTATAAAAGAGTTAGCTATTGTATTTTTGTTTTTTGTATTTGGTTCTGTTCAAATTAGATCGAAAAAAATGAATAATCATTTTCGATTATAATCATTCTTTTGTTTTAATTTATAGCATTTGTTTTTTGTTTTGTTTTTAAAAGCAAATACAATTACGAAATAGGTACATTTCTAGTTAAAAATAACATTGATAAATGTTTAATTTATTTATTTAATGAATTAGTTAGTTTAACTGATATGTTTGAATGATAAGTTTTATATTATTATGGTCGAATATGCAGTTTCTGATCATCCTGGATAGGTACACATTGCATTTCTTGCACTTCTTCACACATTTTCAATAATTAAATTCAAATTCAAACGGAAATAAACAATGCAACTGTTAATTGGAGTAATAGTTTTCTCAATTTGTCCGAAGAAGTTATGTTTGGTGCTGCCACAATCACGCCATGTACCCAAAAGGTCGTGGTACTAACTCTTTTCATCATCCCGAAATCAGTCGCCTCCAAACATTCCTATCCAAACAAGCAACTTTCATTTCATCCACATTCATAATTTCTCTCATACATGCTCTTCTATTCCTACTACTTGGAAACTTTCGCTCACGCAAGCCACTCTCTCAATCATACCATTCAATCAACTACTCATCGGACGTCCACGTAAACGTATACCATCAAAATCATTCAAATAAATCTTTTTAACCAGACGTTCATTAGACATTCGCTCAACATGTCCGAACCATCTTAACTGACTCTAACACGGGGCAACTTTTGCTACAACATTTTTTTCAATTTCACACTCATCATACGCTAATCGTATTTCGTACCCGATCTCTCCTATTTACACCACATACCCCACGTAAAAATCTCATTTCCACAGCAGTCATTTTTCGTTTATGCTTTTACAACCAAACCCAACATTCACTACCCTATACATCAACGTAGGCACCAAAACTGCATTATATATACTCAAACGGGGGTAGCTTCTTTGGAAACATTTACATTCCTAGCAACAGTTCCCATAATTTCTATATAATACTGTTAAATTATTGTACTTGTAACATAATGACCTCTTTCTACATAGGCAATTAATATTGTGATACGCTTGAAGAAAAAGATTATTTATCACAAAAAAAAGAAAAAAAAGTTTGTTATTAAAATCCACAACATTAAAATTACCCGGCTAAAATTAATGAGCCAATTTATAAAACCTAATTAATAAACCTTCATTACTTTAGACCAAAAATCCATTTACAAATTTTCTCTTAAAAAATTATAAATATTTAAGATAAAACTCGCAAACGTAAAAGCTCGCGAATTGCTAAAAGAGGAATGATGATAAGGGTGAGGGAGGGGGTTGGAACCCACATTACTCCGGATGCTATGTATTACCGCCCGAAAGGAACCGATCGACCAAATCGAAAACCAATTTTCGCACTGCCTTGAACCACGAACATCGACAAAATGATCGACTTTCGCACCCTTTCCAAAAGAACGTGCTATTTTTCCCCCTGCTTCGTTCTTTAGTGTAATGGCTATACAGGGTGATGGATGTCATTGGAATTATTTCAGATATTGTTTTATTATTGATATATGATAGATTGGAATGTATTGATCTTGATTAAATAAAAAAAAATTAACTGGTAAAAAACATTCGATTTATTCGTTTAATACTACATATTTATGGTAACTAATTATTAGAAAAATTAGCTCATTTATTTACAATTAATAATTTAATAACAATTTTTATATTCAGGCAGAATTAGCATATAAAAAAATTAATTAAATATTTAATTGTCAATATTTTCTTTGTTTATTATTATTTTGATATCCAAAAAATATATGTGTTGTTAATTATAATAAAGATTAATCATATTTTTTTTTAAATAGAAAACATGTGTGAGATAAGAGAAAATCGCATTTTTCAAGGAAAATGATGAAAATTAATTTTTTTACAAATAAACTGCACATAAATAAATTCTGAAATTAATACATAAGTACTATAATAACAATTAACAACATATATATTTTTTGGCAATCAAAATAATAATAAACAAAGAAAATATTGACAATTATGTATTTGATTAATTTTTTTTATATGCTAATTCTGTCTTAATATAAAAATTGTTATTAAATTATTAATTGTAGATAAATTAGCTAATTTTTCTAATAATTAGTTACCATAAATATGTAGTATTAAACGAATACATCGAATGTAAAATTATTCATTTTTGGATTCCCACCACCTGTCTAAATATAGCCTTTTGTTTGCCTTGAAATGGCCTTAAAAGATATATTAGATATCGGATCCGAATATCTAAGCAGATATCCAGAGGAATTATGAATGCGGATGAAAGTGCGAAAGTTGCTTGTTTGGATACGAATGTTTGGAGAAGACTGATTACGAAATGATGAAAAGAGTTTGTGCCATACCCTGTTGGATACATGGCGTGATTGTGTATGTATGTATATCCGGATATCCGTATCTTTTTGACTCCAAATCAAATTTTCTCATATATTAACTCTAAAAAAACCCGAGAGATCTAACATCATCAAACCTGTCTCCGGGTCTTTCTAAATTATAGCTATCGCAAAAGAGTTTGTGCCATACCCTGATGGGTACTTGGCGTGATTGTGTATATAAGTATGTATGTATATCCAGATATCCGTATCTTTTTGTCTCCGAATCAAATTTTCTCATATATTAACTCTAAAAAACCACGAGAGATCTAACATCATCGAACCTGTCTTCGCGTCTTTCTAAATTATAGCTATCGTAAAAAACGCCGTGTGACGCGTCGTGTTCAATCCGCCGCCGAACTAAGTCCATCAGCCGTCGCTTCGGCGAACAAACGTGTCTCGTTTCGGACGCGTAGCGCCAGCACTGAACAGAAAGACGACGAGGATACGGAGAAGACACCACTGGTCACCCAGAAGATTGACTCGTTGGCAAGATTGCTATTTCATCGTACCGTTGGCGGTGGAAAACCGGCTAGTGGTTGCAGTACACCCGAACGAGATAGGTAGATAGATCGGATTCTTTAAAAAAGTTGCTAAGTTTTAGCAACGTTGTTATCAACTCTAACCAATAGAAACAAGTATAACAGTTCTCATTTTCATTTTTTATTTAGTGTTAGCTAATTCAGCCTGATTCTCTAACAAAGTTGCTAAGTTTTAGCAACGTTGCTAACAACTCTAACCGATAGAAACAAGTATAACAGTTCTCATTTTCATTTTTTATTTAGTGTTAGCTAATATTATTGGCTAATGTTGTTAGCAACGTTGTTAAAATTTAGCAACATTGTTAGAGAATCAGGTCGTATATGTGTTTACGATTATGTAAAAGCTGAATTACATTATACTTTTTTCGTCTAGATTCATACTAGGTTTCTAGTTCTAGTTCAAGATTTTTGCATCAAAGTTTCGTT
Source organism: Clivina fossor (assembly GCA_963966155.1). Taxonomy (NCBI): domain Eukaryota; kingdom Metazoa; phylum Arthropoda; class Insecta; order Coleoptera; family Carabidae; genus Clivina; species Clivina fossor. Next base: position 12,627,616 of record OZ014567.1, read on the forward strand.
CAAGTTTCCTAGTATAGAAATATACAACATGCTCTATTTTTCTATTCAAGTTTCATACTAGATACATTATACGCATGCGCACGCAATTCTACCAACCTTATATGTATTCATTTTTGTTTAAATGTGTTTGTCAGTATCTGTCAAATTAAGTACTGTATATTTTTAAGTTGGCGTACTGGCAATACATCGGAAAAAATCGAAGAAACTCGACAATATACGACCGATTGTGAAAAAAGTATGAAAATTGAACAAAACTTGAACGAAAATTGAACTAGAAACCTAGTATGAATCTAGACGAAAAAAGTATAATGTAATTCAGCTTTAACTAATAGAAACAAGTATTACAGTTCTCATTTTCATTTTTTATTTAGTGTTAGCTAATATTATTGGCTAATGTTGTTAGCAACGTTGTTAGCAACGTTGTTAAAATTTAGCAACTTTGTTAGAGAATATATGTGTTTATGATTGTGTAAAAGAAATAGGTAATTTTACATAAAAATTGATTGAATTGATTTACACCTAGTTTAATATGTAGATTAACAGTTAACAGACGTCAGTATTTTTACAAAATGTTGTAAATCTAAAATAACTTTATTTACAGGTATCTTTTACATTTATTTTAAACAAAAATTATTCTATACTTAGATATAATTAGGTTACTTTAACAATAATTTTTAATTTGCTAACAAACTATTCGCTTCTAAATTTTCATTAACAGCTGACAATTCAACTGTTTCTGAACAAATACTAGAAGCATTTTTCATGGAATTATTATTATTTTTATAACCTTTATACAATTTATATGCAAAACATATTAATTTATAACAAACAAAACTTATTATTATTAAAAACGTAATATTCCATAACAAAATCGGATTCTCTAATATTTTTTTAATACTATTTGTATTATTATTAATATTCGTATTAATACTATTCGTATTATTATTAATATTCGTATTAATATTATTTATATTATTATTAATATTATTCATATTATTATTTATTTTATTGACTTCCATATAATCTAGAAAATTTTTGAATGAATTTTCTGTTTCATTTTTATTATTATTATTAATATTATTAAAGTTATTGTTAATTGTTTGTAATTGCTGAATAACTTTAGATACATTTTCTCTGTGTTCATTGTCATCGTTCACAAAAATTTTGCCTGTATCTTTTGTTTTATTTTTACTATCATCAAAACATTGTATACCATCAATATTTTCGTTATCATAACTTGTAATTTTACTAGAATGAGCTATTTTCCTCATTTGAAAATATTTCAATATTAATGTTAGATTATTACAATTCCACAAATTTCCAGACAGATCAATATTTTCCAAAGAATTCAAATGATTGAACAGTAGAATTGGATTTAAAAATTGAAAACGATTGGCGCTAATATCGATTTGTTTGATTTGTATCAGTGGATGTATTAGTTTCTCATCGATTGTATTAAATTTGTTATAAGATAAATCTAAATAAATTAATTTTTTTAAGGGCGAAAATGTTCCAACTTTCAAATAACTTAAATCATTATGACTCAATTGTAATCTTTTCAAATTAATCAGAAATTGAAATGCGCACACTGAGACATCTTCAATTTGATTATCACTTAGATATAGTTCTTGTAAATTATTTATCTCATCAAATAATTTACATGGTAATATTTTAATTACATTGTTACTTAAATTTAAATGAATCATATTGTTTAAACCACGAAATGAATTATCTTTGAAACTATTAATTTTATTCTCAGATAGAGTTAAATTTGTTAAATGCGTTAGTTTTAAAAAATTATCTGAAGTTATTGCAGTAATATTGTTTTTTGTTAAATTCAATAAAATCAACGAATTTAGATCGTCAAATGTTTCTGGTTGTATAATTGTTATCTCACTGCTAGACAAATCAAGATTTGTCAAATTAGACAAACCTTCAAATAAACCTGGTTTTAAGATTTTGATATTTTTAAACAGATACGATGCATGTAAAGTTTGCATATTATTTAAGCCAACAAATGCCCCTGATTCAATGACAGTTATTGGATTATTTGTCAAATCGATCGACTGAACATTAGGCATTCCTTGAAACGAATTTTGAGACAGTTCAAATATTGAATTATTTTTTAAATTTAATATATGAAGATTTTTTAAATTAGCAAATGCATAAGGTTCGATTATGTTAATATGATTAGATGATATATTTAAAATTTCCAAATCGGTTAAATTTAGAAATGCATTTGAATAAATATTTGATATTATATTATTTTGAAGATACAGATACTTCAGTTTAGCTATACCGTTTAAATTGATATTTGTCCAATTACTTAGTTTGTTAAAAGATATATCTAATTTTAGCAATGATTTTGTTGGAACAAATAATTCAAATGCTAGTGTAGAAATATGATTTCTCGACAAGTCTATTAATGTCAGATATTCCAAATTGAAAAATGCCGTTTTATCAATTTTACGTACTAAATTATTTGACAAAATTAAAGTTATCAAATGATGCGTATCAGTGAAAAGATGTGAAGATATTTCTTCTATTTTATTACTATTTAAATACAAATATCGTAACTCGTTCATTCCAATAAATGCTCCTGTTTCTAATGAAATTATACTACTATCCGATAAGCTTAAATTTTGCATTTTACTTAAACCGTCAAAGAACTCTTTCGGAATATGTTTCATATTTCTGCATATATTTTGAAAATCAATAATACTGTAGTCAGGAATATTGACAAATGCATGTGGTTCAGATTGAACAATAGGATTATTGTGCAAAGTTAAGTAGAGTAATTTTGGTAATTCTGCAAATGTCCACGACCGTAATACAGTTATATTATTATTATCTAAATATAAATATTGTAAGTCTGATAATCCAACAAAAGCATACGAAGCAATATCTTGAAGATTGTAAGAGGAAAAATTTAAGGTTTCGATTTGAGATAATCCAGAAAACATGCCAGATTTGAATTGTTTAATAAAACTGTTGCGAAAACTTATAGTATTAACTCGCTTCAAACCATTAAATGAATCTGATTCGATCGTTACAATTGGATTATTGTTTAATTCGAGTGTTCTTAATGATTTCAATTCTGAAAACATGTGACTTTTTAATGTAGAAATATTGTTATTTGATAAATTTAATGTTTGTAAACCGTAACCACGGTCATACTCATAATCCTGAAATTTTTGAAAAGCATTTATTTGTATATTTCTTATATTATTATTGTTCAAATTTAATACTCTTAAAGAATTTAATTCCGAAAATGAATTAGTGTTCAGCACAGAAATGTTATTATTCTGTAGATTCAATATTTCCAAAGAACGTAATTTTTTAAATGCATTTATTTCTATATTTCTTATATTATTATTGTTCAAATTTAATACTTCTAGAGAATTTAGCTCCAAAAATGAATCACTTTCTAAATTAGAAATTGTATTATATTCTAGATTCAAGTTTCGTACACTATTTAACCCGGCAAATGCTTTAGGTTCAATTTTGCTTATATTAGCATTAGATAAATCTAAATCTCCAAGAGATCTTAAACTATTAAACGTATTTGTTTTTAGTACACCGTCTTTTGCAAATAAATATTTATTGATCGTAAATTTTCTTAAATCATTTAAATAAGAAAATGACTTAGGTTCCAGCGACCGAAATGGATTTTCGTCTACATAAAGTTCTTTTAAATTATTGCTTCTTGTTAAACTGAATACTGTTATATTGTTTTCACTTAAATTTAAAGAATAAATTTTGGTATTTTCTGTTAAAAAATCTAAATTTTTAATTTTATTATTATGTAAATCTACCTTGCTGAAATATATGTGATCCAAAGCGCCTTTTTCAATTTTTTCAATATTTGAATGAGCAATATGTAATTGAAGTCCGTATCGATATAAATTTCTGTTTAAAAATATATTTTCCGATAGTGTTACAAAGGAATTATTATGCAATAACAAGATCTTCAAATTAACATTATTACCGTAATAAAATTGAAAATCTTCTAATTTATTATTCGTTAAATCTAATGTTTCTAAATTACTGAGAGGAAATATAACTATACTCGTAAAAGATTTTAAATTATTATTTGCCATATTCAAATATGATACAGATACAAACTTGTTAAATGTGTTGTTTCCAATTAAAGTTATATTACAATTATTTATTGTTAAATTCTTAATATACTGATATCCATTTTCAGCATGAAATAACGTTTCGTTAAGTGTTCCCAAATAAATATTATATACCTCTAGTTTCCCTACATGTTTGTTCTGAACGATCACGTTACTTTCGATTTGGAAGTGATCTCTAGTTGTGTTATGACATTTGTATGCAAGAGTATTTCGATCATAATTATAATTATTAGATCTAGAAACGTAATACTGGCCATTTTGAAAACAACTGCCACTTGCATGATCCATTAAATCATATAAAAAAATCAGTATAGTCAATTTCCAAATTGAATGCATGGTATACAGGTCTGAAAATAAAAATTAAAATGAATATTATATACAGAGTATTCGTGGAATTAAGGACACTCTAAAGTCTAAATATTTGTTGCAATTAAAATAAAACGGCTTTAGATTGTAGTTCTGTATTAATATTTATTAATAACCGACATACTTAACGTACATCTTTATTAAGAAAATGATACAAATGACATTTAAAGAAAATAAACAGAACATAGAAACAAGTTACTAGATAACAAAATCTACGTTGAGACTACGTCGATTATTAATAAATATTAATATACAGAACTACAACTTAAAGCCGTTTTATTTTAATATGAGTTATGAAAGATATTTTACTATGTTAAATAAAGTAAAATAAAACTACTTTAGATTGTGGTTCTGCATTAATATTTATTAATAATCGACGTTTTGGCAAACTCAACGTATGTCATCATCAGGAAAAAATTATACAATAAATAAAAACTTAAAAACTTTCGAGATAGATATAAACTATTGTCAAGCCTTCAATTAAAATTTTAAATTAGCATTTCATCAATATTAAATTGGCTCAGATATGAAACTATCGATATAACAAAATATCGATATATCGATAATACTTATATATCGATATAGGTATTGATAATTTTTATTTTATCGATGTATCGAGATTTTTTCCAAACCCTGATATATATTTTTGTATGATTACTACATATATGTAAAAATTTATATAATTTAAGTAACAACAAATATGAGAAATATTACTGACTAGATTATAGTAAAAATATTCTGTAAGAAGAATAATAATAAAATTACTTACTTGTTATAAAATTAATAATATATTATCCAACTTTTGTAGAAACGGAAAAAAATTAATAATATTGTACGATATCGATAATTCACAGAAAATATCTATAACATATTTGAAAATATTAATAATTATTTGTAAAATAATTAATCAGAATAAATTTCACTACCAATAGAAAGCGAAGTATTTATTTCGAAACAAAGTAAACTTATTTCTTCAGCAAACCATTTCTTGATTGAAATTATTCACATACAAGCAATACAAGTTCTGTTGATGTTTAGTAACAATTCATTTATGTACATATATATGAAATGTATTAATATTTTTGTAAATGCATGATTTACTGCGTTATCTGAAGTGTTGTTCTATCATTTGAAAAATATTTACATAGTCAGCAAAGACAAATGATAAAACTATATACAGGAAACCTGATATATGATTGAAATTGTCGCTTGATTGTCATTTTTTTAAAAATTTATATTCTATCAAATATTAATTTTCAATGCAGTTTAAAATACCATTGATTATATAATTGTTTGGATGCTCGGTTTTACCTCAGCGATAAATATCTGGACTTCTCGTAACATAATATACTATTTTCATAAGTTTAAGTTACTAGTACAATATGATTGTGTAAAAGAAATAGATAATTTTACATAAAAACCTGTTGGAATTGATTTACACCTAGTTTAATATGTAGATTAACAGTTAACAGACGTCAGTATTTTTACAAAATGTTGTAAATCTAAAGTAACTTTATTTACAGGTACCTTTTACATTTATTTTAAATAAAAATTATTCTATACTTAGGCAGGCCACACACCAAAGAAATATGAAACATGAAACGTAAAACAGGAAACATAAAACATATTTCACAAAATAACAACACATTGATTTAAATGGAAATCCGCACATCAGCGAAATGTATTTCATACGTGGTGATAAGAGAAACAAATGCTGTAGAAACATGTTGCGTGAAATAGAGCTTTTCTATATTTTTGTTTCACGTTTCGTGTGGTTTCACTCACTGCTGTGCATGAAAATTAATACATTTCTTGATATTTAAAAACGCTTAGCTTCTAAACCGAAAAGGCTATTAAAAAGTGATGCAAATAAAAGTTGTGAGAAATTTTATTTTCTATAGAATTTTTTGATAAAATGAATATTTAAGCCCAAATTGCACAAAATATAGAAACATTTAAGTTTAACATTTTTATTTCTGTGCATTAAAATTAATAAATTACTTGATATTTAAAAACGCGTAGCTTCCAAACCGGAAGTTCTATTAAAAAGTGATGCAAATAAAAATTGTAGGAAATTTGATTTTCTATAATCTTATTTCTATAGAATTTTTTGATAAAATGAATATTTAAGCCCAAATTGCACAAAATATAGAAACATTTAAGTTTAACATTTTTTTTAATCACTGTTATCCAAACTATCGTCGATGTTCGAGTTTATTATGTGATTTGAAACCAATTTTCATTTTATTCACAATTTTAATCACTGCACGAAAAAGTTTCATATTTCGTGTTTCATATTTTCAGTTTCGTATTTCATATTTCATGTTTCACGTTTCTAGTTTCTCTGGTGTGTGGCTTAGCTTACAATACAAAATTAGATATAAATTAGGTTACTTTAACAATAATTTTTAATTTTCTAACAAACTATTCGCTTCTAAATTTTCATTAACAGCTGACAATTCAACTGTGTCTGTACAAATACTAGATGCATTTTTCATGGAATTATTATTATTATTATAACTTTTATACAATTTATAAGCAAAACATATTAATTTATAACAAACAATACTTATTATTATTAAAAACGTAATATTCCATAACAAAATCGGATTCTCTAATATTTTTTTAATACTATTCGTATTATTATTAATATTCGTATTAATACTATTCGTATTATTATTAATATTCGTATTAATATTATTTATATTATTATTAATATTATTCATATTATTATTTATTTTATTGACTTCCATATAATCTAGAAAATTTTTGAATGAATTTTCTGTTTCATTTTTATTATTATTATTAATATTATTAAAGTTATTGTTAATTGTTTGTAATTGCTGAATAACTTTAGATACATTTTCTCTGTGTTCATTGTCATCGTTCACAAAAATTTTGCCTGTATCCTTTGTTTCATTTTTACTATCATCAAAACATTGTATACCATCAATATTTTCGTTATCATAACTTGTAATTTTACTAGAATGAGCTATTTTGCTCATTTGAAAATATTTCAATATTAATGTAAGATTATTACAATTCCACAAATTTCCAGACAGATCAATATTTTCCAAAGAATTCAAATGATTGAACAGTAGAATTGGATTTAAAAATTGAAAACGATTGGCGCTAATATCAATTTGTTTGATTTGTATCAGTGGATGTATTAGTTTCTCATCGATTGTATTAAATTTGTTATAAGATAAATCTAAATAAATTAATTTTTTTAAGGGCGAAAATGTTCCAACTTTCAAATAACTTAAATCATTATGACTCAATTGTAATCTTTTCAAATTAATCAGAAATTGAAATGCGCACACTGAGACATCTTCAATTTGATTATCACTTAGATATAGTTCTTGTAAATTATTTATCTCATCAAATAATTTACATGGTAATATTTTAATTACATTGTTACTTAAATTTAAATGAATCATATTGTTTAAACCACGAAATGAATTATCTTTGAAACTATTAATTTTATTCTCAGATAGAGTTAAATTTGTTAAATGCGTTAGTTTTAAAAAATTATCTGAAGTTATTGCAGTAATATTGTTTTTTGTTAAATTCAATAAAATCAACGAATTTAGATCGTCAAATGTTTCTGGTTGTATAATTGTTATCTCACTGCTAGACAAATCAAGATTTGTCAAATTAGACAAACCTTCAAATAAACCTGGTTTTAAAATTTTGATATTTTTAAACAAATATGATGCATGTAAAGTTTGCATATTATTTAAGCCAACAAATGCTCCTGATTCAATGACAGTTATTGGATTATTTGTCAAATTAATATATTCCAATTTGAATGTTTCGTTGAAGATTGCTCGTTGAAGAACTGTTATTATGTTTGATTCCAGATTTAGTATTTTCATTGAATATAAACCGTTAAATGCACCCGGATTGATTGTTTTTATTGACGAGAAACCCAAGTCGATCGACTGTACATTAAGCATTCCTTGAAATGAATTTTGAGACAGTTTAAATATTGAATTATTTTTTAAATTTAATATATGAAGATTTTTTAAATTAGCAAATGCATAAGGTTCGATTATGTTAATATGACTAGATGATATATTTAAAATTTCCAAATCGGTTAAATTTAAAAATGCATTTGAATAAATATTTGATATTATATTATTTTGAAGATACAGATACTTCAGTTTAGCTATACCGTTTAAATTGATATTTGTCCAATTACTTAGTCTGTTAAAAGATATATCTAATTTTAGCAATGATATTGTTGGAACAAATAATTCAAATGCGAGTGTAGAAATATGATTTCTCGACAAGTCTATTAATGTCAGATATTCCAAATTGAAAAATGCCGTTTCATCAATTTTACGTATTAAATTATTTGACAAAATTAAAGTTATCAAATGATGCGTCTCAGCGAAAAGATGTGAGGATATTTCTTCTATTTTATTACTATTTAAATACAAATATCGTAACTCGTTCATTCCAATAAATGCTCCTGTTTCTAATGAAAATATACTACTGTCCGATAAGCTTAAATTTTGCATTATACTTAAACCGTCAAAGAATTCTTTCGGAATATGTTTCATATTTCTGCATATATTTTGAAAATCAATAATACTGTAGTCAGGAATATTGACAAATGCATGTGGTTCAGATTGAACAATAGGATTATTGTGCAAAGTTAAGTAGAGTAATTTTGGTAATTCTGCAAATGTCCACGATCGTAATACAGTTATATTATTATTGTCTAAATATAAATATTGTAAGTTTGATAAACGAGCAAAAGAATATGAAGCAATATCTTGAAGATTGTAAGAGGAAAAATTTAAGGTTTGGATTTGAGATAATCCAGAAAACATGCCAGATTTGAATTGTTTAATAAAACTGTTGCGAAAACTTATAGTATTAATTCGCTTCAAACCATTAAATGAATTTGATTCGATCGTTACAATTGGATTATTGTTTAATTCGAGTGTTCTTAATGATTTCAATTCTGAAAACATGTAACTTTTTAATGTAGAAATATTGTTATTTGATAAATTTAATGTTAGTAAACCGTAACCACGGTCATACTCATAATCCTGAAGTTTTTGAAAAGCATTTATTTGTATATTTCTTATATTATTATTGTTCAAATTTAATACTCTTAAAGAATTTAGCTCCAAAAATGAATCACTTTCTAAATTAGAAATTGTATTATATTCTAGATTCAAGTTTCGTACACTATTTAACCCGGCAAATGCTTTAGGTTCAATTTTGCTTATATTAGCATTAGATAAATCTAAATCTCCAAGAGATCTTAAACCATTAAACCTATTTGTTTTTAGTACACCGTCTTTTACAAATAAATATCTATTGATCGTAAATTTTCTTAAATCATTTAAATAAGAAAATGACTTAGGTTCCAGCGACCGAAATGGATTTTCGTCTACATATAGTTCTTCTAAATAATTTGTTATTGTTAAATTGAATACTGTTATATTATTCTGACTTAAATTTAACGAATTAATTGTGGTAGTTTTAGTAAAAAAATCTAAACTTTTAATTTTATTATTATGTAAATCTACCTTGCTGAAATATATTTGATCCAAAGCGCCTTTTTCAATTTTTTCAATATTTGAATGAGCAATATGTAATTGAAGTCCGTATCGATATAAATTTCTGTTTAAAAATATATTTTCCGATAGTGTTACAAAGGAATTATTATTCAATAACAAAATATCCAAAATACTATTATAATAGTAATCAATTTGAAAATCTTCTAATTGATTATTCGTTAAATCTAATGTTTCTAAATTTCTGAGAGGAAATATAACTTTACTCGTAAAAGATTTTAAATTATTATTTGCCATATTTAAATATGATACAGATTCAAACTTGTTAAATGTGTTGTTTCCAATTAAAGTTATATTACAATTATTTATTGTTAAATTGTTAATATACTGATATCCATTTTCAGCATAAAATAACGTTTCGTTAAGTGTTCCCAAATTAATATTATATACCTCTAGTTTCCCTACATGTTTGTTCTGAACGATCACGTTACTTTCGATTTGGAAGTGATCTCTAGTTGTGTTATGACATTTATATGCAAGTGTATTTTGATTATATTTATAATAAATATAATCACGAACATAATACTGGCCATTTTGAAAACAACTGCCACTTGCATGATCCATTAAATCATATAAAAAAATCAGTATAGTCAATTTCCAAATTGAATGCATGGTATACAAGTCTGAAAATAAAAATTAAAATGAATATTATATACAGAGTATTCATGGAATTAAGGACACTCTAAATATGTGTTGCAATTAAAATAGAACGGCTTTAGATTGTAGTTCTGTATTAATATTTATTAATAATCCCCAAGAAAAATGTTACAAATGACATTTAAAGTAAATACACAGAACATAGAAACTAGTTACTAGACGGAACAAAATGTACGTTGAGTAAGTTGATTATTAATAAATATGAATACAGAACTAGAACCTAAAGCCGTTTTATTTTAATATAATGAGTTCTGAAAGATATTTTACTATGTTAAATAAAGTAAAATAAAACTACTTTAGATTGTAGTTCTGCATTAACATTTATTAATAATCGACGTTTTGACATACTCAACGTACGTCATCATCAGGAAAAAATTATACAATAAATAAAAACTTAAAAACTTTCGACATAGCTATAAACTATTGTCAAACCTTCAATTAAAATTTTAAATTAGAATTTCATCAATATTAAATTAGCTCAGATATGAAACTATCGATATAACAAAATATTGATATATCGATAATACTCATATATCGATATTGATAATTTTTATTTTTATTTTATTTTATTTTATCGATGTATCGAGATTTTTTTCCAAGCCCTAATATGTATTTTTGTATGATTACTACATATTTGTAAAAATTTATATAATTTAAGTATATAATTTAACAAATATGAAAAATATTACTGACTAAATTATAGTAAAAATATTCTGTAAGAAGAATAATAATAAAATTACTTACTTGTTATAAAATTAATAATATATTATCCAACTTTTGTAGAAACGGAAAAAAATTAATAATATTGTACGATATCGATAATTCACAGAAAATATCTATAACATATTTGAAAATATTAATAATTATTTGTAAAATAATTAATCAGAATAAATTTCACTACCAATAGAAAGCGAAGTATTTAATTTGAAACAAAATAAACTTATTTCTTCAGCAAACCATTTCTTGATTGAAATTATTCACATACAAGCAATACAAGTTCTGTTGATGTTTAGTAACAATTCATTTATGTATGTACATATATATGAAATGTATTAATATTTTTGTAAATGCATGACTTACTGCGTTATCTGAAGTGTTGTTCTATCATTTGAAAAATATTTGCCAAGTCAGCAAGACAAATGATAAAACTATATACAGGAAACCTGATATATGATTGAAATTGTCGCTTGATTGTCATATTTTTTTTAAATTTATATTCTATCAAATATTAATTTTCAATGCAGTTTAAAATACCATTTTTTGCCTCAGCGATAAATATCTGGACTCAATATTTCTACTTCTCGTAACATAATATACTATTTTCATAAGTTTAAGTTACTAGTACAATAATGACATTATTGTACAGCAGTTAGTTACTACATACGTCATTGATGCCATGCACCGAACATAATCTGACATCTTCGGCGGTCATATTACGTCTAGTTAAGTTGATTGACAATTGCATTTTTTATTTTCGCTTGAATTTAAATATGATTATTGAAAATGTTTGAAGAAGTGCAAAAAATGCATATTATATATGAGGCGTATAGATGCAAAACTCACTATTCGACAAAAAGTGAAAAATGAGATTTTGCGCGATTTGGACGTAGAATTTTACAAGGAATACGATATTTAGGTTAGTTAGAAAAAAAACTCAGTATTTAATATGAGAAACACTCTTTAAAGTTTAGTGTTGGATGCAAAACTCACTACTTGCGTTGATAGTTTAGATGCAAAAGTAACTGTTTGCTTTCCACCAATAAAAATTTTATTGGTGGAAAGCAAATAGTTACTTTGTATGAATTAATGATGTATAAAACCAATGATTCACGATTTTAAATAAGTATTGCCATCTAGTAACAAGATTTTATCATCAAAATACAATTACACTTATTGTTAGCTATAACAGTTTTTTTTGCAAATATCTCAGAACTTAAAATTTGCAAATAGTGAGTTTTGCATCTATACGACTCATATATTTAATTACATAGAACATTTTTTTTTTGAAAAAAATCTCAACATTTCAATATAAAAAATTGTTTCCACCTTCTTAAAATGAATTTTTAACTATAAAAAAAACAATTAAAAAGAAATCAAATGACTGCTATTATTATTATTAATGAAGAATATTACGAAGTACTAGAAATAAACAATGACATTTCACCTTTAAATAGATGGTAATATTTCATGAAACAAATACCAAATTATCGCAATAGAAAATTCTTTTCAAAACATAGAAAAACATTTATAACTTGAATCGATTTGAAATTATATTATAAAAATAGATACACACATATAGACGATCAGTAAAGTATCGAATTCGGAGAAACTTGAAATCTAAGTTATTATTATTTAATAAACGATAAGGATTGTGAAACATAAAATTTTATTTGATCAATATACATTAATAAATACGAGAAATCTATATGTTCTTAAATTATATGACTATTTCAAGTGTTGAAAGATTAAGGGGTTCTTAAATTATTTCACAGAAATCTAATTAAAGATTTGCAAAACCAAAATTCACCAATATTGACCGACTAATTCAATAAAATTTTCATATAATAATTTTGTTTCTTCAAACGTATCACATAATATTATTATTACGTTACCATATTGCGTATGTGGACAGAGATCATTAATTTACTAGTACAATTATGACATATACCGGGTGTTCGTTCGTCAAGTTCGTGTGGGCAATTTCGATAATTTGTGATATACTTCATTCTCGAGTTAAATTCGGAGAAATACTTAGAATACTTTTTGATAGATCATAAAAAGTTTCATAATTTAGTTTTAATTTTAATTTGCTATCATGTGCCGTTTGGACGCTAGATTTTTATTTTTTTTTATTTTTTGGTTTTTATTTTTTTCTCAAAAACTGTGAGGTGTAGGAAAATAAGCATGATATGGAAAAATGCGGAATAATGAGTACTATAATTTAGTGTAGAAATCATTATTCTAGGATGCATAGTTTAGAAGAAAAAAACTGAATTTTTGATAATCTCTCCCTTAGGATTTTTTCAAAATAAGACTTTTTTCAAAATTTGCTCCAAAAAAATCTGAAAAAATTCAGTAAAATAGAAAAAAAAATTTAGCTACATAATAGCTAAGTAGCTTTTTTTTCTAACTCATTCTGGTTTGACAGAAAAGAAAATAAATTAAAATGCAAAAAATTTTAATTTTCAATAATTTTTCCTGCCAAACTAGTATTACAGAACTAAACAAATTTTAACTATTTATGGAAAATTCCTGAGAGTAAATTAACTGCAGTTCTGTAAATTTACTAAAAGAGATTTTACTAAAAAAAAAACTATAATATTATATACGTATGTACACTTCCATTCCGTTGGTAATATATCATATTACACATAATATAGTTCTGATATTATGTATTTTGAAAAAATTATCGTAGTTGAGTAATTACCTATACCTAGAAATACTACACTGAGAAAAATAGATATTTAACAAATTGGATAATAATAAGTAGATATTTATTTGAAATATACGAGTATGTTTACTGTATTCAGAAATTTATACATTTTTAAAATCTACTCACATATATATTTTAATACTATATTAAGAATTAAGACTGTAATACTATATACAAATTGATGGTATTAAATTTTTGTTTTTAATATATTTATAGTTAGTTTTTAAATATACTTATTTTGTTATTTTTAATATCTTGTGTTTGTGTCACCTTTTTAAATATAAATAGCGTTACGGTAACTATCCATTTTTCTCAGTGTAGGCATCGTAGTGTCTCAAGTTTTGTAGGTAAAATTACATAATTATTTTTTTAGAGTATAGTAAATAATTGCTGTGTAATAATATCCATTATTGTACTAGTAACACAATGACTTCTTTCTAAATAGAGTAATATAGTAACGTAATATTAAACTTTTTCATTATCCGTTCATATTTTTCGTTTCAGACATGGTGTCCGTTATCAGTACTCAGCATTGGACGCTGCCGACGCCGGCAGTCATGAGCGTCTGGAGTTGGAGCGTCGTGCCCGTGAAGGCGCTCTATCCGTGTGTCAACGTTACTTGACCATAACGCCCCGTTACGAACTACTACGACATTTAAACGACATCGGTTCCCGGTTTGAGAAACACTGGTTCGTCGTACGAGATGTCAGCGTCAAAACTGACCGGCTGCTCAGTTTAGTGCCCGTTTGCGCCGCCTGTCCCATTCAGTGTAATCAGGTGAGAAATTATAGATTGCTCATTTCCTTTAGACGAAGATTGCGTTTTGATTTTATTTTTCTTTAACGTTACGTAGCTTCATACTGATTTATTTATTTTTTTAAAGATAATTTTTAATAATAATAATAACTTTAACAGTTATATAACCATTTACAGGACAAGATCCATATAAAAAAAAATCAGTTTATATACATACAATACAAATATATTATTTGTTAACTTAATTATTTAAGCTATTAATTAATGAATATAAATTTTCGTGAAAAATATCAAAAACAGTTAAATAATTGTTAAAATTTCTGCACATTATGTTAACTATATATTAGCGAAGAATCGCAATATAACGGGATGAAAGTCTTGGAACAGAAAAATTAAGTTTTTCAACCTGCTGTGGATATACTTTATCCATTCTAAAATTTCAAAAATTATAAACAGGAAACCAAATCGAAGATCCATATTCCAATTTGGATCGTACATAACTCTGTAATACAACATTTTTATTGATCTAATGACTTTTAAGTGAGTTTGTTTACTATTTTACGGCGATATATTGAAAGATTATATAACAAGATTAGAAGTATATTGGTAAACCCATATAGAGACTACTTTGACATTTCTCGGAAAGTTGGCAACACTGTATTTTAATAATATTATAATTTATGTGGGCACTAGGAAAAACTTTTCTGAAAATTTGATCAAAATCGAATAAATGATGTAGCTACAATAAATTTTAGTAATTTTTTTCTTGGAAAGTTGGCAACACTGTATTTTGTTAAAATTACATAAATTATATAAATACTAGGAGAATCTTTTGTGAAAATTTGAGTAAAATCGGTTAAATAGCATAGCCATAATAAATTTTTTAAAACTTTAGTAATTTTTTTCTCGGAAAGTTGGCAACACTGGATATTAAGAAAATTATATAATTAATGGGAGCACTAGGGAAATGTTTTCTGAAAATTTGAACAAAATCGGATAAATAACGTAGCCAATATGAATTTTTAAAAACTTTAGTAATTTTTTTCTCGGAAAGTTGGCATTACTGGAAAAAAATAAAACCACATGACCATCTTGGGTACTAGACAAATTTATCCTGAAAATTTCATTAAAATCGGTTGAACCGTCTAGGAGGAGTTGCGGCCACAAAATTTTGACTTACGACCGAGCGAGTGAGCGAGTGAGCGAGTGAGCGAGCGAGCTGACGACGCACACACACACCCACATAAACTAAGTTCAGATTCGTCATCTAGAGGCTATATGAAGGATTTCTATACAATTTTTTTGTTTTTTTGAAAATGTTACAGACACCGTACCAAACGCTATACTACTTTTCCTTTCAGTCAAAGTAGTAAAAACAATGTCATAATTAGGACTGGCAAAAAATCTTGTTAAATTGCTCCATTAATATAGTGTACTCACGAAGTATTCCCGAAGAATAATGTCTTAAAGGAGTATAAATGTTGTTGGTTTTTAATTTTCCTTCTGCAGTTCTTTTTTCTTTAGTTTACAAAGATTGTAAGTCGACGCGTTTCGATCATTGCCGGCATAAAAAATCGACTGACTTTATGATTTTTTTGCGAAACTATAAAAGATATCAAACCGCGGTTTTTTGGGGACTGAACAAATAGACTTTGTACTTATTTCAGGAATTTTTATTTTTACTTTTGTTGAAAATCATCCCGAGTTCTAACACTTTCTTCGAAGCTCTATAAAACCTGACGAAAATCTTCAGACAATAAACTACATAAAATACACATCTACTCGTCTAACCTTACTCTAAACGTGTACCTACAACATTAATTCTATCAATCATCCTTCTCAAAATAAAATAAATTGGGAAATAATAATTTTCAGGCTTTCAGAAAATTTTATAAATTCAAACTGAGAAATATTTAAAAACACTGGCCTATCGGCCCATTTCAGAACATGTCCTTCAGACACTTACAAGAGCTACCAAATAGCCAGTACGTCCCTGTATCTAAAAAAAAAACAATTAATCAATTTATTTTGTATGTATATCGTATTTTATTCTCACCCTGACACTGTGACACTTTTAATTTTTTCATATTCACGTGAAAAAGAATTTTTTTGCTATGTGTATAATCTATCCATCATTCAGACATGCTCTCGACACTTTGCAAATAATTTATTTAGATTTTTAAGTTAGTTGAATTGAAAATTATGTATAAACAATCTTTAATATGAAATTGTTATATCAGATTTTTACCACTTGCAATGAAAAATTGTGGTATAGTGATCAATGCGGTGTCTGTAACATTTTCAATATACAGTGTGTAAAGTGGTGAAGTTTTCTATAGGAAAAAAAATTTAATATGAGTTTTAGGAGAAAAACTTATTCTTTATAAAAAATTTTGCTTCTATCAAAACCCCTAATAGTCAAAGAAAAATCCAGTAATCACTTAAGATAAGATAAAAAACTTGATATTATGTCGAGTTGTTGATTTTAAATATGACTAAGTCCGAATGTTACATCAGTATCGTGTGAAAAATGTTAAAAATATTTGTCATACAAGAGACTTTTTAATTTTTATTATTATTAATTTGCCAAAATATAATTATTATTATTAACAAGTAATCCATGGGTAACACGATGCTGATGTAACATTCGGACTTAGTCATATTTAAAATCAACAACTCGACATAATATCAAGTTTTAGATCTTATCTTAAGTGATTACTGGATTTTTCTTTGACTATAAGGGGTTTTGACAAAAGAAAATTTGTTTATAAGAAATAAGTTTTTCTCCTAAAACTCATATTAAATTTTTTTTCCCTATAGGAAACCTCATCACTTTACACACTGTATATTAGAGTGGTCCTTAAAAAAATTTTGCAGATCGGACAGAAAATGATTTTTTGGTATAAGAAAATAAGAAAAATAGTATATAACATTTTTTTAATAATTATTTACTGGTGTTTTTAAAAAACCGTTATTTTTGCTATTTTCTGCCTATTTTGGCAAAATAATGACAATGTCGTTTCAGATGTTTGTAAAAATTCGTATTAACAAATCTGACATAGAAAACCGAACAAAATAATCATTTTAATATTTATGAAACTAAAAATAGTATTAATCTACGTTTAATACTACTACGACGATACGGTACATCTGAAATTACATCTAAAATTACGTTTTTTAAAAACTTTATTGCGTTTGAGGCACCAGTAAATAGTGATTAAAAAAATGTTATACAAGTTTTTTTTCTTATTTTCGCATTCCAAAAAATCATTTTCTGCCCGATCTGCTAAATTTTTTTTAAGGACCACCCTAATATATAGAAATTTTGTGTAGCCTTTAGATAACGAATCTGAACTTAATTTATAAGACTGTACCATTCTCTCGCTCGCTCACTCAGTCATCTAAATTTTGTGATTTTATTCCTACGTTCACACCTATTGATAGCTGTCCCAAACAAATACTTAAACAATGTAACGTCGTTAAACTTCAAACTTAAGTTTGGTATTTTTTACCATAGTCATTTTCTTTCAAATAACAACTGTCGTTAATACATTAGGTCGGTTACTTCCTGGGTCTATCCTCATATCTGCACACTGACTTATATAATATGTCAGAGGCGGAAAAATTTATCGTTATGGAGAAGAAAAATCAATTTGAAATCTGTATTCTGTTTTCCGGTTGACATACACTGCGAATTTTTCACGAAAATTTTCGCTCGATTGCGTCGTTTTTGTCCCTTCCATGAAAAACTGTCGTCCAGCCGAAGTTTTCATAAAATATGAACCAGTTTTTTTTTGGACGACATTCGTTTTTTTTTACTAGCTAATATTTTTATTGACGATAAATTTTTCGCTTTTATTAAAGATTTTTTTTTATTAAAACTTGACTTCAGAAATAAATTAAAATCAGTAACAAGTTCTTAGCGAAAATACAATAAATTTATGGTTTGGTTTTATTTTACTTTATTTAACATAGTAAAAAAAACTCTTTTAAAACTTGTTATATTAAAAAAACGGTTGTAGGTTATAGATTCATATTAATATTTATTTATTAATAATCAATCTACATCAGGAAAAATGGTAGAAATGACATTTACAGAACATAGAAACAAGTTACTAGATAACAAAATAACTATCAGTTTTATTTTAATATAATGAGTTCTAAAAGACTTTTTAACCATTTGATTTGTTAAAATAAAATGAATTCTGAAAGTTTTCTTTTACCATATAATAAAATTTAGTTTGAACCCCGGGGAGGCAAATATATTTTTCCAAAATTTATTAAATTTTCTAATTATCTATTAGTTCACTTGCGATTAAGTGGAAATTAAAATATTTTTTTAGTTTGATAATAAAAACTTTAACTATAGTCGATTTTAAGCTAACTAAAAAGCATTCTTTTATCGATAATATCAAATAATTTTACTATTAGAAGTTTGAAAAGCTGACAAAGAAGCATCGTTTTATTATCAACAATAATAATTACACTTACAGAATTTAAAAACAATGCTTTTTTATCAGCTTAAAGTCGACTTTGATTAAAGTGTTCATTACGAAACCAACTAGTGTTATCGTAGAAAACATTATTTTAATATTGAGTATGTTTCGTTTGAAATTTGTTCAGGATAGCCGAGATATAATAATCGAACTATTCCAAAATCTTCAACATCCTTATATCTATCCCGTTCTCGATTTCGAATTCACGGGATCCGATGATACGCAGGACGAAGCGAATGAAATACACGCTGTCCTTGTGATGCCCTTCAACACCGAGGGCAGCCTGAAGGACCTTATTTACGGCAGCAATTGGCAGGTAAACAAGGCGATTTTTTTTTTAACTTTCTCTTTTTTTCTATTCTTTTCGAGAAAAACAGCTGACCTAAATAGTGTATGATGCAGCCTGGTAATCTGTAAATAGGCTGTTCCCAAAAACAATGTATGCGCGAATTTGGTCAAATAAGGACGTTTCAGTTAACAATAAAGTTATTAAAATAAAAGGGATGTAGGATAAAGTTCTGTATAATTCAGGGTTTCGAACCGTTCTATTTTTCGTTCCGGTTCAATTAAAAAAGTATATATCGGTTCGGTTCCGGTAAAAATAACGGTTTTTTTAAATTTTTTCAGTGTTTTTTATTTGCATTAAAAACTTATTTTTTACCATAATTTAGAACATTTTATTCCTACGTTTATAATAAGTATATTATACTGCATAAATTGATACAATAATATAATAATAATTACTAATAAAATGTAAGTAAATAATTTATGATAATAATATAATTTATTATTCGAAACTTATATAATTTGTATGTATCTTTTAAGGCCATTTCAAGGCAAACAAAAGGCTATATTCAGACAGATGGTGGGAATACAAAAAAGAATAATTTTACATTCGATTTATTCGTTTAATACTACATATTTATGGTAACTAATTATTAGAAAAATTAACTAATTTATCTACAATTAATAATTTAATAACAATTTTTATATTAAGACAGAATTAGCATATAAAAAAAATTAATCAAATACATAATTGTCAATATTTTCTTTGTTTATTATTATTTTGATTTCCAAAAAATATATATGTTGTTAATTGTTATTATAGTAGTTATGTATTAATTTCAGAATTTTTGTATGTGCGGTTTATTTGTAAAAAAAAAAAATTTTCATCATTTTCCTTGAAAAATGCGATTTTCTCTTATTTCACACATATAATTTATTTAAAAAACAATATGATTAATCTTTATTATAATTAACAACATATGTATTTTTTGGATATCAAAATAATAATAAACAAAGAAAATATTGACAATTAAATATTTGATTAATTTTTTTTATATGTTAATTCTGTCTGAATATTAAATTATGAATTGTAGATAAATTAGCTAATTTTTCTAATAATTAGTTACCATAAATATGTAGTATTAAACGAATAAATCGAATGTAAAATTATCCTTTTTTGTATTCCCACCACCTGTCTGAATATAGCCTTTTGTTTGCCTTGAAATGTCTTTAATTATATAATATTAATAAGATGGCATATATGTTAACGTAATAAATTCTTGTATAAAGGATTTTTATTTATTTATAATTCGAAAAAAAAAAAGAAAATTACATCTAATTATTAAATTATTTGCTAATGTATTTTCATTTAAACTATTTAAAGATTATTAAAAGCAAAGTTATTATCAAAAAATACACTTTCCTCAAAAAACTAACTAAATATACTCTTTCGAGTTGCGACTTCCGAAAATGAAAAAAATAACTAATGACAACTGACGTGGAAAACATGTATCTAACCGAAATAAACCGATATTTTTCCGGTTTAATTCCGGTTTTCGGTTCAGTTCCGGTTCGAAGTCCTGCTTTTAAGATATAATTATTATAATTCATATTGTTTCTGTTTTGTTATTGTTATTCAGGATGACTGGTCACACAAATATGGCCGTAAATGTCCTGGATTACCTCTGCCACAAATACAACGGCTCGGCCGTCAAATTCTCGAGGCTCTTTTGTTTTTGCGCGAACGAGGCTTCCCGCCCTATGGTCATCTTCATTCCGGAAATGTCATATTACAAAATGGCGTCGCTCGGTAAGTTAGCACAATTTCTTTTATTTCTCAACAAATATTTTCACGTTAATACCAACAAAAAATATATAAATTAAATAATACGATTAATTAAAGTAAAACACGATTTTAGGTTGTAGTTCTATATTAATATTTATTAATAGACCTTGAACAAATAAATGTTCGTATTGTCATTGTGAAATTTAATATAATAATACTCAAGAATATTGAGATTTTATATTTTTCCCAAAATTTCACAAGATACTCAGTCATTGAATCGGCTGTTAAGCTATGCATCAATGACTGGCCAGCACCGTACTGATGAGGTCCTAAAGACCGAAACACGTGTCTACGGTTAAACTGGCCAATCATTGATGCATAGCTTAACAGCCGATTCAATGACTGAGTATCTTGTGAAATTTTGGGAAAAATATAAAATCTCAATATTCTTGAGTATTATTAATATTTATTAATAACCGACGTACTCAACGTACATCGTCATCAGAAAAAAAGATACAAATAACATTTACAGTAAATAAACATAACATACATACAAGTTACTAGGTAACAAAATAAAACTAAATAATCATACATACATACATATACAATCACGTCATGTACCCAAAAGAGTGTCTCCTCCAAACATTCCTATCCAAACAAGCAACTTTCGCTTCATCCACATTCATAATTCCTTTCATACATGCTCTTTTATTCCTACTAGTTGGAAACTAGATAATCGCTTTAAAAAAACGACTCCTATGAATTGGTCAAAAGAAATAAATTTCAATTACAATTTTCAGCTTTAAAAGATCTAATCTCGAACGGTGATAGGTTAGATTAATAATAACAAACATCAAATCCATTACAGGCAAAGCACGAAAGGTACGTGAATTTATCGCTAATAAATGTCGCGTTTGTAACTAATATCAGGTTGGTGTACGTGCCTTTGAATTGATCCTCGAAACAGCCGTCTACGTTTACAGTGCTTATAAAATATTCTATCAATGTTTGATTAAAGCTTAAAAACTTGAAAGTATCAGGTCAGAAAAACGACTTTCAACTTGATTTTCTTTCTTACGAGCTTTTGTCTGAAAATTTCATTTTAAAGTATTTACGAAGAACTTGGCTACGATTACGTGTGGCCAGCGGATTGTAAAGTTTTAAAACAGTTGTTGAGGTTTCATCACGACTTTTGTTTTTTATTGTGATATAATTTTGAAGTTTCCTTTAGTAAAACATTTGAAGTTAAATCAATTTTTCTACATAATCATGTACAAAAATAACAATTATCTAGATAAATTATCTAGATAAATCCCAATTTAATTACTTAATTAATTTCCATTTAATAATAATAATATTTATTTAAATAATATTAAGCTAATAAAAAAATATATACAGTGCGATATTTTTATCTCTGAACATATGAACTGAACTACATACAAATTTCCTATGTTCAATTTTTTAGAAAAACACTTCAAATGTATGGAGACATCCCTGACTGTTATGCAACCAATCTTACGTTATATGATGTTTATTTGAATAAAAATGAAATATTTAACAGAATATGGTCATTTATTGTAAATTGCTGAACACTTAAATTTATAAATAATAATTAATAAATAATACTATAAAAATAAAAATAAAACATTCCATATATTATAGAGAAAAATATAATTTTTAATTAATAAATTTATAAATTTACAAAAGATGTTCGAAATGTCAGGATATTTAGCAGCAAATGAATCTCTCACATTTCTCAAGCTATTCTTGTCGAAATACCAATGCAAAATTTCTAATCTTTCTTCTTTTGTATACATTTTTAAACAGATTTCTTGAAATAATGCGAATAGTTTAATGCTTTCTAAATATTTTTCAAATAACTGTCACAATATGTAAGATTGGTTGCATAACTATCAGGGATGTCTCTATGCGATTGATGTGTTATTTTTAAAATTGAACATAGGAAATTTATATGTAGTTCAGTTCATATGTTCAGAGATAAAAATATCGCTCTGTATATATATATATATATATATATATATATATATATATATATATATATATATATATATATACAGAGCGAGTGTAATATCTGGAACTATCGCAATAAATCTTTTATTAAACGTTTTTGAAAAAAATCCTCGTACACGTCAATTTTTATCTCAAATGAGACATATTTTACTGTAATCGTCACTTAAAGATTGTCTTTTGTTTTTGAGTTATGAAGTAAGCGATAATTTTTTTAAATGGAAACCTATATTTTTTATTATTGATTTTGGTAGTACTTTTTATTCCGTTTCCAACCATATAAAATTTTAAATATGTTACATTTGAAAAAAATTGAGAAAAATAATCTTAAAGTTTAAATATTAAAAACTAATTAAATTGGCAAAATGAATCTAGTTATTAGTGTATAAAACAAAAAAAATTAGCTGCAACTGTCAGAATTATGCAATTCATAAATTTTACAATAAAATAAGTGCTTTTTCCAAATTTAAAAAACTATTTTATTAATAAAAATTGTATAATTGATCGAAAAACAGAGAAAAAGTAAAATAATAACACTTATTTTATTTTGACATTTATAAATTGTGTAATTCTGACAGTTGTAGCTAATGTTTTTTGTTTTATACACTAATAACTAGATTCATTTTGCCAATTTAATTAGTTTTTAATATTTAAACTTTAAGATTATTTTTCTCAATTTTTTTCAAATGTAACATATTTAAAATTTTATATGGTTGGAAACGGAATAAAAAGTACTACCAAAATCAATAATAAAAAAATATAGGTTTTCATTTAAAAAAATTATCGCTTACTTCATAACTCAAAAACAAAAGACAATTTTCAAGTAACGATTACAGTAAAATATGTCTCATTTAAGATAAAAATTGACGTGTACGAGGATTTTTTTCAAAAACGTTTAATAAAAGATTTATTGCGATAGTTCCAGATATTACACTCGCTCTGTATATATTTAAATGCAGTTAAAAGTCACACTGATTGATGTTATCTTTTTCTTTATAAATTATCAATAGCTTCTGTTATCAATCTAATATTAGTATTGATTGGAGTCTTGCAATAATTACAGTATCTTCGAATTTCACCTCATGAAGATACTCTAAATAAAATGTATGACCAAATCAGAAACAGACAACAGTAATACCACTAGAAATACGAGTTAATTTCAAGTTACAAACAAGGTGGGTTGTGGGTAATTTTGGTTTTTGTTACAGATTGGCTGGCTTAGAGAACACGTTGTTGGGCTTTACGTCCCGTTGTCATCAGGTGGTGTGGCGACGTGCTCGTACAGCACCCGCTTACCTAGACGTCATCTGTTTCGGTCATGTACTGTTCGAAATGGCCGCCGGTTACGAGCTAAATCAGCCGCAACCATCGCCCGGACATTTGCAACTTGATTTAGACCGATGTCCGCAGGTATGTGTATTACAATTATTATTCACCCAACCTTTTTTATTTTTTTTTCAACCATCTAATCATTTGTATTGAATTTACAATGTAATTTCATAGCTCACAATCAGTTGGTTAGAGCACCGTTCGTGATAGACGAAGGACCCGAGTTCGAATCCCGGTGAAGTCAATACATTTTTGTCAATTTGTAACTAATTTAAAATTAGTTCATTGTGATGACTAAAATCGTTTAGAAACGTTAGATTGTTAACTGTAATTCTTTATAACGTCGTTACCGAGTGGTAAAAATCTTAACATACTTAGTTTAAATAGATATTATTAACTATACAGGGTGTAACAGAATAACTATTCCTAATATTCAGAAATGATAGAGGGCACATGAAGAAACATTTTTTATTAATAAATTAGTGTCTGGAATATTTTTTTTTTTCGGCAGTCGATTGTACATCGTTACAACTTGTGTATCGAAAATGGTGGTCGTAACTTCGAACAATTTTTCTAAAGTTTAATGCGCTATTATTTCAAATAAAATGTTCCTTAACTTAACTACTCTTTGATGTTTTGATTAAGATTGTTTTTAACGATATCTAGTGTATCTTGGCACCGAGAAATTTCCGGACACTAGTTTATTAATAAAAAATGTTTCTCTAAGTGCACTCTATCATTTCTGAAAATTAGGAATAGTTATTCTGTTACACCCTGTATAATAATAATTATTGAAAATTTGTTTAATATTTATTCTACTTTTAATATCGTAATATAATAAAAGTTTTTATTACTTATTAAACATTCATTTTTATAATATTCCACTAAACACATTCTGATTAACATTTAGAAATAAAATTTAATTTTAATGTTTATCGTAAAATATCGTTCAAACATAATAGATCTTGCCCCCATTAAAGAAAGAATGAACAATAATGTAAAAAAATCTAATTATCCGAATTCTAATAACATTAACTTTCCTTTCAGGTCGTAGACGTTCTCGAACTAATCTTTCATCAATCGCTCGATCCAACGGGCTCAACAGGCTACCGTTACCCAACAGTTGAAGAACTTCTCGTATGCGATCTGTTCCGTAACATAGATCTGCGAGAGATGCGTCGTGCAGCTGGGTCAGCGCGTACCCATCGACTGCCTCATGCAGTACGTGCGCTTCTAGATGATGTGCGCAGACCTAGACGGGGTTGCGCATCTGAACCGAGCAGTCCGATGGCTAGGGATAGACGGTAAGATAGTTTTGTTTTTGTTTTTTTGTTGATAATTTTGATGGAATGTACTGTTGTCTAAATATTGGGTTGGTGTATAATTATCAGACGATTTTGTAGTTTGTAGGAGGGTTATTTGTTAATAAAAATTGCAGTTTTTTTTTTTAATTTTCCACTTTTCTCGTGGAATCGACTATCTTTCCCAGTAAATGGGAAGCAGTTATTGAAGTAGTGTGGTGACTACGCTCCGAAATAATCATTTAAAATTGTTATTGTTCAAGTTTTATGTTTCTTTTTACCACGCTTATATTAGCTCACTCTGTTGTCACGGTCAAATCTTGTAACCAATTTTTAGACCATCTCCTATCATCTGATCTCACTGAAATTTTGCATGTAGTTTTATTTCTAGAGACAACACAATATTTTAACAAACAAAAAATTGACTAAAAAGCAGAAAATAAAATATATAAAAAAAACTTTTTAAAAACCACCCTTATATTTAAATGCACTGAAAAGAGGAAAATAAATTTTTTCCTGGTTAGCCAAAAATTTTAGAAATATATAGTTTCCTGGCGCTCCACGCTTTTATTTCTTTCTAAAAAAATTTGATAACCAGAAAAAAAATTATTTTCCTCTTTTTAGTGCATTTAAATATAAGCGTGGTTTTTTTAAAAAAAATTTCATATATTTTATTCATAATAAATATTGTTTAAAAAACGATTGATAATTATGTACCAGCTCTATAATTGCATGAAAAAATAATAATATATGATTTTGCAAGAATGTTAATTTAATTATTTTCGTTTTGATAAATTAAGCTCAGAGATTGACTTAAAAAAGATAGTGCCTTTTTATTTTTCTTGCATGAAAAATTATTTGTATATGATTTATAATTAATAATTTGCAAGAATGTTAATTAAATTATTTGATGAATAAATTTCTGAAGTTTACAGTAAAAATACTAGTACATTTTTTTTTAATGTTATTCAAGTATTAATAAAATGTAATACAGCAAAATATAAGTACAAACATGCAAACACAATCACGCCATGTATCCAAAAGGGTGTGGCACAAACTCTTTCCACTATCCCGATATTAGTTTTCTCCAAACATTCTTATATCCGAAAAAGCAACTCTTCATACATGCTCTTCTATTCATACTACTTGGAAACATTCACTCACGTAAGCCACTCAACTATAAATATTAATACAGAACTAGAACCTAAAGCCGTTTTATTTTTTAATATAATGAATTCTGAAAGATTATTTACTTTTCAAAAATTTATTTTATTTTGCTATCGAAGCAGGCAAAAGATCAACAACCATTTTAAATTACGACATTACAATGACACGAAAAAAGCTAATTGGAAATCTCGTGTATCTTATCAGTCGGTTGTGACACAGAAAATACATTAAGCTCAGAGTTTCATTCACTCACTTTACATACGAGGTATACAAAAATTAAAACAAAAAAAAAACCTTGAATGTATGTAAACGCGATATTGCGTGAACAATAACACGAGCAACAGAAAACCGACTTTACATTTAAATATATTCTCGTCTCGTTCTCGCTGTCTAACTTTTTCTACTCGCGTTTGTGGCGGCGCTAGCGAGCAGTCCGGAGTACTATATCCCTATTTCGAGATACGTATATACAAGGATGGTCCTTATTTTGGAAAAGTTGGAAATTTGTTGCTCCCACCCGTCAAAATTACTCCAAATAAATAATAAAATATGTCCATACACTACCCAGACCTATCAGATGATATTAACCCGTGCCTGTTGAAGGCTCAAAATTTGCATTTAGCTTAAGGGGGGATTGCGCTTAAAAATTTTGAAAAAATCGATTATTTTTTTTTACATAAAATGAAAGCTATATGTGTCTAGAATGTTTGGATGAAGGGATATTTCTATTCGGGAAATATTGACGTAGCTACAGTGTTTTGAATGGGCCGGTGTCCCGAGCGGTGATTGAATGTAAGTTAGCATTTTCATAATAACACTCTTAAAAAAAACTGCTAAAATCGGAAAAACTACTAAATTTATCAATTACTAGATTCATATTCAGCGACCCCAAAAACCTAGATATGTACTACTGGTTGAGCAATTTTGGCCGAATGATTCAAATTATACAGGAAAAGCCATTGCGCAAACTACAAACGCATTTTTCTCGAAAACACATTTTTCAAAACTGCGTAAACTCTAGCGTTTGAACCGTTCTACCAATTGACTTCGTTTTTGTTTACCAAAAAGGAAATTAATTTCTCCATGGAATTGACCTATGACCTGGTAAAATTTTCAATTTTAAAGATTTTTTACAGCGTGCCAAAGTCAAAAAATCGTCCGAAAAAAACACCTTTTTTGTCGAACGTCCGCCATTTTGTCATTTTTTGAGTTTTTTCGATTATGTTGGTCAGTTCCATTCTTTAGACTAAAAGCTTCATTTAGATGTATTTATTATGTTTCCAGGTGACATATTGCGACCTGTGGAATTTACGCAGTTTTGTAGACGCGTCTCCGAAAAACGGCTATATTGGCCGCCATTTTGATTTTATATTTTTGACAAAAATTGTATTTATAGATGAAGAGTTAATAAACATTTTGACAAAAAAATCAGATCTCTAACTCTCACCAGTTCCGTAAAAAAAAATACAAAATATAGGTCGTCTAGAGCGCAATCCCCCCTTAAATGGGGAAATCGCCTTTTTAGACATTTTTGGATAGAACTTTTCTTGCAATTTAAGCAATTCTAGCTTCATTCACATTCATCTAACTAACCTATCTCATACATACTCTTCTTTTTCCTACTACTCGAAACTGATCTCTGGACAAACACGCATGCGCTTTTCGTCAGCCGACACTACGTGGATGACTTTGAAGTTTGGTTCGCATGAAACTTGGTAATTTCAATTTTTTTTTCTTTTTCAATTCGATTTATCATTTAAAATTAAGTAGATATTTATGTTATATTTTTTCTGTCACTGTTATTTGCTTATTTGATGTGCATTTAGATAGAAAAACGTATTATTTAGTTATTTTTTGATTAATATTTCTGATAAGTGTTAAGTATATTAAAGTATTTTTAGCTTCTGTCATGCTTATTTGCTGAATTTGCTATCAGTACACCAGGTAGACTTCTGTTTAAGTTGTTTTACAAAAAAAATTACAAGATTGAGCAAATAAATGATTTTACAACATATTAAAATGAAACTGGTTTAGGTTTAAGTTCTGTATTAATATTTATTTATAATCGACGTTTCGACGAACTCGACGTAAATAAGGAAAAATGATATAAATAACTTTTACAGTAAATATCAGAACATAAAAAGAATTTACTATAGGTAACAAAGTAAATAACTAGATAATAAATTAAAAATTCTAGTTCTAGTTATTTTTAAGTCAAACTCGAATTTAGTAAATACTTAATTTGCCCGCATTGCAGATTTCAAATGAAGTAATCCGCAATAAAATAAATCTATTACACGTTCTCGCAGTTTTGTGGTATATCGCTGCAGAAATTATTATACGAAATCTCGTTCAATTTAAAAATTAAATAGACAAGATTAGAAGTATATGGGTAAACCCATATATAGACCACTTTGACATTATCACATAATTACTAAGAACTACAAATTTTATATTTTTCGCCAAAAGTTGGCAGCATTATTCAAAAAATATTTATGCATGAAAAAAAAAATCTGTTCAGAAATTTTTTTTTCAGAAATTCTAGCGCCCACACGGCACATGCTAGCAAATTAAAACTAAAACCAAATTATAGAACTTTTTACGCCCTATCGAAAAGTATTCTAAGTATTTCTTCGAATTTTACTCGAGAAAGTAGTATATCGTAAATTATCGAAATTGCATGTTAAACGCCCATACGAACTTAACGAACGAACACCCGGTATATATATATATATATATATATTCAAAACTGGATAAATAGTAAAGCCAATATTTAATTTTAAAAATTTTAGTAGCATTTTAAAATAATTGTAAGAGCCATCAATACTACTAGTAGATTGATAAAATAAGCAATAGAAATTTATAAAGAAAAAGATAACATCAATCTGTGTGACTTGTAACTTAGTTAAATAAAATTTGACTTCCTTTAATTAATAATATTTATACAATTTTATAACCTAGTAACTTATTTCTATGTTCTGCTTATTTACTGTATATGTCATTTGTATTATTTTTCTGATAAAAATGTACGTTAATTATAAATAAATATTAATACAGAACTACAACCTAAAGCCGTTTTATTTTAGTCTCTTAACTTTATTGTCGCACCTCGTGTTAATATGAAAAACTGTAAATTGTTATGTTGGCAACATGCATTACACGTCTAGTATGTTGGTTGCATTAAAGTTGTTTGTAATCTGAAAATTAATAATGGCTCTTGTCAGGGCCGGATTAACCTTTTGTGGGGCCCTAGACATTTTTTTTTCCGGGCCCCCACGGGGCTGAGAATAATTAGAATTAAACTTTCACCAATTAACAAAAAAAAATAATAGGACTTTATTGCGTAAAAATACATAAAAATGAAATTTGACCGACTGCAGGCCGGGCCCTTTGTATGCGGGCCCTAGACATTTGTCTTTTTTGTCTAGGCCATAATCCGGCCCTGGCTCTTGTTTATATGATTCTGTCGTGTTTATTATTAATAACATGAATGTATATGCTAAATATTTATATGTTTATATTTAGATTCTATGTTAATGAAACTGCAATATGACTGCATTTTCAACATTAATCACCTGAACAACAGTTTTTGCTTTTTTTTTTCGTTTAATGTTATTTATTTATAAATATATATACTGATTAGCAGAAGGTCCGGGGATCGATTCTCGAAGCGGTGAAATATTCTCATTGAGTGAGAAAACAATCACCTGATTATTTTTTTCACTGATCATTTTATTTCATCTCATTGTAAATAAAATATCTCATCATATTTTAGTAAGTGAGATTATTGTAAAATTTGATAGCTTAGTTTATATACAGGGTGATTCAGGACTAGTGTAACAAACTTTAACAGCTTATTCCTGAGGTCATTTTGAGCCAAAAATGTCATATGAACATAGGTCCTATTCCTTCTAGTTACCAGAATACAAGAGGTTGAAGTTCTATAAATAACACGAAATTTTCTAATTTTTGTAATCAAGATACTTTCGGAAAACAAGAGTTTTATTGAAAAGTCATACTTTATTTGTCATTACATTACATAATCCATAAATAAAAATCATATCTGCATATTCAGCAGTACTATAACCATCCATTATGAAACAAAAATACAATCAAAAGTATAACAATTTTTAATTAAGACAAATAAGGTATGACTTTTCAATAAAACTCTTGTTTTCCGAAAGTATCTTGATTACAAAAATTAGAAAATTTCGTGTTATTTATAGAACTTCAACCTCTTGTATTTTGGTAACTAGAAGGAATAGGACCTATGTTCATATGACATTTTTGGCTCAAAATAACCTCAGGAATAAGCTGTTAAAGTTTGTTACACTAGTCCTGAATCACCCTGTATATAAACTAAACAATTTGAAAATAATATTTAATTTGCGTTTAAAGGTATGAATTTTATTTAAAAATCCGTATATAAATATTGAGTAAATATAATACTGTATTTAGTATTATTATTTAATATTGTAATTTACATGTATATGACAATGTCTTGGTTAATGTACTTTGCTGTTATGGACAAATAAATATATTATTATTATTATTAATGACATTTATTGTTACTATAACAGATTGTTTCAATCATCCACTGACGACTGCTCATTATCGGACGATCCATGTTCGGATAGCGTACAGCATCGCGAACTTCTCCTGCATCTGATGACTCCGAATGAACTTCCACGTTCCCTAACCACGTATGCTCCAAGAACAGGGAGCCTGGAGCACCTCACCACGACAACAGTGGCCGAAACTCATCTCTCGGAAACACTTCAACAGCAACAATGTCTTTTGGCTGTCAGGTAGCGCCGAGCTTGCAACAATCAACTGGTAGATACATTTGTTTGACCAACTATCGTTAGTTTTACGTATTCCGTCGAATATTTGCAAATTATTTATTATTGAAATATTTTTTTATTAGATTTGTTAATTAAAATATGGTCTTAATCGGTGCCGTTTTGTTTTAATATAATGAGTTCGGAAAGAATTGTCATTCATAATTAATATTACATCGAAAACTAATATTGAATAATGTGTAAAAGATAATTTTTGAGCTGGTTTTAGATATAATAATTCATCCAATTAATTATTTCTATCATAATTTTATTAATTATTTGCTACTTTATCTAATGTAAAATAATCTTGTTATAAGTTACAAAATTTATTTAACAAATCTATAGTTGCGACAAGATAAAAAGATAGGTACGTCATAATTCCGTTATAAAACTTAACAACATGAAACTCACTAATGAACAAAATTAATTTTATTCTATTCTACATATAATGAACTAAATCGTCTTGAAACTATTTACGTATGTTATTTTAATCAAATTAAAATGTAATATATACAAATATATCGTATATTATTGGATTTTTTTATCGAAATCAACTTATTTATTTTTGCTATATTTGGCAGCATTGATTTTCAATGTCAAAAGTCACAGTACGTTTATATTAGTTCATTTGACGTTATATTTTGATTGTGTATTTTTGTAATTTATTATGGCAAAAAGATGGTCTAGGCGATGTCAACAGTTAGTTGGCAATTTAATTTCATATTTTGAACAAGAAAAGGAAAATAATGGGCCATTAATGCCCCTGTCTGCTGTACGCGAGAAACTCATATAATCATAGTAGTGAGTGACGTTATTTGCCTAGTGACAAAAATTGATGACGTCTCTATCTTTATATTTTGTCGCCACTATAGTTAAAAAATATTTCGATAACAACTTTTTCCCTGATATTTCGTAAGTTTCTTCTAAACTTCGAAAAATATTATATAAATATTTTGATATCACTTATTTGAAATCTCAAGAGTGATACGAAAGTTCTGAAATTTTATCAAAAGTGATATTAAGAAAACTTTATATAACTCATAAGGGTGTAGTAATTCTTTTGGGTAAGTAAAAAAAAATAACAATTTTTCAAAGAAAATACACAAGTTTATTGATTGTAAAGTTTGTTAAATTTATGACAAATCATTATTATTAACCTTTCTTACACAGTATGATTTCAAAATATAATTAGAAAATATTATTACATTATTATATACAATACATTTTACTATACAAAAATCTATACAGAAAATATACAAAATTAAGACATTTTACACAATATACATATATAGTTGCATATTTTTATTTACTTGGCATAAAAGCCAGCCAGACGATTACACGGTGCATTTAGTGTCTTCAGACATTGATCAAATCACCAATACTGACCAGCTCCTAAAGAGCGAAACACGTGTCTATGATTAATTGGCCGGGTCATTGATGCATAGCTTAACAAGCCGATTCAATAATTGAGTCACTAGAATTAGATTATTATTATATTAATTTCACAGATACACTTTTATGTTCAATGTTATTACTATAAAAAGGCGAAAGCAAAAGGTCCGGGGTTTAAATCCCGACGACATCAATACATTTTTCCAAATTTATTAAATTTATTAATTATATGTTAGTTCACTGAGATTAAGCGAATATTTAAAATAAAACTGCTTTAGGTTAAAGTTCTGTATTAATATATATTTATAATGCAAGTTTCAACGAACTCAACGTCCGTCTTCATAAAAAAAACTGATACAAATAACATTTACAGTAAATAACAGAACATAGGAACAAGTTACTAGGTAACAAATTAGTAACTAGATCATAAAATTTATAGATTTTTAACTAATGGAAGCCAAATTTTATTTAAATTAATTACTAGTTATAGTGATTGATGTTATCTTTTTTTTTATAAATTTCTATTGCTTCTTTTATCAAATCTACTATTAAAATTGATTGATCTTGCAATTATTACAGGATCTTCGAATTTCATCGGCAAATTTATAAAAAAAAAAGATAACATCAATGATTTAAATAAAATTTAGCTTCCATTAATTAAAAATCTATACATTTTATGATCTAGTTACTTGTTTCTATGTACTGTTTATTTACTGTGAATATTATTTGTATTATTTTTACTGACGAAAACGGATACTGAGTTCGTCGAAACGTCGATTATTAATAAATATTAATACAGAACTATAACCTAAAACCGTTTTATTTTAATACAATGAGTTCTAAAAGATTTTTTTACTATCGTTATTTAATTATTTGTCTAACTTTTTAATTAATTACAATCGTAATGAAAGGTTAATATAATGCATATTTTTTCTCTACTATAAATTTTTTTATAAACGTAAGTTGGTCATTTACCGAAAAAAAATAGATAATAATATTAAAATATTCAAATAAAATATTTTCAAATCTAAAATTAAATAAATATTGATGTTTCGTGAAAGCTATCCGACTTGGTGCTATAACTAATCAATTCAATAAATAAATTTAAAAAAAAAATACTATTTAAATATACTTATAAAAAAACAAACGCCAATTTTTGTCAAAACTAAAAAACTATTGACTATAGTTATTAGAAAAAGAAAAAACCAAATTAATAAATATAAAATATAATTAATATTAAATTAATTCGAACCAAATTTTTGCTCATGACATTACAAAAGTTCTTAATGATTATCTATAAAATTCTATAGACATAGAGCAATAAATTCGCATTATCTAGTCTAGAATTCTGTAGATTTGCAAACAGTTTTCAATGTTAACATAAAGATATATATAGTTATTAGGCAGTACCTGATAATTTTTTAGTTTACTAAATGCCGGATTCATACAGGTCAACTTCAACTTAAAATATTACAACTATCGATAAAATGTAGAATTCATACATTGTAAAAAGATTTTATAGTAAAAATTACTATACAAATGATTTTACTTCATTAATTATGGAAATTTACAGAAAAAATAAAAAAAAAATATATATTTACATACAGCTATGAAAGATAAAAGGGTGAAGATTTCGATGAAACTTTGTCAAAATATTCCTCTAACAATAACGGGAAAAATAATAATAAGTGGCGGTCAGGTTAGGTCAGGTTAGGCTAGGTTAGGTTAGGTTAGATATTTTTCCCGTTATTGTTATTGTTAGAGGAATATTTTGACCAAGTTTCATCGAAATCCGGCCGAACTTTGTCAAAATATTCCTCTAACAATAACGGGAAAAATATCTAACCTAACCTAACCTAACCTAACCTGACCGCCACTTATTATTATTTTTCCCGTTATTGTTAGAGGAATATTTTGACAAAGTTTCATCGAAATCTTCACCCTTTTATCTTTCATAGCTGTATGTAAATATATATTTTTTTTTTATTTTTTCTGTAAATCGATAAAAGTTAGTTATCTTTTAAGTTGAGCGAAATTTAAATTGAAGTTGTAGTTGAATGCATACAATTGGTATAATACAACTGAGACGTAACTGTAATTGTAGTTTAGATTGAAGTTAAATCTGGTCGCCATGAATCCGGACATAACACTAATATAAATTAATTTTTTATCTAGTCCAGTGCTTCTCAACTTGGTAAAATAAAAAATATTTACACAAAAACAAATATTTTTATTTAAATATATTAATGTAAATTGTTTTTAGTTATATTATTATATTCGGTAGTTACAAGCTGATTCAAATATATAATTAACAATTGTAATTTCTTTATTATAAAAAAAAATAATAATAAACCTGTATGATTTCATCTAGGACTTAGAGAACCAATACTGTGAGTTTTTTCTAACATTATAACATAACTAGAAACAATTTATTGTAATTTTAAATACTATTTCGGAATAATAGTAAAATATATATAGGTATATTTTTGTCATTGAAGTAATTTATCTAATTGTAAGAAAAGTTTGAGAAGCATTAAAATAAAATAATTTTTTTTAATATTTTATATAGAGTTGTAAATCACTTTCTAAAGATTTTATGACACAAAGATTGTTGTGTTTTCATAAAATCAAATTATAAGTATTATAATTAAAACGTAGCTTAATTTAGCAGGAATATTTTAGGACTTAAAAATTTCATTTTAATTATAAAATATGAATTGATTTTATAACAAAATTTCTTAATGATCTAAATCACTGTATATATAAATTAAAATTGCAAAATTAATAATCAAATAATCAAATTTGTTATAAAATCAAACTCGTATAATTAATTACACTAAAATTTGGTAGGACTTGTAGATTTATCAGTATTTTTTTAAGAGTAAAATGCTCTCATTTAGTGATGGGGCATAATCGAATAATTTTTAATAATCGAATATTATAATAATAAAAATATTTCAAATTTACGTCTAGATA
Source organism: Clivina fossor (assembly GCA_963966155.1). Classification (NCBI taxonomy): domain Eukaryota; kingdom Metazoa; phylum Arthropoda; class Insecta; order Coleoptera; family Carabidae; genus Clivina; species Clivina fossor. The sequence continues at coordinate 12,664,166 of OZ014567.1, forward strand.
AATTAATATTTTAATTATTTATTAAATAAAGTTAAAAGTGTTAATGTAACTGGGGTACAACAAAATAACCTTCATAAAATTACAGTATTTAACACTAAATACATACTTTTATTATTACTTTTTTAGTTATACAGAGTGATTTATGATGTCGGGGAAAAACTACACCGGATAATTCCTATGAGTAATTAAATAAAAAACTTCAAATAAACATATGTCCGAAAATGATTCCTAACGGAACTGTAGCCGTTAGAAGTTTATTACATGGTAACATCAATCGCGTTAGCCTTATTTATTATATCAGGGGAAAAAAAACAAGTCATCAACTTCTGAATAATTGTAAAATTACTGATTGATTTTCTAACATTTTGTTTAAACACTAGTAAACCAATTTACTAGTTTATAAATTTTTGTACACACATAAATAAATATTTAATAAACAATTTACAATAATTAAAAATCGTTGACAATTTTTGTCGGGACCCAGTAAGTCATAACTAGTAAATTGGTTTACTAGTATTTAAACAAAATGTTAGAAAATCAATCAGTAATTTTAGAATTATTCAGAAGTTTATTTTTTCCTGATATAATAAATAAGGCTAACGCGATTGATGGTTACATGTAATAAACTTCTAACGGCTACAGTTCCGTTAGGAAACATTTTCGGACATATGTTTATTTGAAGTTTTTTATTTAGAATACTCATAGGAATCATCCGGTGTAGTTTTTCACCGACGTCATAAATCACCCTGTATAGGAAATTAAATTTAAATATAAATTATTCAAGTTTTACACATAACACATGTAAACGTGTATCATCAAAAAATATCTCGCATAAATTTCATAATCGAATATTTTTCATTCGAATTATCCCATCACTACTCCGATTAGTGCATTTATAGTTTTTTTTAGACCAAAAAATTCCGTGGTTATTATTTTCAATAAAACAAATATACTTTTTTTCTGTCATACTATGCGAATTTTTTGGCGGACAATAAAAAACTAGATACAAATTTATTAATATTAATATGAATCAAATTGACTGATAATGCAAGTCCTACCAGCTATTAATTCTACAATGTTTATGTTAAAATTCAAGAAAATAAAATGTAAAATAGAATATTAACAAACGCCAATCAAATAAAAATAATTTCAGAGACTGAAATATAATAAACAACAGCCCGTATGTACGTATTGCAAAATCGAAATAGGCATAAAAAGCATTTTTCAGGTATTATTCATAAAACAAAAGATAAACAAACAGAAAAAACTCGCCCTGCATGTATTTTATTTCAATCAAAACAAAAAAAAAAAAAATAAACCATTGAATAAAAGAGAGAAGAAAAATATGTCGGACTTTTAACATACTATGTTCTAAAATAAAACTACTTTGGTTAAAGTTCTGTATTAATATTTATTTAAAATCGACGTTTTCACGAAAAATTCAACACCTGTCTACAAATTTACAGTAAATAAACAGAACATAGCAATAAGTTACTAGGTAACAAATAAATAACTAGATCATACAATTTATAGAGATTTTTAATTAATGGAAGCCAAATTTTATGTATCACTGTGAAGCAGCACTGAGTTAAATAAAATTTTGCTTCCATTAATTAAAAATCTCTATAAATTGTATGATCTAGTTATTTATTTGTGTTACCTAGTAACTTATTTCTATTTACTATAAATATCATTTGTAGACGGACGTTGGGTTTTTCGTGAAAATGTCGATTTTAAATAAATATTAATACAGAACTTTAACCTCGAGCAGTTTTATTTTTAATATAATGAATTCTGAGAGATTTTTTACTGTGTTACAATAGCTGTATTCTTTTTATCAAAAATTGACTCATCTCAGTTGGAAAGTGAACTTAAGTGAAGTTAAGTTGCTTTATAAAAGAACAAAATATTCAAACTCTAACAAGAGAACACGAATAACTGACAAAAATCGAAACACTTTGACTTCTTTTTTTCTAATCAACCATAAATTTGTGAATCAAGAAACACATCTTTCATAAATTTTACATTAAAAATAAAATTTAAAAGTCCAATATCATTCAATCATTCAATTTCGTATGACATTTTTCGTCAAATTTAACCTCTACTACTTAACTGAGTATCTCACTTCATTTTGAGATTATTTTGCGGATGCAGCAGAATCGTAGCTCAGTTAAGATAAAAAGAATAAGAATTATCCGAGTTGTTCTGAGTTTATCTGAAGTGAGCTGAGATCTCAGTAAATTTTAGATAAAAAGAATACAGCTAATGTTCTAGTAAACAGTAAAACATAAAAAAAATTCACAATTTTCACTAACTTAGTACACTGTTCGAAAAAAAATACCCTTAATAGTGCCTATATAAGTCCGTTCTCTAAAAAGGGTAAATATGATTACCCTAAATAGGTAAATTCAAAAGAGTGCTTTATTATCCCAGAAAAGGGTAAAAAAGCAGTTATTTACCCTTATTTTTCGTATTTTTTGCCCTTCCATTAAGGTAAAAAGTCAAATATTTTAAAATACACAAGAGCAGGCCAATTTTTTGCTCTAATAAGGCTACAAATTCAATTACCCTCGAAAATTTTTACTCTTTTACCCTATTATTTTGAACAGTGTACAACACAACAGTCGAAATATATAAATGAACTCCAAGGAATAAAAAACTATTTTTATTCAATGACCCCCTCCCTCATCCCTCTGGATATTCCTGCAAAATACCGGAGCAGCCCTAAATTTAATTCGAATTAATCAAGACCTATATATTTGGTACTTCAAAATGACAATGCTAAAAAATACGATGTGATCCTTCCTCTGTCTTTTTTATTCAATGTAAATAAATAACACAATGACAATCTAATCTCATTTTTCTGCCTAATACCGTCCAATATTGGCCGGAACAAAAAAGCAGGAAGAAAGAGGCAAATCTAAAAATAGATATATATGTATGTATAAAAAAAATAAAACGCCTTTCAATACGTCCATTTCTTGATGAGAAATCCGCCCGTTCTATAGTGGAATTGAAATGACAAGCCTTCATTCACACATACATACCAAATATACTCGTATATATAAAAAAAAAAACTACATTCATGAGAAAGAAAAATATATTATAACCATTGCTGTGCACATATCAGACGAAAAAAACGTTCTATTTTTACTACTTTGACTGCAAGGAAAAAGTAGTATAGCGTTTGGTACGGTGTCTGTAACATTTTCAAAAAAAAAAAAAATTTGTATAGAAATCCTTCATATAGCCTCTAGATGACGAATTTGAACTTAGTTTATGTGGGTGTATGGATGTGCGTCGTCAGCTCGCCGCTCGCTCGCTCGCTCGGTCCTCAGACAAAATTTTGTGATCGCAACTCCTCCTAGACGGTTCAACCGATTTTAATGAAATTTTCAGGATAAATTTGTCTAGTGCCCAAGATGGTCATGTGGTTTTGGTTTTTTCCAGTGATGCCAACTTTCCGAGAAAAAAATTACTAAAGTTTTTAAAAATTCATTGTGGCTACATTATTTATCCGATTTTGATCAAATTTTCAGGAAAGATTCCCCTAGTACCCACATATATTACGTAATTTTAATATAATACAGTGTTGCCAACTTTCCGAGAAAAAAATTACTAAAGTTTTTAAAAATTTATTACGGCCATGTTGTTTAACCGATTTTGTTCAAATTTTCACAAAAGATTCTTCTGGTATCCATATAAATTAGATAATTTCAACGAAGTACAGTGTTGCCAACTTTCTGAGAAAAAAATTACTAAAATTTTTAAAAATTTATTGCGGCCATGTTGTTTAACCAATTTTGTTCAAATTTTCACAAAGGATTCTTTTGGTATCCATATAAATTAGATAATTTCAAAAAAGTACTGTGTTGCCAACTTTCTGAGAAAAAAATTACAAATTTTTTAAAAATTTATTATGACCACTTTATTTAACCGATTTATGTGATAGTGTCAAAGTAGTCTATATATGGGTTTATCCATATACTTTTAATCTTGTTATTTATTGTATATGTTTTGTCAGGCTTTTTAGATTGACAAAGATAGCTCTTATAATAAGGTACGAAATAGTGTGTGTGTGTGTGTATTTTGGAAATTACAAGTTGTTGCATATGTTTTATTTATATATATATATATATATATATATATATATATATATATATATATATATATATATATATATATATACAGGATGTAACAGAATAACTATTCCTAATTTTCAGAAATGATAGAGTTCACTTAGAGAAACATTTTTTATTAATAAACTAGTGTCCGGAAATTTCTCGGTGTCAAGATACACTAGATATCGTTAAAAACAATCTTAATTATTACAACATCAAAGAGTAGATAAAGGAACATTTTATTAGAAATAATAGTGTGATCGCAACTCCTCCTAGATAGTTCAACCGATTTTAATGAAAATTCGTTGTGGCTACATTATTTATTCGATGTTTATCAAATTTTCTGGAAAGTTTCTCCTACTGCCCACATAAATTATAATTTTATTAAAGATATTGTGTTGCCAACTTTCCGAAAAATGTCAAAGTGGTCTATATATCGGTTTACCCATATACTTTTAATCTTGTTAGTTCATTTGTTTAGTTCAGTTCTTATGACAATTACGTTGTCTTAAAACCGATATTAGTTAAAACCAATTTTAAAACTGAGCTCGTATAATACAGGCCATTATTTTTGACGTTTTTTCTATATAAAATTATCGATTTTAGCATTACTGGAAAAAAATGTTTTATAAGGTCACTCTAATAAATACATATGTTTTTTATATCGTGTATGTATTAACACGCGTTTTCCGAAAATTTCAGTTGTATAGAAAAACTTGTAACGTTTGTTACTTTCGTAAAAACATGCAAAAACTATTATTTCTGATGTTTTTTCGATGTAGAATTATCGATTTTAGCCTTACTGGAATTTTTTTTTACAGACACCCTAATATATATATATATACAGGGTCTAACAGAATAACTATTCCTAATTTTCAGAAATGATAGAGGGCACATAAAGAAACATTTTTTATTAATAAACTAGTGTCCGGAATTTTTTTTTTTTTTTTCGGCAGTCGATTGTACATCGTTACAACTTGTGTATCGAAAATGGTGGTCGTAACTTCGAACAATTTTTATAAGGTTTAATGCGCTATTATTTCTAATAAAATGTTCCTTAACTTAACTACTCTTTGATGTTTTGATTAAGATTGTTTTTAACGATATCTAGTGTATCTTGGCACCGAGAAATTTCCGGACACTAGTTTATTAATAAAAATTGTTTCTCTAAGTGCACTCTATCATTTCTGAAAATTAGGAATAGTTATTCTGTTACACCCTGTATATTCACAAAAAAAATTTTAGTTTATTTTTTCGTCCGAATTTGCTCACTTTATCCAAAAAAATTTAAAAAAAATACGTCTTATTTTTCACTATAGTTTAACATATAAAAAAAGCTCGAATTTACTGAATGGTCCCATTAAATGATTAGATTTTTCTTCTTCAAGTTTCTTTATATCTGTATATCAAAATATGAATTTGTCATACGATAATCTGAAATCAATCATTTCAGTTCGATATTTCTGGATTTGCTTGTTGGCAAATTGTAAACGAAATTTGTCATCAATCTTATTCGCATGACTAAATATTTTATTATCTATAATATTCCAACTAAAGATGGTTCTCGATTTCATGAAAATTAGATTTGTTGAATATATTTGAATTATATCGTTTGAAAATAGGAAAATCCGTGTATTAGTTCTTTGAATCATGTAATTATCTTTGTATCCAAAATGAATTTAATATAAAATTTTGATAGCGTCATAGAATTGATTATATAATATTATACAGGGTGTAACAGAATAACTATTCCTAATTTTCAGAAATGATAGAGTGCACTTAGAGAAACATTTTTTATTAATAAACTAGTGTCCGGAAATTTCTCGGTGTCAAGATACACTAGATATCGTTAAAAACAATCTTAATCAAAACATCAAAGAGTAGTTAAGTTAAGGAACATTTTATTAGAAATAATAGCGCATTAAACTTTAGAAAAATTGTTCGAAGTTACGACCACCATTTTCGATACACAAGTTGTAACGATGTACAATCGACTGCCGAAAAAAGAAAAAAAAAAATTTCCGGACACTAGTTTATTAATAAAAAATGTTTCTCTAAGTGCACTCTATCATTTCTGAAAATTAGGAATAGTTATTCTGTTACACCCTGTATAATATTATATACAGTGCTGTCTTAAAACATGGCAAATTTAATTTTGACTTTAATATTTATCCGAAATTAATCAAATTTAGACAAAAGATTTTCCTAATACCCACAGAAATTATACCATTTTATTATCGCACACGGTTTTTAACTTTCCGAGAAAAAAATTACTAAAAACACTAAAATTTTTCGATAAATTTCTGATTTTATATGGACAACACAGTGGTTATAATATATCGATATTCACCCTAATTCTCGAACAAAGTTGCTAAGTTTTAGCAACGTTGCTAACAACTCTAACCCAATAGAAACAAGTATAACAGTTCTCATTCTCATTTTTTATTTAGTGTCAGCTAATATTATTGGCTAATGTTGTTAGCAACGTTGCTAAAATTTAGCAACTTTCTTACAGAATTAGGGTGATTGTTATATTATATTTTGACAACTATTTTTGCAATGTACAAAAACAAAAAAAATATTATTTTGCTCGCTAAATGACAATGATTTATAAGAAAAATAAGTCTCTGCTCTGATGTAAATATTATAAATAAATTTGTGGTAATATTTGCTGCTAAAACAAAACTATATAAGCTTTTGTAATATTATATTTTTCATGTCTTTGGAAGATTTTCAGTTTTCTGTTTTCTTAAATGTATTTTGCAAATGCAAAAAAAAAAAACTTTATAGCAATAAATAAGTCAATGTTATTATACTAATGTGTCTTTTTTTTCTTTGACCAAATATATTTCGCTGGAGTTTTAAAATATTACTTCTGACTTTCAAATCTACGGTAGAGAATAAATGATTCCAAGATATTTGTAAATTTTTTACGATGTTATATATATTTTATGATTTATTTTTCAGTTTTTCTACGAGCGTTTACAGATCGATCCAGAAGTGATGTAATCAAATATTTGTGTTGTAAATAAATTGTGGATTTTAAGATTTTCCGTTCCGTTAGGATTACTTGGCTTTGGCTATAAATATCTCCGCTCAATACAATAATCATTGGTTTATACATACATACATACACAATCACGCCATGTACCCAAAAGGGTGTGGCACAAACTCTTTTCATCATTCCGAAATCAGTCGCCTCTAAACATTCGTATCCAAACAAGCAACTTTCGCTTCATCCACATTCATAATTCCTCTCATACATGCTCTCTTATTCCTACTACTTGGAAACTTTCGCTCAAGTAAAACACTCTCAATCATACCACTCCAACTACTCATCGGACGTCTACGCAAGCGTATACCATCAAAATCATTCAAATAAATATTTTTAACCAAACGTTCATTAGACATTCGCTCAACATGTCCGAACCATCTTAACTGACTAACACCAACTTTTGCTACAACATTTTTTTCAATTTCACACTCATCATACACTAATCTATTTCGTACCCGATCTCTCCTATTTACACCACATACCCCACGTAAAAATCTCATTTCGCACAACAGTCATTTTCCGTTTATGCTTTTGCAACCAAACCCAGAACATTCACTACCCTATACATCAACATAGGCACCAAAACTGCATTGTATATACTCAAACGGGCTTCTTTGGAATCATTTACATTTATTAATATAATATCTTTAATTTATTTGTATTGTATAATAATAAATAAACACGGGGAAGCAATAACAAACAGTTTTTGTAAATAAATAAAAATTACGTAAGTTGTTTGTCTTGTTGCGTTTTTGTTTATATTCTGAGTTGTAAAATTTTCAAACATTTCCCGTTTGAAATACTATTTTTACCGAAATAACCTTGACTTTCGGTTTAACCTCTGTGAATTTGCCAAACTTTTTCTTCATCTAGACAAAGCTAAATATAACCATATTCATTACACATTATACAGTTTGAAATAAAGAGTTTAGTGGTCGTTTACAGAAGAATAATATTATTTGATCACAATTAATGTCAAGTTTAAATTGTTTTTTTATCTAAATGATTTTTCCGCAAAAATAATTTGAGCAAAATGGCACCAAAATGTGAAGTGGCATCTCTTAGCAGCCTGGCTTTGTATAATATCGTCACGCAGGTAAATATTTCAATAATGTACCTACAATTTGGTTTTTCCCAAAAATATTTATTTACATTTTAACTGTCATAGATTGATTATTTTTAAATTAATGACTGCATATATCTATACTAATTTCATACATATCGTACGATTAACATTATTTATATTAAAATAAAACTGCTTTAGATTGTAGTTCTGTATTAATATTTATTTATATATAATCGACATACTCAGCGTACGTCTTCATCGGGAAAAAATGAGAGAAATAACATTTACAGTAAATAAACAGAACATAGGAACAAGTTACTAGGTAACAAATAAGTAACTACGATGTAAAAAAAAAATATGTTTGTTTTTATAAAAAAATATAATATTATGCAAATTATGAAAGTAAAATTGCAATATGTTTTTGGCTTTCATTAATTAAAAAATCTATAAATTTTATGAACTAGTTACTTGTAGTTTGTTACCTAGTAACTTGTTTCTATGTTCTGTTTATTTACTCTAAATGTTATTTGTATTATTTGTCCTGATGAAGACGGACGTTGAGTTCGTCGAAACGTTGCTTATTCATAAATATTAAAACAGAACTACAACCTAAAGTAGTTTTATTTTAATATTAATGAGTTCTAAAAGATTTTTTTACCTTGTTATCATTAATATTATTTTTACGTTAAATTTTTATTTTTAAACTTTGATTTGTATACATACACTTTTTTCGTTTTAAATCTTGCAAATATTGTAATAGCTATTAAAATAATTCATAATTACAAATTTTTAAGACAATCTATATGGGGCTACAAGAAATTAATTAATATTTTTTTTAATTTAAATATAATTATTTTCTGCTTTTTAGCCTTGTGTATGTGTGTTCAGTATTTTCTGTAATTTCTGTATTTTGAAAAAAGAAATATTTGCTAAATACACGAATGTATGGAATTCTTGAATATGGACACTAGATAAAAATTAATATTTCTAATATTATTAATTAATTAGTTAATTAATTAGCTGAGATATGCTTAAAGTTGCAAGTCTCTAGTTCATCTGAAAATTAGTTTAAAATTGATTGCAAAATTTGTATACAAACAAACAGGAAAAAAAGCGAGTTAAAATAAACTATATGAGTCGTATAGATGCAAAACTCACTATTTGCAAATTTTAAGTTCTGCGATATTTGTAAAAAAAAAGTTATAGCTAAGTGTAATTGTATTTTGATGATAAAATCTTGTTACTAGATGGCAATACTTATTGAAAATCGTGAATCATTGGTTTTATACATCATTAATTCATACAAAGTAACTGTTTGCTTTCCACCAATAAAATTTTTATTGGTGGAAAGCAAACAGTTACTTTTGCATCTAAACTATGAACGCAAGTAGTGAGTTTTGCATCCAACACTAAACTTTAAAGAGTGTTTCTCATATTAAATACTGAGTTTTTTTTCTAACTAACCTAATATCGTATTCCTTGTAAAATTCTACGTCCAAATCGCGCAAAATCTCATTTTTCACTTTTTGTCGAATAGTGAGTTTTGCATCTATACGCCTCATATAAGTATTAAAAATTTGTATATGTTTTTTGTTTTTTGCAAAGGTAACACACGCTCTATCGGACGACGAAGGTCTATATTACCATGAAGTTGGCGAGTATCATAAATATACACCACCCGAAATCATCGAAGATATGCTAAACGAAATTTTAACCAATATAAATTTAGATGCCGGCATCCGATTCAGTTGTCTGCAAGAATTTCTACGAAACAATATACGAAAATTGGTAACTGGAATTTTTCCACATAGTTACTACGATCGGATAATGGAAACAATTGCGCATAATGGCAATGGATTATTCCATCTGAATTTAAATGGTGTTTGGATGAAAGACAATCCCGATTTATTGATAAGTGTTCTTCAACAAATGCATAAGATTAAAGTATTACATATACCACATATGGCGAACGATGAAGTATTAGAAAATCTCGCCAACTGCAAGACTCTAAAAATACTAGACATATCCGGCGAATGTTATTTTACCGACGAAGGTTTGAGTCAGTTTTGTAAGAGTTTAGTCAGCAATAAGTCACAAATAAAAATTTTAGATATCGGTAGTTTTGGCGAAGAGAATATACCGCACGAATTAATAGCTGACTTAATCGAGTCATTACCAAATTTAGCCTCATTATGTAGTTATTCATTTGTGGGAAAATCCTTACTGCACTTATACAAACGTAATCAAACGTTTCAAAGTCAATTAACTTATATACACGACACATTAACAACACGAGAAATTTGTGAAGCAATTATTCACTTATGTCCAGTATTAGAGAGCTTATATTTCGATTCACCTGATCAAGGCGGTGTCGTTGAACTGATAAACAAATTCGATAAATTAACCGGTTTGAAATTGAATAATTTCCATTGTGACGAACTGCATACATTACTATCGAACTGGGAAAACAATACATTACGTACGATTAAGTTAAGTTTAGGTCGTGGTGAAATGGACGCTACAATTCTATCGAAATGCCCCCAGCTAACTTCGCTAGACTTATACAAAATGGATTTGATCACACATTCGGCCAATACATTATTGGAGAAACTCGAAGAATTCGAGATAGTCTATTGCGAAATAACATCGGAATGTATGCGATATATTTTGGAGTGTTCGCCGGAGTTGCGTAATGTTGAAGTGTACGAAACTGTCAAGCTAACCGACGGTGATCTGTATAGATTATGCGCGAATTGTTGCTTATTGAACTTGGAGCAATTGTGGATTGCAAGCGCACGGTATTTGACGTTAAACACTGTTGAACTACTGATGGGACATTGCCCTCGTTTACGAATGCTGGGTCAACTTACTGAGTGGAATATCAGTCCCGGTGATGTTGATTTTATGCGTGCTATCATACAGAGTACTAATACGGATCTAACTTTACTTCCCGTTGGAATATTTGCCGACCCCGAACATCTATATCCGCTGATGAACGAGTAGTATTTTTTCGTCGGTTGTATTTGGCTTGGTGCATAATTATCAGGCGTTTTTATTAAGGGCATTTCATATTTCAAGGCAAACAACAAAAGCCTATATTCAGACAGGTGGTAGGAATCCAAAAATGAATAATTTTACATTCGATTTATTCGTTTAATACTACATATTCATGGTAACTAATTATTAGAAAAATTAGCTAATTTATGTACAATTAATAATTTAATAACAATTTTTATATTCAAACAGAATTAGCATATGATAAAAATTAATCAAATATTTAATTGTCAATATTTTCATTGTTTATTATTATTTTGATTTCCAAAAAATATATATGTTGTTAATTGTAATAAAGATTAATCATAATTTTTTTCAAATAAAATATATGTGTGAAATAAGAGAAAATCGCATTTTTCAAGAAAAATGATGAAAATTATTTTTTTACAAATAAACCACACATACAAAAATTCTGAAATTAATACATAAGTACTATAATAACAGCATATATATTTTTTTGGAAATCAAAATAATAATAAACAAAGAAAATATTGACAATTTAATATTTGATTAAATTTTTTTATATGCTACTTCTGTACATATATAAAAATTGTTATTAAATTATTAATTGTACATTTTGGGCACATGGCGTGATTGTGTAGGTATGTATGTATTTTTGAATTTTTATGTTTTTTTTTTCATAATAAATATTGTTTAAAAAACGCTTGATAATTATGGACCTACCCTATAATTGCATTCAGATTTATCAACAGTTTCTGTTTTTCTATTACCTATTATTTATTTATAATTTAGTTGATTGCAATTATGATGTGATATTTTTGTTAATAATTAATTTCAATTTTGAAACTATTCTAATATATTGTTTATTTTATAAACGAATAAATATAAATGTTTTTTAAGTTTTCAAATAAAAATTTCTGTATGAGTACCTATAATTTATTTAAACAAATATTCCTTTGTACGTCACTATATGTTGGTGACAAACTTAATAACACAGAAATATCTGTACTTGATATATATATATATATATATATATATATATATATATATATATATATATAATAGTTGAATAATTACACATCGAATTTAATTAGAAAATTAAATTAAAAATTGTCAACTGCCTCGACTGGGATATATATATATATATTAATTAGGTCTGTTTCTGTTTATCTATTGCCTATACTGTAAAAAAAAAAATAGCAAAATTATAGAAAAATAGTAGAAAATTTTTATTATAAAAAAGTCTGTAATTTTATTTTACCATAAATATTCTATATTTATAATCACATAAAGATATTAATAAGTATGTAAAATTGCTTACTTTCTTGTAAATTACATCACATACTTAATGTAGAATTACGTATTGTAAGGTATAACTTCTTAAATTATGTAATATTACACTTTGCATATTAATATCTGTAATAATTTATCTAAATAATAAGACTTAATACATATTTTGTGTAATAGTACTAATAAAATATTTTAAATGTAATTCATTTATTTCAAAATACATCTTCTATGCAAATTTAGAAATGTATGTAATTATACCAATAATAATATTACAAAACTAAACAAATTTTACCTATTTATGGAAAATTCTTAACAGCAAATTTGCTGAAGTTCTGTAAATTTACTAAAAAAGAAAAACTGTAATATTACTTTATATATATGTACTATATATGTTTGTAGTAGTTCTGATGTCATGTACTTCTAAACAATTACAGCAATTGAGTTATTATAACTAAAAATACTGGGCATCATAGTGTCCCACGGTTTATAAGTAAAAATACATAATTTTTATTTTAGAGTGTACTATTTATTTATAATTTAATTGATTGCAATAATGATGTGATATTTTTTTGATAATAATCAATTTCAATTTTGAAACTATCTTAATATATTGTTTATTTTATAAACGAATAAATATAAATGTTTTTAAGTTTTCAAATAAAAATTTCTAAATAATTTTTTATAATTTATTCACACAAAATATTCCTTTGTACGTCATTAAATATATTTGGATATAATTTTATATACAATAGTATTGTCTGTTTATTTACTATAAATGTCATTTGTTAATTTGTGGAACTTGTTAGTTACTATTTCGAATTTTATTTATTGCATCTCTTTTTTGAATAATTATTACCGAAATTAAAATTTTTAAATATTACATTTTTAAAGACAAAATAATGAATTTCGAATAGAAATAGTGATTCGAAATAGGTTAAGCCTTGCCACCTCATCAAGGTCCTGTTCCACCTAGGCAAGGTTCTAAAACAAAACACACGATGAATGCCTAAAAAGCCCTACCTAAACAAGACATTTAGAAGACTCCAATTGCAACGACATTCTTTGCATTACGAAAGCAGTCTTAATAAATGCACGATCTAGGGTACCTGAAAAGCAAAAGCCGATTCTGTAGCGTAGAAATAAACCTGAAATAGAGAAAATGCATTATTAGTGAGTACAAACCCCTTTATTTTCTATCTGCAAGAAAACAACAAAAAAATTAGTACATACAAAAATACGCTACAGAATGCGGCCCCTGAAAACAATTGCACAGATTTCACTGCAAAAATAATCTTTATTCGATTATAATCACAGCTAATTTCTGCACGATTAGCCTGCCTACCCCAACGAGAAACGGAACTTAAAACTAACACATAAATTTCCTGAAAGAAAACACAATATGATTAGCCTGCCTAACTTCCAGGAATTTCTAAACCGCGCAATATTTCATTCCTAACAACCTGAAACCCCCCTGCAGATTTCCTGGAATTTGGGGAAGAGAACGACAAAATTCGCGGCTGAAAAAAAACCATACATAAATATACATACAAATATACACAACAAATAAAAAATGATGATGGCGGCCTAGTGAAATACTTGTGAATCCGCAACTGGTGGAGTCCATATAGAAATACAACGTCGACAACAGGTAAGTGAAACGGTGGCATTGGTTATTCTGATATCGAAGATGATTTAATAAAACTAATTTCGCTGGTCACTAGACATCGATGTACGACGCTAGTACTTGCAGCGATTTGGATACAGCGAATGAAATAAGAAATAGGAAATAAATACAAGAATCCATTTATAAATTAAGAACCAAAATCAAGAACCAAACGCATCAATGCTTCACCAGACGCACCGAATCGATCGCTGGTCCTTCACATTCGAGTTGAGATTAATTAAGCAACTAATTCAACCCTTAAACAAAATGAACAGCTTCATTTGCAACTTACAAAAAATATAGGTAAGTCAGAATTTCTCAGACGGCCACCGACTCGTATTATGCCGGTATGGGTTTGCCATGAATGGTGCAAATTTTTGTCCACTTGCAAAGTTGCAATTTGTTGAAAGCTGTTTCAACTCTGTTTGAAATTGTTGTATATATAAATTTATTATTTTGCCCAAGCCAAACCGCGTAAGCGATATAGTTAATCTATGGTTGCAATTTATTGACAGCTTTTTTCAACTCTGTTTGAAATCATTGTATACTTTCTCCTTCTTGCTGCATTCGTAAAGCAAATTTGTGTTATTCAGCTATTGCACCGGGTAGCAGTTTTAACTAAATTCGGCGCTGTTAAACTTGTTAACTTGCTCCAAGACGTTTATTAATAATTGTTCATTCTTCATTTTTATTGTTAATAATAATTAGAGTGTTGCATGTAATCCGTCTTATAAGCCCAAGCCAAACCAAGTTTACAAAACACATGTGAGGGAAGCGCAGGGACAGATTCTATGAGTGTCTGTTTGCGTCCACAAGCACAAATGGATGTGACCTGATTCAACTTTTCGTTGCAGCTGACGATCACTTGCAAAGTTACGATTTATTGAAAGCTTTTTCAACTCTGTTTGTAATCGTTGTATACTTTTTCTCCTTCTTGCTTGTATTCTTTTGTTTTAGGTAACTTCGGCGCTGTTAAACTTGTTAACGTATGGTATAGTTTTGCTCCGAGATAGTTTATTAATAATTGTACACGTATTTTATCCTTTTCCGGTGTATCTCCCGTCAGGTTTCTCAATTCCAAATGGTTTTCGAATCGTTGTAAATAATTTTCGAAAGTTTCATTTGTATCATCAAGATATTATACGTAAATTCATTTGACGTTTGAGCCGCTTTGCACTCTGTAAGTATTTTACTGTGTTATTTTAATATTTTCGATATTTGTTTTATTAATACTGAAACCATTTGTAACATTGATTATTCCATTTTTTTTTTTGTATAGGAAGGTTGGTATGAATTTTAGGAATCGCCTAGAGGGCTATCAAGGCTTTGGGTTAAAAAAGAAGCCCCTGAATCATGGAATAATTTGAGGTGCGGAACACGTAGGAACATTTTCGAAAAAGTCAGAAAAAAGAGTAAAGAACGATGAAAGAAAATGATATAAAAATCATTTAATAAAACAGATTTCGCTGGTCACTAGACACCGATGCGCTAGTTCTTACAGCGATCTGTTTTTTCTAGAATAAATTCTAGTAACCGAAGAACAAGATTGATGAGATGCTGGAATTGTGGTAAAATCGGACACATCCGAAACCAAGCCAAACCCTACAAATCAGAACAACCAACACTTGATGAACTGAAAACGCCGTTGATCGAAGTACAGGACTACAATTTGTAGTCCCTTTGAGGAGCATTCAAATTTAAAATAAAATTTTGTATTATAAATTTTTTTTAAAAACTTTAAAGTGTTTCCTTACTGAACTATAAATTTGGAATTTTATCTCTGAATATTTTAATTTTCATATCAACAAATTTTTAAATAATAATGTAACGTTTATCAAATTTTAAATAAATATTGTCAAATACTTAAGAAAAAAAAAATTAGAAAAATTAATAAAATTCTCACTATAAAAGTTTGAAAAATATTATAAATTAATGTATAAACTACCATATATTATTAATAAAAATTAATTAAAATAAATTTGGAAAAGAATATCTATATATATTATATGCTCCTTGGTCCGAAGAAATTGTTCGGAAGTGGTACTGTATTATTTTACACGATTTTATTATTAAATGTTTTCTTTGACGTGAGCGGAAGTTTCCAAGTAGTAGGAATAACAGAGCATGCTATGAGAGGAATTATGAATGTGTATGAAGCGAAAGTTGCTTATTTGGATAGGAATGTTTGGATGAGACTGATTTCAGGTTAATGGAAAGAGTTTGTGCTACACCCTTTTGGGTACATGGCGTGATTGTGTATGTATGTAATTCTTTGACGAATTCTTCTTCAACTTCTTTGAAACTCTCTCCGGTTCTCTAAGCTCTGCTGCAGGAAACACTCGAAAACTGCTGCTGCGGCTGCTGCTAAATATTGCTCCTTCAGGTCTCTCGATCTGCACCAGGTTCCTCGTTGAAGATGATGTGATAAATTCACTACGAATTCAACCATACTTGTCTAATTACGATTAGACAAATATGGTATCGTAGGCAGCAAATTTCTTCGGACGTGTAACTTTGTAAACCAACTATACTTATTTAATAATAAAATTAAATAAATATAATTAGTTATAACCGATTTAATTTCGGATTGTGTTAATTTTTAATTTTAATCTCGCGAGCAAAATACCACTTCCGATGACTTAAAACTAAC
Organism: Clivina fossor; assembly: GCA_963966155.1. NCBI lineage: Eukaryota > Metazoa > Arthropoda > Insecta > Coleoptera > Carabidae > Clivina > Clivina fossor. The sequence goes on from OZ014567.1 coordinate 12,681,026, forward strand.
GAATAAAATTGACATAAATAGTGTGATCTTTTTACTGAATTATTACAGGTAAATGATTTAAAATTAATTGTGTAATAATTGAATTTAAATTTTTGAAACGTGTTTTAGTTATTTAGTATGATTTTGAAGATATGCATGATTAATTCAATTAAAAAAATAATAGAAATAGATTATAGTATTAGCGTATGTATGTACATTTTCTAATAATTATTTTTGAACTACTTTAAACTAATTTTTTTATAAACAATATTAATAAATTCTAATTTTGCTATTACATCGTTTCCCCCACATTTTAACAATATTAAAGGCACACGACACAGTTATACGAAAATCATACTGCATTATTATATATATTTAAAAATTTTCGACCAACAAAGTGTATATTGTGATTGAAATAACTAACCCAACTACAGACTAAACTAAACCACTACTACTAAAGAACTACTACATGCATTTTTCAGTTTCTTTCACGATTTTATAACACCCCCAAACGAAATACAAATATTAATTTACAAAATTGAATTTGCCCGAAAATCGTGAAAGACACAGAAAAAATAAACTAGCGACGTATTTGTGTTACTAGGTATCAATTGTTGGTGAAAAATTTATAAATACATAGTAATGCCCTCATTTACACGATATTTTGGAAAATTCATACGAGATTTGTTCACAACTAGAAACGAGTATTAGCAAAAACTATTTAAATGTAATGAGAAATCAAATTTTTATTGTTAATAATTAAAGTTTTTAATTTATAAAATTAAATTAAACATTAATTTATGATTGTAATTAATAAATATTGAAATATAATTTTAAAAAATTTGATATTTAAGTGTAGTAGTGAGTCAAAGGTTGATTGTTTTTAGTTAAGTGAAAAATGTCCATTTTAAAATTATTAAAATATTTCTAATTAATATATGTTATGTAGTATGTATGATTGTATGTATGTATGTATTTATTTATTTAAGAAATTCAAAAAAAAATAAAAAATTAATAGATAATTAAAATATATTTAATTTTAATTTAAATTAAAGCACTATTTAGTCAATTTTATTTAAGTGACTCTATATTTTGTATTCCTGTTTTAATTATTATTTGACTTTGTAGAAAATAAAAAATTATTTAAACTTGAAAAATATTCAAGTACCAATTGAATGAGAATTTTGAAAATAAAGAATACAAAATTGCAAAAAAAAATAATAAAAATCTACTTAAAAACTCACGGTTTGAAAAATTACTCTAGAAGTCTTGACTGCAGCATTCCCACGATGTCCTGGCCTGAAGATTAATAGTCCTGATGGTCCTGGAAGTTTCCATAGGTCCTTCGAACTGCATCTTAATGTCTTTTTAATAATATCGCAAATAACCGATCACGCACGCGCCACGAAAACAAAACGAATACACGAAATTCTAGTTTTCGAAAATGAATCGCGTTCAAAAACTACCCGGAGGAACTACGCGAAAAGTCTATTCCCATCTAAGAATATTTCGATCGCAAATTATTCACGAACAAGGCGTGATTCGACGAGCACAACACTCCGCGCATAAACCCGCACTGACAAAAAATAGAAATAATTATCAAATAAATAAATAATTGTTTAATAAAAATTTCTAAATAATTTTCTATAATTTAATCACACAAATATTCCTTTGTAAGTCATTAAATATATTTGGATATAATTTTATATACAATAGTGTAACAAAACTGAGGTTGCATAAGTAATTATGTTTGCGTGTGTTTTTGCGTGCTTACATGTGTGTGTGTGCATGCGGTGAGTCACGCGTATAGAATGTGTTTACACAATGTGTTTATATGATGACGTGGAGTCCGTGTGCGCTCTGTGTGTATGTATGTGTCGAAGATTCTACGGAGACTCTAGATTGTTGTAGAAGGATTGGTTGCAGCATATAAGGCGCTACGAGCAACGGGAGAGATCAGTCATCATGAAATAGTCGATCTAGTAAGATCGTGTAGTCGGTCCCGTTGGGCCGAACAGTGATGGCTCAGTTAGTTATCGCCAGATAGCCGATTTGGTTACATCGTAGTAATTGGATCAAGCGGTGATAATAAGTGGAAATAAATAATAGTGTAATATAAATATGTAGATATAAATGTGTGCAAGTATAAGTGAATATGGTGTTAGTTCATAAGTTGTGTTATTGTCAGTCCGATAGGTGTAAGATTAATTATAAGTAATGTAAATAGTGTAATTGTTTGTTTAGCTCCGCTCGGCTAACCATTGTTGTTGTACAGTTATTGTTATTTAGTGTTTAAGTGTTGTAAATAAATACTAGTCAAAATACAATCGCAAATATGGTGGTAATTATTTTAATACATTTCCAATATTGTTCGGACTGCCTCGACACGAATTCAAATTCACGTTACAATAGTATTGTCTGTTTATTTACTATAAATATCATTTGTTAATTTGTGGAACTTGTTAGTTACTATTTCGAATTTTATTTATTGCATTTCTTTTTTGAATAATTATTACCGAAATTGAAAATTTTGAAAATTACATTTTTAAAGAAAAAATAATGAATTTAGAATAGTAAATAGTGATTCGAAATAGGTTAAGCCTTGCCACCTCATCAAGGTCCTGTTCCACCTAGGCAAGGTTCTAAAACAAAACACACGATTAATGCCTAAAAAGCCCTACCTAAACAACGCATTTAGAAAACTCCAATTGCAACGACATTTCTTGCATTACGAAAGCAGTCTTAATAAATGCACGATCTAGGGTACCTGAAAAGCAAAAGCCGATTCTGTAGCGTAGAAATAAACCTGAAATAAACCTGAAAATGCATTATTAGTGAGTACAAACCCCTTGTTGTTCTATCTGCAAGAAAACAACAAAAAAATTAGTACATAGAAAAATACGCTACAGAATGCGGCCCCTGAAAACAATTGCACAGATTTCACTGCAAAAATAATCTTTATTCGATTAGAATCACAGCTAATTTCTGCACGATTAGCCTGCCTACCCCAACACAGAAACGGAACTTAAAACTAACACATAAATTTCCTGAAAGAAAACACAATATGATTAGCCTGCCTAACTTCCAGGAATTTTTAAGCGCGCAATATTTCATTCCTAACAACCTGAAACCCCCCCTGCAGATTTCCTGGAATTTGGGGAAGAGAACGACAAAATTCGCGGCTGAAAAAAAAAACATACATAAATATACATACAAATATACACAACAAATAAAAAATGATGATGGCGGCCTAGTGAAATACTTGTGAATCCGCAACTGGTGGAGTCCATATAGAAATACAACGTCGACAACAGGTAAGTGAAGCGATGGCATTGGTTATTCTGATATCGAAGATGATTTAATAAAACAAATTTCGCTGGTCACTAGACATCGATGTACGACGCTAGTACTTGCAGCGATCTGGATACAGCGAATGAAATAAGAAATAGGAAATAAATACAAGAATCCATTTATAAATTAAGAACCAAAATCAAGAACCAAACGTATGAATGCTTCACCAGACGCACCGAATCGATCGCTGGTCCTTCACATTCGAGTTGAGATTAATTAAGCAACTAATTCAACCCTTAAACAAAATGAACAGCTTCACTTGCAAATATAAGTCAGAATTTCTCAGACGGCCACCGACTCGTATTATGCCGGTATGGGTTTTCCATGAATGGTGCAAATTTTTGTCCACTTGCAAAGTTGCAATTTGTTGAAAGCTTTTTGCTTTTTCAACTCTGTTTGAAATTGTTGTATATATATATATATATATATATATATATATATATATATATATATATATATATATAAATTTATTATTTTGCCCAAGCCAAACCGCGTAAGCGATGTAGTTAATCTATGGTTGCAATTTATTGAAAGCTTTTTTCAACTCTGTTTGAAATCTCGTTGTATACTTTCTCCTTCTTGCTGTATTCGTAAAGCAAATTTTTGTTATTCAGCTATTGCACCGGGTAGCGGTTTTAGGTAAATTCGGCGCTGTTAAACTTCTTAACTTGCTCCAAGACGTTTATTAATAATTGTTCATTCTTCATTTTTATAGTTAATAATTAAAGTTTTGCATGTAATCCGTCTTATAAGCCCAAGCTAAACCAAGTTCACAAAACACATGTGAGGGAAGCGCAGGGACAGATTCTATGAGTGTCTGTTTGCGTCCACAAGCACAAATGCATGTGACCTGATTCAACTTTTCGTAGCAGCCGACGATCACTTGCAAAATTGCGATTTATTGAAAGCTTTTTCAACTCTGTTTGAAATCTCGTAGTATACTTTTTCTCCTTCTTGCTTGTATTCTTTTGTTTTAGGTAAATTCGGCGCTGTTAAACTTGTTAACGTATGGTATAGTTTTGCTTTGAGATAGTTTATTAATAATTGTACACGTATTTTATCCTTTTCCGATGTATCTCCCGTCAGGTTTCTCAATTCCAAATGGTTTTCGAATCGTTGTAAATAATTTTCGAAAGTTTCATTTGTATCATCAAGATATTATACGTAAATTCATTTGACGTTTGAGCCGCTTTGCGCTCTGTAAGTATTTTACTGTATTATTTTCATATTTTCGATATTTGTTTTATTAATACTGAAACCATTTGTAACATTGATTATTCCATTTTTTTTTTTGTATAGGAAGGTTGGTATGGATTTTAGGAATCGCCTAGAGGGCTATCAAGGCTTTGGGTTAAAAAAGAAGCCCCTGAATCATGGAATAATTTGAGGTGCGGAACACGTAGGAACATTTTCGAAAAAGTCAGAAGAAAGAGTAAAGAACGATGAAAGAAAATGATATAGAAATCATTTAATAAAACAGATTTCGCTGGTCACTAGACACCGATGCGCTAGTCCTTACAGCGATCTGTTTTTTCTAGAATAAATTCTAGTAACCGAAGAACAAGATTGATGAGATGCTGGAATTGTGGTAAAATCGGACACATCCGAAACCAAGCTAAACCCTAAAAATCAGAACAACCAACACTTGATGAACTGAAAACGCCGTTGATCGAAGGACAGGACTACAATTTGTAGTCCCTTTGAGGAGCATTCAAATTTAAAATAAAATTTTGTATTATAAATTTTTTTTAAAAAACTTTAAAGTGTTTGCTTACTGAACTATAAATTTGGAATTTTATCTCTGAATATTTTAATTTTCATATCAACAAATTTTTAAATAATAATGTAACGTTTATCAAATTTTAAATAAATATTGTCAAATACTTATGAAAATAAAATTAGAAAAATTAATAAAATTCTCACTATAAAATTTTGAAAAATATTATAAATTAATGTATATATTATAATATATTAATATAATAATATATATTATTAATAAAAATTAATTAAAATAAATTTGGAATAGAATATTTATATATATTATATGCTCCTTGGTCCGAAGAAATTGTTCGGAAGTGGTACTGTATTATTTTACACGATTTTATTATTAAAAGTTTCCAAGTAGTAGGAATAGAAGAGCATGCTATGAAAGGAATTATAAATGTGTATGAAGCGAAAGTTGCTTATTTGGATAGGAATGTTTGGAGGAGACTGATTTCGGGTTAATGGAAAGAGTTTGTGCTTCACCCTTTTGGGTACATGGCGTAATTGTGTATGTATGTATGTATGTAATTCTTTGACAAATTCTTCTTCAACTTCTTTAAAACTCTCTACGGTTCTCTAAGCTCTCCTGCAGGAAACACTCGAAAACTGCTGCTGCGGCTGCTGCTAAATATTGCTCCTTCAGATCTCTCGATCTGCACCAGGTTCCTCGTTGAAGATGATGTGATAAATTCACTACGAATTCAACCATATTTGTCTAATTACGATTAGACAAATATGGTATCGTAGGCAGTAAATTTCTTCGGACGTGTAACTTTGTAAACCAACTATACTTATTTAATAATAAAATTAAATAAATATAATTAGTTATAACCGATTAAATTTCGGATTGTGTTAATTTTTAATTTTAATCTCGCGAGCAAGATACCACTTCCGATGACTTAAAACTAACGAATAAAATTGAAATAAATAGTGCGATCTTTTTACTGAATTATTACAGGTAAATTATTTAAAATTAATTGTGTAGTAATTGAATTTAAATTTTTGAAACGTGTGTGTGTTTTAGTTATTTAGTGTGATTTTGAAGATATGCATGATTAATTCAATAAAAAAATAATAAAAATAGATTAGAGTATTAGCGTATGTATGTACATTTTCTAATAATAATTTTTGAATTTCTTTAAACTAATTTTTTTATAAACAATATTAATAAATTCTAATTTTGCTATTACATGGTTTCCCCACATTTTAACAATATTAAAGGCACACGACACAGTTATACGAAAATCATACTGCATTATTATATATATTTAAAATTTTTCGACCAACAAAGTGTATTTTGTGAGTGAAATAACTAACCCAACTACAGACTAAACTAAACCACTACTACTAAAGAACTACTACATGCATTTTTCAGTTTCTTTCACGATTTTATAACACCCCCAAACGAAATACAAATATTAATTTAGAAAATTGAATTTGCCCGAAAATCGTGAAAGACACAGAAAAAATAAACTAGCGACGTATTTGTGTTACTAGGTATCAATTGTTGGTGAAAAATTTATAAATACATAGTAATGCCCTCATTTGCACGATATTTTGGAAAATTCATACGAGATTTGTTCACAACTAGAAACGAGTATTAGCAAAAACTATTTAAATGTAATGAGAAATCAAATTTTTATTGTTAATAATTAAAATTTTTAATTTATAAAATTAAATTAAACATTAATTTATGATTGTAATTAATAAATACTGAAATATAATTTTAAAAAATTTGATATTTAAGTGTAGTAGTGAGTCAAAGGTTGATTGTTTTTAGTTAAGTGAAAAATGTTCATTTTAAAATTATTAAATATGTCTAGTAAAAATAAAAATGTAATATATATATATATATATATATATATATATATATATATATATATATATATATATATATATATATATATATATAGTAAGTGAGTGTCTTGTGGACGATAGTAAATATTTGCAAAGTGATAAAAACAAAAGAGAATGCGACAGTTTTCGAGTAATAAAAATAGAAGAGCATGTAGGAGAGATATTATGAATGTGATTGACGCTAAAGTTGCTTGTCTGATGACGGCGGCTTTCACTTAATTTCCAATTAAATCAGATGATCAATAACCAAATCGCAAAAGTCATATTTCTATTTAATATATGTTATGTAGTATGTATGATTGTATGTATGTATGTATTTATTTATTTAAAAAAATTTAAAAATTTATATATGTATATAAAAAAATATCACTAGATAATTATTTAATTTCAAAAAAATTAAAAAATTAATAGATAATTAAAATATATTTAATTTTAATTTAATTTAAAGCACCATTTAGTCAATTTTATTTAGGTGACTCTATATTTTGTATTCCTGTTTTAATTATTATTTAAAACTTCAAAAATATTCAAGTATCAATTGAATGAGAATTTTGAAAATAATGAATACAAAATTGCAAAAAAAAATAATAAAAATCTACTTAAAAACTCACGGTTTGAAAAATTACTCTAGAAGTCTTGACTGCAGCATTCCCACGATGTCCTGGCCTGAAGATTAATAGTCCTGATGGTCCTGGAAGTTTCCATAGGTCCTTCGAACTGCATCTTAATGTCTTTTTAATAATATCGCAAATAACCGATCACGCACGCGCCACGAAAACAAAACGAATACACGAAATTCTAGTTTTCGAAAATGAATCGCGTTCAAAAACTACCCGGAGGAACTACGCGAAAAGTCTATTCCCATCTAAGAATATTTCGATCGCAAATTATTCACGAACAAGGCGTGATTCGACGAGCACAACACTCCGCGCACAAACCCGCACTGACAAAAAATAGAAATAATTATCAAATAAATAAATAATTGTTTAATAAAAATTTCTAAATAATTTTCTATAATTTAATCACACAAATATTCCTTTGTAAGTCATTAAATATATTTGGATATAATTTTATATACAATAGTGTAACAAAACTGAGGTTGCATAAGTAATTATGTTTGCGTGTGTTTTTGCGTGCTTACATGTGTGTGTGTGCATGCGGTGAGTCACGCGTATAGAATGTGTTTACACAATGTGTTTATATGATGACGTGGAGTCCGTGTGCGCTCTGTGTGTATGTATGTGTCGAAGATTCTACGGAGACTCTAGATTGTTGTAGAAGGATTGGTTGCAGCATATAAGGCGCTACGAGCAACGGGAGAGATCAGTCATCATGAAATAGTCGATCTAGTAAGATCGTGTAGTCGGTCCCGTTGGGCCGAACAGTGATGGCTCAGTTAGTTATCGCCAGATAGCCGATTTGGTTACATCGTAGTAATTGGATCAAGCGGTGATAATAAGTGGAAATAAATAATAGTGTAATATAAATATGTAGATATAAAAGTGTGCAAGTATAAGTGAATATGGTGTTAGTTCATAAGTTGTGTTATTGTCAGTCCGATAGGTGTAAGATTAATTATAAGTAATGTAAATAGTGTAATTGTTTGTTTAGCTCCGCTCGGCTAACCATTGTTGTTGTACAGTTATTGTTATTTAGTGTTTAAGTGTTGTAAATAAATACTAGTCAAAATACAATCGCAAATATGGTGGTAATTATTTTAATACATTTCCAATATTGTTCGGACTGCCCCGACACGAATTCAAATTCACGTTACAATAGTATTGTCTGTTTATTTACTATAAATATCATTTGTTAATTTGTGGAACTTGTTAGTTACTATTTCGAATTTTATTTATTGCATCTCTTTTTTGAATAATTATTACCGAAATTGAAAATTTTGAAAATTACATTTTTAAAGAAAAAATAATGAATTTAGTATAGTAAATAGTGATTCGAAATAGGTTAAGCCTTGCCACCTCATCAAGGTCCTGTTCCACCTAGGCAAGGTTCTAAAACAAAACACACGATTAATGCCTAAAAAGCCCTACCTAAACAACGCATTTAGAAAACTCCAATTGCAACGACATTTCTTGCATTACGAAAGCAGTCTTAATAAATGCACGATCTAGGGTACCTGAAAAACAAAAGCCGATTCTGTAACGTAGAAATAAACCTGAAATAAACCTGAAAATGCATTATTAGTGAGTACAAACCCCTTGTTTTTCTATCTGCAAGAAAACAACAAAAAAATTAGTACATAGAAAATTACGCTACAGAATGCGGCCCCTGAAAACAATTGCACAGATTTCACTGCAAAAATAATCTTTATTCAATTATAATCACAGCTAATTTCTGCACGATTAGCCTGCCTACCCCAACGAGAAACGGAACTTAAAACTAACACATAAATTTCCTGAAAGAAAACACAATATGATTAGCCTGCCTAACTTCCAGGAATTTCTAAACGAGCAATATTTCATTCCTAACAACCTGAAACCCCCCCTGCAGATTTCCTGGAATTTGGGGAAGAGAACGACAAAATTCGCGGCTGAAAAAAAAAAACATACATAAATATACATAAAAATATACACAACAAATAAAAAATGATGATGGCGGCCTAGTGAAATACTTGTGAATCCGCAACTGCTGGAGTCCATATAGAAATACAACGTCGACAACAGGTAAGTGAAGCGATGGCATTGGTTATTCTGATATCGAAGATGATTTAATAAAACAAATTTCGCTGGTCACTAGACATCGATGTACGACGCTAGTACTTGCAGCGATCTGGATACAGCGAATGAAATAAGAAATAGGAAATAAATACAAGAATCCATTTATAAATTAAGAACCAAAATCAAGAACCAAACGCATGAATGCTTCACCAGACGCACCGAATCGATCGCTGGTCCTTCACATTTGAGTTGAGATTAATTAAGCAACTAATTCAACCCTTTGGTGCAAATTTTTGTCCACTTTCAAAGTTGCAATTTGTTAAAAGCTGTTTCAACTCTGTTTGAAATTGTTGTATATATAAATTTATTATTTTGCCCAAGCCAAATCGCGTAAGCGATATAGTTAATCTATGGGTGCAATTTATTGAAAGCTTTCTTCAACTCTGTTTGAAATCATTGTATACTTTCTCCTTCTTGCTGTATTCGTAAAGCAAATTTGTGTTATTCAGCTATTGCACCGGGTAGCGGTTTTAGGTAAATTCGGCGCTGTTAAACTTCTTAACTTGCTCCAAGACGTTTATTAATAATTGTTCATTCTTCATTTTTATTGTTAATAATTAAAGTGTTGCATGTAATCCGTCTTATAAGCCCAAGCCGGACCAAGTTCACAAAACACATGTGAGGGAAGCGCAGGGACAGATTCTATGAGTGTCTGTTTGCGTCCACAAGCACAAATGCATGTGACCTGATTCAACTTTTCGTAGCAGCCGACGATCACTTGCAAAATTGCGATTTATTGAAAGCTTTTTCAACTCTGTTTGAAATCTCGTTGTATACTTTTTCTCCTTCTTGCTTGTATTCTTTTGTTTTAGGTAAATTCGGCGCTGTTAAACTTGTTAACGTATGGTATAGTTTTGCTCCGAGATAGTTTATTAATAATTGTACACGTATTTTATCCTTTTCCGGTGTATCTCCCGTCAGATTTCTCAATCTCAAATGGTTTTCGAATCGTTGTAAATAATTTTCGAAAGTTTCATTTCTATCATCAAGATATTATACGTAAATTCATTTGACGTTTGAGCCGCTTTGCGCTCTGTAAGTATTTTACTGTATTATTTTAATATTTTCGATATTTGTTTTATTAATACTGAAACCATTTGTAACATTGATTATTCCATGTTTTTTTTTTGTATAGGAAGGTTGGTAAGGATTTTAGGAATCGCCTAGAGGGCTATCAAGGCTTTGGGTTAAAAAAGAAGCCCCTGAATCATGGAATAATTTGAGGTGCGGAACACGTAGGAACATTTTCGAAAAAGTCAGAAAAAAGAGTAAAGAACGATGAAAGAAAATGATATAGAAATCATTTAATAAAACAGATTTCGCTGGTCACTAGACACCGATGCGCTAGTTCTTACAGCGATCTGTTTTTTCTAGAATAAATTCTAGTAACCGAAGAACAAGATTGATGAGATGCTGGAATTGTGGTAAAATCGGACACATCCGAAACCAAGCCAAACCCTAAAAAACAGAACAACCAACACTTGATGAACTGAAAACGCCGTTGATCGAAGGACAGGACTACAATTTGTAGTCCCTTTGAGGAGCATTCAAATTTAAAATAAAATTTTGTATTATAAATTTTTTTTAAAAAAAACTTTAAAGTGTTTGCTTACTGAACTATAAATTTGGAATCTTATCTCTGAATATTTCAATTTTCATATCAACAAATTTTTAAATAATAATGTAACGTTAATCAAATTTTAAATAAATATTGTCAAATACTTTAAAAAAAAAAAAAATTAGAAAATTCTCACTATAAAATTTTGAAAAATATTATAAATTAATGTATAAACTACCATATATTATTAATAAAAATTAATTAAAATAAATTTGGAAAAGAATATCTATATATATTATATGCTCCTTGGTCCGAAGAAATTGTTCGGAAGTGGTACTATATTATTTTACACGATTTTATTATTAAATGTTTTCTTTGACGTGTACTTAAGTTTCCAAGTAGTAGGAATAAAAAAGCATGCTATGAGAAGAATTATGAATGTGTATGAAGCGAAAGTTGCTTATTTGGATAGGAATGTTTGGATGAGACTGATTTCAGGTTAATGGAAAGAGTTTGTGCTACACCCTTTTGGGTACATGGCGTGATTGTGTATGTATGTAATTCTTTGACGAATTCTTCTACAACTTCCTTGAAAATCTCTCCGGTACTCTAAGCTCTGCTGCAGGAAACACTCAAAAACTGCTGCTGCGGTTGCTGCTAGATATTGCTCCTTCAGATCTCTCGATCTGCACCAGGTTCTTCGTTGAAGATGATATGATAAATTCACTACGAATTCAACCATACTGGTCTAATTACGATTAGACAAATATGGTATCGTAGGCAGCAAATTTCTTCGGACGTGTAACTTTGCAAACCAACTATACTTATTTAATAATAAAATTAAATAAATATAATTGGTTATAACCGATTAAATTTCGGATTGTGTTAATTTTTAATTTTAATCTCGCGAGCAAGATACCACTTCCGATGACTTAAAACTAACGAATAAAATTGACATAAATAGTGTGATCTTTTTACTGAATTATTACAGGTAAATGATTTAAAATTAATTGTGTAATAATTGAATTTAAATTTTTGAAACGTGTGTGTATGTTTTAGTTATTTATGTGATTTTGAAGATATGCATGATTAATTCAATAAAAAAAAAAAATAGAAATAGATTAGAGTATTAGCGTATGTATGTACATTTTCTAATAATAATTTTTGAACTACTTTAAACTTATTTTTTTATAAACAATATTAATAAATTCTAATTTTGCTATTAGATCGTTTCCCCACATTTTAACAATATTAAAGGCACACGACACAGTTATACGAAAATCATACTGCATTATTATATATATTTAAAATTTTTCGACCAACAAAGTGTATTTTGTGATTTAAATAACTAACCCAACTGCACACTAAACTAAACTACTACTACTAAAGAACTACTACATGCATTTTTCAGTTTCTTTCACGATTTTATAACACCCCAAACGAAATACAAATATTAATTAGAAAATTGAATTTGCCCGAAAATCGTGAAAGACACAGAAAAAATAATCTGGCGACGTATTTGTGTTACTACGAGTAGGTATCAATTATTGGTGAAAAATTTATAAATACATAGTAATGCCTCATTTGCACGATATTTTGGAAAATTCATACGAGATTTGTTCACAACTAGAAACGAGTATTAGCAAAAACTATTTAAATGTAATGATAAATCAAATTTTTATTGTTAATAATTAAAGTTTTATGATTGTAATTAATAAATACTGAAATATAATTTTAAAAAATTTGATATTTAAGTGTAGTAGTGAGTCAAAGGTTGATTTTTTTTAGTTAAGTGAAAAATGTCCATTTTAAAATTATTAAAATATTTCTATTTAATATATGTTATGTAGTATGTATGATTGTATGTATGTATGTATTTATTTATTTAAGAAATTTTAAAAATTTATATATGTATATAAAAAAATATCACTAGATAATTATTTAATTTCAAAAAAATTAAAAAATTAATAGATAATTAAAATATATTTAATTTTAATTTAAATTAAAGCACTATTTAGTCAATTTTATTTAAGTGACTCTATATTTTGTATTCCTGTTTTAATTATTATTTGACTTTGTAGAAAATAAAAAATTATTTAAAACTTGAAAAATATTCAAATACCAATTGAATGAAAATTTTGAAAATAAAGAATACAAAATTGCAAAAAAAAAATAATAAAAATCTACTTAAAAACTCACGGTTTGAAAAATTACTCTAGAAGTCTTGACTGCAGCATTCCCACGATGTCCTGGCCTGAAGATTAATAGTCCTGATGGTCCTGGAAGTTTCCATAGGTCTTTCGAACTGGATCTTAATGTCTTTTTAATAATATCGCAAATAACCGATCACGCACGCGCCACGAAAACGAAACGAATACACGAAATTCTAGTTTTCGAAAATACTTCGCGTTCAAAAACTACCCGGAGGAACTACGGGAAAAGTCTATTCCCATCTAAGAATATTTCGATCGCAAATTATTCACGAACAAGGCGTGATTCGACGAGCACAACACTCCGCGCATAAACCCGCACTGAAAAAAATAGAAATAATTATCAAATAAATAAATAAACTACAAATTAACCATAAATTCTACATTTTTATTTTTCTTACCATTAAAAATATTTAGCTATATTCAAATTTAAAACAATAATAACAAAATAAAAGTATAAAAATAATCAAAATAAAAAATCCTTCAGAAATCAGTACTATTAAAATAAATCGGTTTTGGGTTGTAATTTTATAAATAATCGACGTTTCGACAAACTCGACTTATATCATCAGAAAAAAATTGTTTAAATTATATATATATATATATATATATATATATATATATATATATATATATATATATATACAGGGTGATTTATTAGTTCAGAATATAAAGATTTAACCCAAATCACTTAGATAAAATGTTGCTCCTTACTGAGCTACAGGGTGTTTTATTTAAAAATTTAAAAACGATTTTTGCCCAGTACTTTAAAACTATTTGACGTATCCTTATTATACTTGGCACGAAGTGTAGGTACCGTACACCATACTAAATTATGTTAAATAAAAGTTTCTGGCTATTTCCAGTGGCGTACAGCAGGGGCAAGTGAGAGGTTGATCCTTCCTAAATTTTACGCCACTGGCGGAATTGTCATTTTAGCACAATTTTTTCGATTCTCCAATACTTTCTGTGTAAAAAACATACTATTCCTTTGTAAAGATAAAGATAGGATTTTTCGAGATATTTAAATTTAAACATTAAGCTGCACCCTTGGGATTTTTTCATAATTTGCTCAAAAAAATCTGACAAAATTCAGTAAAATAGAGAAAAAAATAAGCTACATAATAACTAAGTAACTTTTTTCTCTAACTCATTCTGGGTTGACAGAAAAAATTATTGAAAATTCATATTTTTTGTTTGTTAAAAATATTAATTTTCAAAAATTTTTCCTGCCAAACCAGAATAAGTTAGAGAAAAAAGTTACTTAGTTATTATGTAGCTAATTTTTTTCTCTATTTTACTGAATTTTTTCAGATTTTTTTGAGCAAATTTTGAAAAAATCCCAAGGGTGCGTCTTATGTTTAACTTTAAATATCTCAAAAAATAGTGACTTTATCGTTACGAAGGAAGAGTATGTTTTTTACACAGAAAGTACTGGAGAATCGAAAAATTGTGCTAAAATGACAATTCCGCCAGTGGCGTAGAATTTAGGAAGGATCAACCTCTCACTTGCCCCTGTTGTACGCCACTGGAAAAAGCCAGAAACTTTTATTTAACATAATTTAGTATGGTGTACGGTACCTACACTTCCTGCCAAGTATGATAAGGATACGTCAAATAGTTGTAAAGTACTGGGCAAAAATCGTTTTTAAATTTTTAAATAAAACACCCTGTAGCTCAGTAAAGAGCCACATTTTATCTAAGTAATTTGCGTTAAATCTTAATATTCTGAGTTAAAATATTTCCAATTACTAATAAATCACCCTATATATATATATATATATATATATATATATATATATATATATATATATATATATATATATAAATATTACGAACATATATATCGATATCCAGAATCCAATTGAAACAATAAATTTTCACTTATAGCGATGCAAAATTATTAAATAATTACTGAAAAATTATACCTCTACTACTGCCATCTTGCCTTGTTACATCAATGACTTGTTACATCAAGAATTACGTAAATATTAAAATTAAATAAATTATCAGAATTAGACTTCGTCAAATATCCACACATATTCAATTTTGAATAACAATTAAAAATATTAAGTTGTACGACCCGAAAATATGAGCAAATTAATTTAATCTAAATTAATTAAAAATCATGGTGGCCATGTTGGCTGCTCGCCACACGGTAAAACAATAGAGCGCGTCACCCTGGCAGCCATTATTAAAAAAAATGAATTTAAAAGTGAAAATTATTAAATCCATAGTTACAAAGTTAAAATTCTATTAAAATCTTACGTTTAAACATGTAACGCGACAGTTAAAAGAGAAATATTACCTATTTTACCATTTCTTATTAGATTTTATTGAAGAATTTGTCACCTAATAAGACATGAACTTGAACACGATTTATGCAAATTAGTAGTTAATAACGCGGAGATTTTTACCCTCCAATACGATTTACGATCTATAAATATCTTTTATCGATAAATAAAAGCGTTTTACTCACCTGAAGACGAAATCTCCTGCACTTAATTGGAAGGTGGAACCCACCGCAGGTCACTAGTCGAGAGATACGACTCAAATGGGCGGGAACCACGACCTACCTTGATCTGTTTTAATAGATTTCTGCAAGGTGTCACTAATGGCGGATTTAAGAGTAAATGCGGTAAAAATATTATATTGAACAAATAAAATAAAAATAATGTTTTTAATAACACAATGTTATTTGATATCATTTGAAAATATTAAAAGCACTGCTTTTGATTAAGTATAATTGTTTGTTGACAAGTATCTGTTTTTTTCTTCATACCATAAGAAGTAATGTCATTTGTAGTTTGACATTTTGAGTACGTATGATTGAAATTAAATATAATGGAGATTTCACCGCCCCATTAAACCTCTCAGAGGAGTTAAACCAGTGAAAAAACTGTAAATATTTATATATTTTTATTCCGATCAACTATCATTTACCTATTACATTTTTTCGAGTGATTTATTAATGTCCGTAATTTGAACATCAACCAGTAAAATCAACGAACATGCAGTTTTATAACTCAATTTTTTAAAGGTATTGTAGTTATTCGGAAGTTTATCGGCTCAAGTGAATGAATATAGAAATATACGACGTGTTGAGAGCATTTAGACGCTTGTAAAGTTGTGTTGCATTGTCGTAGAGATGAGTCGAAATAATTGTAGTTTGAAGGGTTAGAATATAAATGTATGTTACAAGTTTAAGATCTTATAATCTTATTTAATCTCATTTAATTTTTTGCTAATTCTAATAATGTTTTAGTGAGCTAATAACAGAGATTCCAAATTGAGTGGTTGAATAATTATCAAACGAATATTATTTACGTGCGACGCGTGCAGCTCATTTACTAGTTAATGCAGTTTTGTTAGCAAGAGACAGTTTGAAAAGTGTCAAAGGAATTATTGCGTTTAATACGAAATTGGATTATAAAAACAGGTAAGATTCAGTTTATAAGTACATAATTATCTTTGAGTTATTTTAAAATACCTATATGTTGTTAAGCGAATTCTTTTATAATCCAATTCGAACTTGGTTTAATCGGATTTATTTTATGATTCAGGTCAAAGGAATCGAAAGTGTTTCTTAATATTGAAGAAGATTTAAATCGTAATCCTGCAGTAGATTCTAGTCATCCTGTGGCTATTTTGGTTAAATTGTCTTGCTTAAACGAGAAAAATAGCCAGTTGTAATTGAGGTTAGGTTCATTTATATATTATTTAATCTTGTGCGATGTGTTTCGGGAGTACGATATTATTGGCAATATTTTAGGAGTAATTCAAACTCTGTATGATGGAAGTGAAGCTACTGTACGAGTTGATGGTTGTTTAAGTGATGTTAATGTGAAACAAAGATGTGTAATGTCACTTTGGATATTTAATTTATATATCGTCTACGTTCAGGCAAAACTCATTAACTCCAAAATTGTACTTTTGGAGTTATATACATCACTGGATTCAGCTCGTCATGCTCTATAATCAGGCAAAACTCACTAACTCCAAAACTGACTTTATATTTTCTTACAATGGAATATGTATTCCTCACTAAATCCGTATGAGTACTTTTATATACAGGCAAATATCATCAAGTGCACTTAGTTATTAACGCTCTATAGCAGAACAAAAATGATGGTCAGGCAAAACTACATAGGTGCACTTAGTTAGTTTTGCCTGGTTCTTCTCGCGGTAACGTGTATAAACTCCTCGTTTTTATTGAATTTATAGTTTTCTGTGGGATTTATATGTGCAGTATTTCTAAAAACTTTCAAGAAATATGATCTGTAACGTGTGTGGAATAATGTTTACAGATAGAAACAAACTTTTAATGCATTTAGCAAAGTGTAAACAAAAAAGTAGTGATTTAACCTCAATTACTGAAAAACCTGTTTTCGCTCATTTAACTGACGAAATTGTTGTTAATCAGATCACGGTGAGTAGGTTAATTATTAATTAGTTAATAGTTAGGCACCTTATTATAGGAATTAATTATTTTTGTTTTTATTTTAGACTAACTCTTCTACTGAGTTTAGCATTCCTATAGCTGGTCATGAAAAATTGAATAGTTTAAACAATACTGATAATTGTATTGAATTTAAAGAATTTATTGTTATTGGAACACAATGTGTCGCTGTACAAGAAGACATTTTAATCGAAACCACTATACAAAATAATGCTGTGCTATTTAAAGAAACTGATGATACATCGGAACATTTAAATAATCAGAATGGAGAGTTTAATAATTTGTCTACATCATCGAATGTAAGTATCATACTTAGATAAAAAGTTCACATTATTACATACATCTTTTTGTAAATCAGTTTGCAAATGTGCATTCATTATTTAAATTTTATGGAATGTGATACGTGACATATTAAATTAGTAGTGCAGAGTGGACCAATATAATATCTAACAAAATAAATTCAAAGTATGTTATTTGTTTCACAGGAGCCTTGTAATAGAGGTATTACTGACCCAGATTGGACACTATTAAATAATGAAGAAGATACAGATTCATTACATGATAATAATATTGAACACATGTCACGCTTATGCGAAACAGAAAGTAATGTAGTGCAGGAAACTATTCCAGAGGAAAGCCCTACAGCTGATGGAGGTTTAGGTGATTATAATTTCTGTTTTTTGACATGATATTTGAATATAGCTATATGAAACTATATATTTGGGAGTCTATCCTTAACATCTTGAAGTTACAATTATTTTACTGCAGTTTTAACAACATATTGTTTCAGGAACAGGAAAAAAGCGAAAGAGATGGTCTAAAGCTGATCCAACAACTTGGTCTCGTTCGGTACAAAAAAAACAAAGAAATACTGGCCAGGCATATATCGTAAAGGGGAAGAATTTTTCTGCAAGGCTACCAAAGCAACCGTGCGACATGAAGTGTAGGTATAAGTGCACTCAAAAGTTTAGTGAAGAAGAAAGGAAGGATTTTTGCTCAAAATATTGGTCCCTTGAACTATACACAAGGAAGAAAGACTTTATTTTAAAACATGTAAAATGCGTTGAACCTGAACGCCGTCGATCAACACTAGGAATTAGAAAACAGAGGAAAGATTCTAAGCAATATTTCTTTTTTAAAAATAGTGTTGAAACTAGAGTGTGTCAGAAATTTTTTTTAAATACTATCTCAATAAGTAATGGTCCAGTTAACTCTGCATTTAAAAACGATTTTAGTTGCGCAACAATGTTTTTAGATGAAGACAAAAGAGGAAAACACATTCCGGCAAACAAACTATCTAACGAGGAAGTAGGAAGAATTAAAACTCACATTGAAAGCTTTCCGTTAACCGAATCACATTATTGTAGGAACAGAACTTCTAGAAAATATCTCGACAGTAAACTGTCGATTATAAAAATGTTTGCGTTATATAAGGAGCAATGTGAAGAAAGGAATAGTAAACCTACAAGCATTACAACTTATAAGCGAATTTTCTGCAATAATTATAACTACGCGTTTTTTAAACCAAGAAAGGATCAGTGTGCTTTATGCACAAAATATAAATTAGCTAATGCAGAATCAAAGATATCCATAGAACAAGAGTATTTAGACCACAGGGAAAGGGAGAAGGAGGCTAATCTCGCAAAAGAAAATGACAAAGAAAAAGCATCAAAGGATCCAACTTTTGTGTCTGTAACCTTTGATATGCAGAGTGTGCTGCAGGTACCGTCCACTGAAGCATCTCCCATGTATTACAGCCGAAAATTAAGTTGCTTTAATTTAACTATTTACGAAAGTGCTCCGCCTAACAATGCCCAATGCTTTGTGTGGAATGAGATAAATGGAAAACGTGGAAGCGTTGAAGTTGGTACCTGCCTTCAAAAATTCCTTAAAGGGTTACCTGCCACAGTAAAAGAAGTCTCTCTATTTAGTGACACATGTGGAGGACAGAACCGGAACCAGAATGTGGTTGCTGTTCTTCTGCATACTGTGCAAACAAGTAATATAGATGTCATTGAGCAAAAATTTTTAGAGTCGGGGCATTCCATGATGCAATGTGACAGTATGCATAGTGCCATAGAGTCAGCAAAGAAACATGTGGCTGTTTATACCATGCATGACTGGATAAACATTTTCCGCGCTGCTCGATCAAAGAGGAATCGAAAGAATGCTCCTCCTTACGTTGTTCACACCCTTCAGTACAATGATTTTAATGACCTTTCATCTTTGGCAAAAAGTGTTTTAAAAAATAAAAAGAAGGACACAGAGGGAAATGTAGTAAATTGGCTGAAGATTAAATGCTTTAGGTTTGAGAAGGTAAATCCTGAATTTGTCTTCTTCAGATATGAGTTTTCTGGAGCATATTCCAAAATCAGTATCTTTGGTCGTGGTGGACATCGAAGTACAGTTCTACCAGAACTAAAAAAAATTTATTCAAATTTATTACCAATTTCTCAAGAAAAATATAATGACCTGAATAAGCTCTGTAGTTCTGGTGTTATACCAACTGAATTTCATCCGTGGTACCGTTCATTACCATTTTCAAAGAAAGTAACGAATCAGAACCCAGAACCGAGCATGGACAGTGATTCAGATTGTGAAGACTAAACAATTATTTAGCGTTATTGATCTTCTTAGTTATTATTTAACAGTTATTTACATTTTATTGAGTATTGATCCTGATTAGTTTATTTGTTAATGTAAAATGATAGTAAAAAAATTAATGAAAAACTAATAAATTCGATTTTATTTTTCAGTTCGTTCTTTTATTAATTTCCTCTTAATTTATTGCTAAACATTTTTTAATGTTGCATGCATTATTTTTTCATTCCAATTTTTTCTATATAAAACATTATTACTTAGAATAATTTTCTAAAATATTAAAATAAGAAAATATAGGTAATAAAGATAAGAATTATGTAATGCAAGAGTTGCAATAATTTTCTACTACAATAACAATAAATTAGAATGAGCAAGCAAAACTCACTAACTCCATCTACACACTTTAGTGTAATTTTTTATTATATCAAACAAAATTTAAATATGACTTAACATATTTCAATTAAAATATAAAATTTAAACTTTCTTTTAGTATAAAAATATGATAACGAATCTTTGAAATGCGAAAGAAAATGATATTCAAAGGCACCAATGCCGACCTCCAAATCTTAATTTCCATTTATCTCAAAACAGTACTTTTGGAGTTAATGAGTTTTGCCTGAACGTAGACGATATGGATGTTCGTCTTCGGAAAGCTTTGTGTGGTAAGGATGATATTATATATAGCTGATTGGGTGTTGTATCTGTTTTAGCGTATGCTGATGACGTGCAGTTGTTTTAGCTGAATCTGAAGAGCAACTGAGAAGAATGATTAATAGAATTAATGTTGTTGGTAAAGATATGAATCTTGTGTTGAATAAGTGCAAAGTTTTAGTTTTTGAGAACGATGACTTGACGACGGATTATAATGTATTTGTTGGTACGGTGCACGTTTAGAGCAGGTTAGATGAGTAGATGTGTATTTGAGTAGTTTATTATCTAGAAATGGTCGTTTTGATCGTGAAATTGAAAGGAGAGTTAATGCTGGTTATAAGTACTTTTGCTAGGAATGTAAATGTTTCCAAAAAAGTCACGTCACGTTTTGAGTATATACAATGCTGCTTTATTGCCTGTATGAGTAGTGAATGTTGAGTTTGGCTGCAAGCATAAAAGAAAAATTACTCTGTGGAAATGATATTTTTACGTGAGATATGTGGTGTAACTACAATAAATCGGGTACGAAATAGATTAGTGTATGATGTTTGTGTTAATCAGTTAAGTTGACTCGGACATCTTGAGAGAATGTTTAATGAACGTTTTGGTTAAAAAGATTTATATGAATGATTTTTGAAGCTATACATTTACGTGGACGTCTGATGAGTAGTTGTAGATGGTATGATTGAGAGAATGGCTTGCATGAGCTAAAGTTTCCAGGTAGTAAGAATAGAAGAGCATGTATGAGAGGAATTATGAATACAGATGAAGCTAAAGTTGCTTGTCTGGATAGGAATGTTTGGAGAAGACTGATTTCCGGGATAATGGGTAATGATTGTCTATGTAGGTAATTACATTTTTTGAATTATATATACAATGATATAATTAATGTTACATATTATACATTAATTTATAATTATAATTATACATTGCATTTATTAATTTTCTTAAATTGATCTAAATAATATTTTTTTGATATTTTACATTTTTAAAACTATTTAAGGCTGGCATTTCTAACTCCGAATAAAATGTTACATGTTATATATACAATGATATAATTAATGTTACATATTATACATTAATTTATAATTATAATTATACATTGCATTTATTAATTTTCTTAAATTGATCTAAATAATATTTTTTTGATATTTTACATTTTTAAAACTATTTAAGGCTGGCATTTCTAACTCCGAATAAAATGTTACATGTTATATATACAATGATATAATTAATGTTACATATTATACATTAATTTATAATTATAATTATACATTGAATTTATTAATTTTTTTAAATTGATCTAAATAATATTTTTTTGATATTTTACATTTTTAAAACTATTTAAAGCTGGCATTTCTCAACTCCGAATAAAATGTTACATGTTTATATATCAATAAAAATCTATTCGTAAGTATTACAGAACTGTTATAATTCGTAGTACAAATATTGTATATAAACAAAACTAAAACATATTTTTGCACACTCACACACACACACACCTGACCTTGATCGTAAAGATTGACCAAGTTCATTGGTTTTCAGGGCCCATCGAATGCGTAATTTTTTTTTATTGTCATTCGACCCACAATTCCAGATGGTTTTCGGTTTTTTCGACGAGGTACGAACGCATTAAGTGCATGCACATCATTGGTTGGAATTCGTTTTGGGTTTTTACCTTTCTATTTATTGGATTCTTCAACACTCAACACATATTTCTTTATATATATATAAACAACTTGACCAACTTGTTTTCATTGTCAGTGTTGAGCAGTTTATCGAACAAGAAACAACACATTGTTTGGGTTATTAACATCGGAATTTTAAGGTATTGTAAATAATTTTTATTATTTGTGCTGCTATTTAAAGATCTTTAAATTATTGGAAAATAAAGATATTATATATATAAGATATAAACTAAGTATTTATATTTTTAGAAATTAAGGAACTTCTCCACAAACTAAATGTTAAGATTTATTCTGAGCCGTTTAAGAAAAATATAATAATTTTTGTTACTTCTGCTCTGCTATTCTGCTATTTAAAGATCTTTAACTTAAATGAGATTTAAAATAATTTAGATTCATCTTTAAAAAATTGGTATTGTCAAAAATCTCATTTGGACATAAATGCACTTGTATAAAATATAAACTGTTAAAAAAGGGTGTTTGGCAGGTACCATATTTCTTTAAATAGTTATTTGGTAAATATTAAAAATCTATAAAATGATTGTTAGACTTAATTAGAATTAATGTTTGCAATTTTTTATATTTAAATGATTTTTGGAAGATAAGAAATTAAATATATACAGAAAAAAATGGTTATTTGTTAATTTTCCACATATTATAGAATTTTTCTTTAGCTCATAGATTTTATATTCATGGAAAATATATTTTTCGTAAATAATATAGATGTAGATAGTACATAAATTATGTTTTTTAATTAATTTTTTTAATTAAATAATAAAATACTTTAGGAATGACTAATAAAATTGATTTTTGTTTTTATAAAATACAAATTTAGATTTAAAAATTATTTACGTCAATATTTTTCAATTAAATATTACAGTTATCAAGCTAATTGATTTATTAGTTTCAAAAATTTTAAAAAATATATACTTTTATTTAAAAAAAAAGTGATAAATAAATTGTAAACTTATATCTGTAATAAGGCTTTTAAATTAAGTTCCGTGTAATTTTTACATAAAATACGACGTTTCGATACGAAAAAGACAAACAATTTTATTTGTCATTGTTAAAGTATTTAATTTGTTTATTAAAATTTTTTTAAGAAAAACGTAATTTATATATTTGTGAAGAAAAGTATTTTATTGTAAAATGCACACTTTCTATGATTTTTTATAATATCTATGAGGTAAAGAAAATATTCTACAAATGGGCAAACTACTTAATGGTAAAATTAACAATTTGGAATATTTACCAATTATCATTTAAAAAGGTGGGGCACCTCACAAACATCCTTTTTAATAATTTATATTTTATACAAATATATTTATGTACAAGTGCGATTTCTAACACTGGCGAAAGATTTCATTTCTATATTAGCAATGTATATATTTAATTTCTTATCTTTCAAAATTATCTAAATATAAAATTTTAAATATTTCTATATTTAAAATATTATAAATTATTAATATTATATTTATTTCTTCATTAAAAAAAAAATTAACTAACGATTTAATTAGTTTATCTAAATAAATTAATGTCGATTTAAGCAAAAAACCAAAATAATATAGTTAAATTTAGCAGTTAAAGCATCTCCGATTGTCATTTAAATTTAAAGGAATTTGAGTGAAAGTTTTTAATTAGTGATCGGAATCGAAATTTACTTTAAAGTTCTTTAAATTAACAGATTTAAACTAAATTTAGTAACCGGAATAGAGGCATAGATGATAAAAATAATTTAAATATTTAAGAATTAAAATTGAAATTGTTGTTGAGAAATAATAAAGATAGATTTACTTAAGTTTACTTTTATTCTAAGTAAATTATTTAGTTTTGTTATTTTTACTGTTATTCCGGTCATCGTATTTAAATTTAAAGATCTTTGCTTTAGCATAAATGAGCTTAAAAAATTTAGATAAAGCAATTTTAAACATTAATCTTTAAGCATAATTTTATTTCTGTTTATATTTAATTTCTTATCTTTTAAAATCATCTAAATATAAATTCTATTTTTCACACTAATTCTAACTAAGTCTAGCAATCATTTTATAGATTTTTTAATTAATAGAAGCCAAATTTAAATTCTGAAAGATTTTTTACAAACCTAGTAACTTGTTTCTGTATTCTGTTTATTTACTGTAAATGTCATTTTTGAGTACGTTGAGTAGATCGATTATTAATAAATATTAAAACAGAAGTAGAACCTAAAGCCGTTTTATTTTAATATAATGAGTTCGGAAAGTTTTTATACTATTTTATTGAATTTGTTAAAATGTTAAAAAAAATTATGTATTATTTTTTCTAATGATGATGTATCTGGATTACATTGAAACGTCGATTACGAATTAAAATTAATACAGAACTAAATCCTGAAGCTTTTTTATTTTGATATAACAAGTTCGGAATAATTCTTTACTATGTTATAACAAATATTATTTTAATAAATTGATTAATTATTATAAAAATATATGTATTACATTTACTGATGTAACATGAATAATTGTTTGTAATTGCATAGAATTATTTCTAATTTTATTTAATTAATAGCTAAGCTACTTGTGTTTATTTATTTTTCAATGAACATACATACATTTAAAAATACTTCAACCTCTAATACGATTTTAATTAAGCATAACAAACAAGATAAAAACTAACATTTAATTTTCGTAATTATAAATCAGTGAACTTTTGGCTAATAATAGAATTTTGTTTTTTTTTTAAAATTATGTATGTAATTTAAACTGTCTGTGCATTGATAATTCATATTTAATTTTTCCAATAACAAATATTACTAGCATTTTTTTCGATTTTTTGTTTTTGGTGTAGTTTCGAGTGATTAATTTTTAATTTTTTTATCAATGTTTTCATTCGCATTAAAAACTTATTTTCTACCAAAACTTAGAACATTTTATTCCTAATTTTATAATATAAACATACTACATAAATTGATACAATAATATAATAATTATTAATTAATTAAAGGTATAATAATTAGAACTATATAATATATGATAGATAATATAATTTATTATTTGAAACATATAATTTTTATGTATGTTTTAATATAATAATAATCGAATGCATCGAAACGAAATAAACCGATAAAAATAAAGGTTTTTTTTCTGTTCTCGGTTCAGTTCCAGTTTGAAGCTTTGATATTTTCACTTGGGATTCTTTTTTACGGAAAAACAATAGAAATGTTTTAATATGTTATTACGATATATTTCCCATCTATATTACGGTTGGTTTGATATTAAAACCAATGACGTCATTGGTTGAAACCGACCTTGTAGTATCAACCAATTATGCTAAATCTTTTTTTTTTCATACGTAAAAATATAAAAATAATAAAGTGGAAGCTATGTAATTATAATACATAAATATTAATTATGGGATACACTATATTACTACATTATCAAAACAAAATTTGCATTTTTTATTTATTTATTTGCATTAATTTTATGACTTATATAAGTACATAAAATAACACGTTTTAAAATCTAACTACGAAACAAGTCTATTTTCCCACATTATCTTCAGAATTAAAAATATGTTGGAATAAAAATTATATTAAAATAAAAAAAGCTTTAGGATTAAGTTCTGTATATATATTTTATTTAAATTTCAATATAGATTCACTGATTTTTACCTTAGGTACTACTTGTACAATTTTTATTTTATATAGTAAAATATTTTTCAGAACTTATTGTATTAATATAAAAACAGTTTTAGGATAAAATTCTGTTATTTATTTATATTAAAACGACGTTTCGACGAAGCTAAATTTTAATGTCATTGATAAAACTTTTGACTTGATTAAGACGATCGTTTAGCTTTCATCGAAATGTCATTTCTATGTAAATAAAAAACAGAATTTTATTCTAAAACTGTTCTTATATTTATTTTATATGTTTATCTATTACTATTATGTCATGTTAGCTATTATATAACATGTATAATTGTTTTTTTTTTTATATAAAGAATGGAATAATTTTTATCATCTAAGAAGGTCGAAAAATTCTAACTAAAAATCTAGATGGGTCTATTTTGTACACACAAAATTGTTTTGCTAGAGAATCCAGGCGCAGTTTCACAATATTTATCATATCAAAATAATTTTCAAAAGTTTTTTATAAAGTTTATAAAAAAAAAATATATATAATTTCTATTGTCCATTTTCTGTTTCAGATGAAACCCCTAAATAATGTAATTTTATTTGCTGTTATATGGAATGCAATGCTTGTATCGAGTAAATCTATTTATACGATAGAAGGCTATTACGACAAACCAGTTGCAGTTCAAACTGGTGTATGGCTGGGTGATGCTAAAGACAAGGAACCAAAAAATGAAGAAGAAAAAATCACTTACATTCCACATGAGCATTGGCTGCAAATGCAAGCAGGTACAAAACAAGCGCATACAGAAGATGAAATTATATATATTCCGCACGATCAATGGATTAAAATACAGGAAGAAAAAAATCTAAAGCATCAGGAAGAGACATATCCGTATATTCCGGCTGATCAATGGGTCGCAACGCAAGAAGACAAGAATCAGAAGCCTAAAGAAGAAGTTATTTCATATATTCCGGCTGATCAATGGGCCGCAATGAAAGAAGCCAAGAATCAGAAGCCTAAAGAAGAAGATATATCATATATTCCGGCTGATCAATGGGTCGCAATACAAAAAGGCAAGAACCAGAAGCCGAAAGAAGAAGATATTTCATATATTCCGGCTGATCAATGGGCCGCAACGCAAAAAGCCAAGAACCAGAAGTCTAAAGAAGAAGATATTTCATATATCCCGGCTGATCAATGGGCCGCAATGAAAGAAGCCAAGAACCAGAAGCCTAAAGAAGAAGATATTTCATATATCCCGGCTGATCAATGGGCCGCAATGAAAGAAGCCAAGAATCAGAAACCTAAAGAAGAAGATATTTCATATATTCCGGCTGATCAATGGGCTGCAATGAAAGAAGCCAAGAATCAGAAGCCTAAAGAAGAAGATATTTCATATATTCCGGCTGATAAATGGGCCGAAATACAAAAAGCCAAGAACCAGAAGCATAAAGAAGAAGATATTTCATATATTCCGGCTGATCAATGGCCCGCAATGAAAGAAGCCAATAATCAGAAGCCTAAAGAAGAAGATATTTCATATATTCCGGCTGATCAATGGGCCGCAACGCAAAAAGCCAAGAACCAGAAGCCTAAAGAAGAAGATATTTCATATATTCCGGCTGATCAATGGGCCGCAATGAAAGAAGCCAAGAATCAGACGCCTAAAGAAGAAACATATCCGTATATTCCGGCTGATCAATGGGCCACAATGCAAGAAGTCAAGAACCAGAAGCCTAAAGAAGAAGATATTTCACATATTCCACAAGAAGAAAAAAATAAAAAACCAGAGATAAAAGAAGTTATCTATGTTCCATTTGAAGAATGGGTAAAAATAAAGACAACTAAAACAAACCAACTTGAAGATAAAAATATTGGACACATACTTAAAGATGAATCAGCAGAAAGTGTTGTAAAAAATGTGGAACCAAACCAATCGCTAGAACATAATGTGTCTGTTGAAAAAATGACATTTACAATCGCGGCTATAGAAAATCCAGATATACTTCTTAAAAATGTTAATGATTTGTTATTGCCAAAACCTTTAGAAATAAATCAGCAAAATGTAGAAACTCTGGGCGTTTCTCTTAATTTACGAAATGCGGCAATGTCAAATACAGACACAGAAGATAAAATTGACTCAAATCCGGAAGAGATCTTAAAGTCTTTAAATGCAGCAATCAGTAAATTACAACTATTGACACCGAAATCAGATGAGTCTGTTGTAACTGAGGATGTAAAAAGTTTGGAAGATTCAATACTTAAAGCTGTCGGTAAATTAAATGTATTTTTATCAGCAATACCTAATAAAAATACTACAACTATTTCAATGAATACTACAACTCAAGCTAGTACTACTGTAAACAATATTACAGTATCTGAGGTTAGTACTACAGGTAGTACAACACCTGTAGTTACTACACCAAGCACAACAACGACATCTAGTACAACTGAAGGTAGTACTACTATTAATATACCTACAACAATATCTAATATTCCAATAAATATTGAACTAAATTCATCCTTTCTTTCAACTGACGATCAACCAAGAAATGATACTGATATTATAAGTTCTTCAACTAATAATGTTGTACAACCGGTAAATACAAGACTTAATTTTCCATCTACGGAAAACAAACAGATGTCGGAATCTGTACGAGAAGCTCTTGAAAAATTACAGAGACTATTTGCAGAATTACCACCAGAATTATCACTAAATCCTAATATTCCAATTCCTGTAACTACACGTAGACCTGTCGCTTTTCCAACAAGATTAACAAATTTTGACAATTCACCATCATTAAACGAATCAGTCATTTCACCACCATTGCCATTACAAAATGCACAAAATCAAACAATTTCATCATCAAATCAACCAATTGCAGGCGTACTATTTACATCGCCACCAATATTAGATGCCACACTAGAAAATCAAAATGTTCAACCATTGGAAGCTACATCTCAGCCTACCACGACCGAAATAAATTGGTTAGATTTTGTTAATATAGACGTACGATTCAATCCAGGTAAAGAAAAGGTACAGAAACGAGCGACAAATTTTGATATCGACATGATAATATTTCCTGATGATGAACGTTTTTTCGTTTCAGACAAATTAACAACGTATAGCAATGGAATACCATTTGTAAATCGTATAACGGGAGGACAGACTGCTGATACAATTTATGCACTAGTCGATCAAACTATGTCAACAGATTTTACATCGAAACTTACAACACCATTCATCATTTTCAATCCTCAACTAAGCGGTAATTCAAATTTGGGAGATCGGTTTCAAACTACATCAACTGTCGGTGACACCTTACTCAATTTAGAATATAAACCTTCTCGGCCAACATTCTTGCCAGAACCACTTTTTTATCCGGAACCAGTTACAAATAGACCAACTTTAAGTACTGCACAATCAGGATTACCAAATCGTAACAAACTTACCACATTTCCGAATTTTCAATCAACAAACAATGTCAATGTAGCAAGTTCAAAACAAACAGTTCCAAGCCTGGAATATGAACCAACAAGGCCACCATTTGCACCAAATCCAGTAATTTATCCAGAACCAACAACAAACCGACAACAAATTCCCAACAGGAACAAGACACCAGAAACTACAACTCAAAATTTTCAATCAACGTTCAGTAACCAGAAACCAGCTATGAATTTCGATACAGTTCCAAGCCTAGAATATAAACCAACAAGGCCACCATTTGCTCCAAATCCAATATTTTATCCAGAACCAATAACAAACCGTCCAGAAATTCCAAACAGAAACAAGATACCAGAAACTACAACTCAAAATTTTCAATCAACATTCAGTAACCAGAGACCAGCTTCAAAGCCAACTATGAATTTCGTTACAGTTCCAAGTCTGGAATATAAACCATCAAGACCTCCTTATGCTCCAAATCCAGTATTTTACCCACAACCAATAACAAATCGTCCAGAAATTCCAAACAGAAATAAAATTCCAGGGACATCAACTCAAAACGTCCAATCTACAACCAATAACTTGAATCAAATACCTTCAAGAACAACTAGTACATTTGATACAGTTCCAAGTCTGGAATATAAACCAACAAGACCCCCTCATGCTCCAAATCCAATATTTTATCCAGAACCAATTACAAATCGTCCAGAAATTCCAAACAGGAATAAAATTCCAGGTACATCAACTCAAAACTTTCAATCTACAACCAATAACGTGAATCAAAAACCTACAAGACCAACTAGTACATTTAATACAGTTCCTAGTTTAGAATATAAACCAACACGGCCACCATTTGCTCCAAATCCAATATTTTATCCAGAACCAATTACGAATCGTCCAGAAATTCCAAACAGGAATAAAATTCCAGGTACATCAACTCAAAATTTTCAATCAACAACAATTCAATCGAGACCAACTGTAAATTTCGATACAGTTCCTAGTTTAGAATATAAACCAACACGGCCACCACATGTTCCAAATCCAGTATTTTATCCAGAACCAATAACAAATCGCCCAACTTTAATTTCATCACAACAATTTGATCCTGAAATTGCTGACAGGAATAAATTTACAACGACAATAAAACCGTCCGTTGTAAAGCAGACAAATCGTCCAACGACTCCTATTAGCTTAGAATATAAACCAATCCGATCACCATATGCCCCAAATCCTATATTTTATCCCCAGCCATTTATTCCTCCTGGAACACCTTGGCCTGCCTCATCGACTGAAAGACTTATTAATTTTTAAATAGTTAGTTTATTGGAATAGTTAGTTAAGATTTCAAATAGTATGTGATATTAATAGAATAAAATTATTTTTGATAATAAATATTTCATTGATTAGAACAATTATTTATTTTTATGATTTTCCTTCTAATTATACATACATACATACACAATCACGCCATGTACCCACTTGGGTGTGGCACAAACTCTTTTCATCATCCCGAAATCAGTCGCCTCCAAACATTTCTATCCAAACAAGCAACTAATTATAATAATAATAAAAGATTACAAAATGATCTACTGTGGCGAAATTTAAATAAAAATAATATTATAAAAAATCCCAAAACCACACTTAAATTAAAATAAAGCTAAATACGTATTTCGGAAGCTAAGCTTCCATCTTCAGTAGCAAATAAAATCTACAAAAATCTTACCTGTGATCTAAAGTACATAATCACTTAAGCACTTTGGATCACAGGTAAGATTTTTGTAGATTTTATTTGCCACTGAAGATGGAAGCTTAGCTTCCGAAATACGTATTTAGCTTTATTTTAATTTAAGAGTGGTTTTGGGATTTTTTATAATAATAATAATAATAACCAATTACAATGGCACAATATTGCACAATATTTTTGTTAACAGTTTTGCAGATATAGCAAATATATCTATATTGAAAATCTTATAATATGGACTTCAAACCCCTGTTTTCATTCCGGTTCAATTAAAAAAATACTAATTTCGGTATAGTAGAAACAACTTGTGCCACATTCTTTTGGATACATAGAGTGATTGTATATGTATGTATTTTTAATAAAAATACGTTTTTAATTTTTCCCTAGAGTGCACTTAACTTACAATGACTACTGACTATATTACATTAAATTAAACAATTATATCTGCATTTATTTCTATTGCTGTTTTTATATCAATAATACTATAATACAATGTGTTCTCCGATTGGTGTTACAAGAGGAAAAAATATATCAAATTTTGATAATTTAAAACTAAGCCACATTAAAAATTAAATGACAATAATTACTGTATTTACTCAAAAAATTTTAAATGTTATTTCAAATAGGAAATGATTAATGTGAATTGTAGTCAGATTTGGATGATGTTAAATAAAAATTTCAAATCTAGATTCGTAGCCGAGCTTTCGGTCTAAATTTTCACCTTTTTCAGAAGGCTTGTACTAAAAGAGTTTCCCTGAAATATATTTGATATTCAAATCAAGTAACCTCTTTTAGAACAAGCCCCTGAAATAGTTGATAATTTACACCGAAAACTCGGCTAAGAATCTAAATTTGAAGTTTTTATTTAGCATCATCCAAATCTGACTGCAATTTCCATTAATCATGTCCTAAATTATTTGTACTAGAAAAACTTGTCCGTGGACACACTGTATGTGTATTATACATTAAACAACATTAAAACTAAATATCCAAATAGATAATTCTGATACAAATCTGTTCATGTGTAATTAATTACGAATTATTTGTATTTTTATAATGATTTGATCTGAAATACAAATGTTACAAATAAATTATTCAAAAATTATAATATATTATAGTCAGTTATGGTCGTATTGCATCATTCATTGTATAATGTCAGCTTCAATAAGAATGCGAATAAAAATGAAGAATTATTTTTGGTATTTGAAAGAATATTTCAGATTATTGATACAAGGCCCCGAAACCTTTTCCGAAATGGCTTACTGCGTTATGCCTGTTTTAACAGTCACAGGATTTAATTGTTTGCGATTTAAAAAAATCAATAATAGAATACAAGTATTCTCAGAAAATAGAAAGCTACTGAATGCATTATATTTAACAGGTAATACTTAGTTATAAAGTTTTTAAAAGTTCTTTAATCAAAAATATACATTAAAATAACTAGGTAATAGATTGAGATGAATAAAACACGCTCAGTTATAACTGTGCAGTGAAATCCTAGCATAAAGGGGTTGATGTAGATTTATTTTTAAGGGGAGTATAAAAGTTTTTCGGCACGTTTTTTATCTCATTTTCAAAATTGTTTTTCTCGACAAAGGAGATACACAAACGGGTCGGGTCTTTTGTATATTAAATGCCATATTTTAAAGTTAAAAAAAAATTTATTCAAGTTAAAATTAATAATTAAAATTTTACGAGAATGCCGTGATTGTGGTACATATGTAATATTTTATCAACAAAATAAAATAATTTCTCTTAAACCACTTTAATAGATTAATTAGAGAATCTATTGAGATTTATAAGGAGAAGAATAGCTTAAATCATAGTGAGGGTTTTGAGCTGAATAGAATTTGGCTTTCTTTGATTAATATCATTGAATAACTAATAAGATTATATATTCAATGTTATTCAAGATTATATATTGTAATCTTCTGTTTTTTAATGTGTATATTCTGTGATCTAGTTGCTTTTCTGTTTCCTAGTTACTTGCTGATGTGTTTTTTGTTGTTTACTTTTCTGTCATTTGTATTTCTGCCTGATGAGGACAGGCGTTAATTTAAATTAAAAAAACAGAATTTAAACCTAAAGTTATTTTATTTTATAAATATGAGTTCTGAATGTTAATATTTTATTGTTTTAGGCATTTGTTCGTTGATAATCTGGTGTCATTGGATCAAACTGAAGAACCTAGAAAAAACTGACTCTATGTCATCATACTATGCCACAGTTATTACAACGACATTTACTGCCATAATAATATTGACACCGATACTGATATTTTCAATAAAACGAAAAGAAAACATTGAATATGGCTTTCATATGCTAGAAGATATTGATGCAACAATCAGACGATATAATTTAAAAGCCTCTTACCATAAATGGGCCTATATGATGATGATTCAAGTCTTATTCGTAATATCATTCTTGTGTGTTATATTGTTCTTCAAGGACAACGCACTTGACATGATAATGGATAACTTTATAGTGATATATGCAACTGCGGTTGAAGTTGCACTATATAATATTCATCATACTTTATTCCGCGTTGGATCTGAACGATATAAGCAAATGTATTACGTTTCAAAACATCTTGAAATCTATGATGATCCCCTGCATACTATTAACGAGATTTCTCGTATTCATTTAAATATGTTTATGGGAATTAAGTTCTCCGCAAATACTTTTAGTATACCGCTAACAACTAGTATCATATTTAGTACTTATCAATGCGTTATACTTTTTATGTATTTTTACTTTGATCTTTTCAAAGATATTAATCCGACTGTACTAATTGGAACAGTTATAACGAGTAATGCTATACTGTTTATTAATTATTATTACTCATTTCAAGTTGAAGTAACGGTAATTATATTTATTAGTACTATGGGTTTAGCTGTTCCACTTGATATAAACTAAAGTTGAGATTTTTCTCAAAATTTCACAAGTTACTCAGTCATTGAATCGGCTAGCTCAAGCACCTAACCATAGACAGGTGTTTTGATCTTTAGGATCTCGTCAGTATGGTGCTTGGATCAGTTGCTGGCATACTGACGAGATCCTAAGGTCGAAACACGTGTCACTGGACTTTTATTGATGCTTGAACTAGCTTAGCTAGCCGATTCAATGACTGAGAAAAATTTCAAATTTAGTTTATATTAGTTTATTTCACAGATATACACTTATGAACATTTTTTTGTTTAATATTATTCCACTCGAGTCACTCTTTTTACTATAAAGTGGTCTGTGGCACAAACTCTTTTTACTTTTTCGAAATCAGTTTTCTCCAAACATCCCTATCCAGACAAGCAGCTTTAACTTTATCCACATTCATAATTTCTCTCATGCATTCATTTTTATTTTATGCTTTTGCAGCCAAATCCAACATTCACTACCATACACAATACTCAAACGTGGGGGCTTTTTTGGAAACATTTACAATTCTAGCAAACGTACCCAAAAGCACTCAAAATCTTACAACCAGCATTTACTCTTCTTTCAATTTCACGATCAAAATGATAGAGATCAATTCTCCTCGTATGGAAAATGCACTACTAGATTTATAAATAACTAAATATTTTGTTTAAGGAACGCAATATAATGGCTAAAATAGGACTATTGAATATATTTTATAATAACAATTCCTTGGCTGTAATGGTAAATATATAATCAAGGACTGAGATCTATTATAATTTTCTCAAATCGGTTTTAACCGGAATGAAAAACCGGTTTTTACTACATAATATTATTATTATTATTATTACGTTTGCGTTGATAAGTACTAATTGTAAGATGATTTTTATTTTATTTTATAGAGAAATACCCTTTTACTTCACAGCTACACTCATTCTGCATTACCGAAAATGTTTAATCGATATCCAATAACGCCTGCAATTATACTAAAAGTATTACATTATATTTTATTATTTATTTGTTACTAATTTATCTTCTTTTTTTTTGTTTTAGCAAATTGAAGTGTTTAAAACCGTTATTTTATTACTAATGCAATTCTACAAAAACTCTGACGGTAATAATCAAAATCGGATTTACAATTCGACTCGTGGCTAGGTCCGTAGGACCCGACAAACTATAGATACCAGGCACTAACTAAAAATCGTATATAATTGTTAATTATTTTCACTAATAGTATTAACGGCGGCTGTTGTATATTTTTATTTTATTTCTTTAATCAAAAATATACATTAATAATTAGTAGTTTAGTTTCTGTATTTTAAAAAATATATTTGCTAAATACACTAATGTACGGAATTTGCGAATATGGCACAAGATATAAAATATCTCTGCTTTATCTACAAGAAAAAGAAACGAACGATAGAATTGGTCTTTTCACGACAAGTTTCTTTATTTTACAATTCACCGCTTGGATATTAAAATTAGATTAGTCTGCATAAAATATGTAACATTATGTAATAATAAATAAATATAATATTTTGGTCAAACTCATTAAAAAGTTCTGTTTTCTATTTGTTTTAAAAATCACAAAAACTAATCATTTACATGATTTATAATGTACCGTCATCCGGGGTGAACTTGGACGTTTTTTGATGTATTTTGTCGGTGAACGGCGTACCAATAGTTAAAAAAAATTGAAAAAAAAAATTTATTATCTATCATACCCCAGAATCAACGGTAATTAAAAAATTATCTAATTTTTAACATTTAATAGGTTTTTTTTTTTTGTTATATCGTGTCCGGGTTCGCCCTTATGTGTGGGGTTAATATGGACATCTATTTCTTTACCATTATAAGTCGTATTTGGCCATTCGTAGGATGAATTCGGACAAGAAAATATTCAGGAATATATAATTTATAAGGAAAAACTTCCTTTTAATGAAACAAAATTTAACTTTTGAAAATTTTATTATATTTCATCTAAACCATACATAATTATTATTCAATTATAATATCTTTAAGTTTTAACAAATTTGGAAACTGGAATCTTTCGCGTCGCAAATTTTTTACGGTCTGCAGAATTTTAAAAATTTGAGTGTCATCTATTACACTTTCGTCTTTAATTGCAGGCTATGTAAAAATTTCCTCCATTTTTACCGATTTTTGTTTCCTTAAAAAGTTAACAAGATACAGCTTTTTATATTTATCAATGACCTCTGTAACACAGCCAACATAATATTTATAACTATTTTTTGGGCAAAGCAACGCAACGACTAAAAATGTGCCAATATCTATGACAAAATCAGTCTTATCAGTTTCATTTTGGTCAATTTCAGTCTGAATAGTTACAGCTTGTTCAGGTTCAATGTCCATCTCTTCTTCAGCAGATAGCTCTTCATCTTCCTTTTCTTCTTCGCTATTCTCTAAATAGATATTTTCATCTGCAATTTCTTCCTCGCTGGTTGTTTGCTCAAGGTCTCTAGGGTTTATTCCCTTGCCAGGAGATATATTTAACTTTTTCCCCCGTTTTTTTCTAGTTTCTTGAGTTGTTGTAGCCAACCTGCATTCATGAAGAAATTGTTGAAGAGTTTGGGTCCAATGTTCCTGGTTCACGGTTTGATCTTCTGGTTGTGCATCTGGTATTTTCTTCAATACAACATCTGCGTTTAGTGGGAAAACGCCGCAGGCTTTGAAACCAGATTTTATATTATTTTCCAAATTTCCCGTGTTTTCAATCGCTTTTTTAAAAAGTCTAGGGAAATCAGATTTGGGGACACACCCCTTATTTTTCATTTTCCACTCAGAGAGAGTAGATCGCCATGCCTTTTTAAATGGAGCAAAAAAAGCGACGTCTAAAGGTTGTAGCAAGTGGGTTGCATTTGGTGGTAATAACAAAAAATTTATATCATATTTTTTGCAGCTTTCAAGAACATGAATAGAAATATGGCTCGCTAGGTTATCACCTATTAGAACTTTTGTCCCCGACAATTTTTTAAAATACGGTAGAAGGATTTTGTCAAACCAGTCCTCAAACGTTGGGGCGTCGAACCAGCCTGACTTCGTCCTATTATATACCGTTCCCTCAGGTCCATCCTCAATCCATGTTGGATATAAATGTACAGACTTGTACACGACGTACGGAGGTAAAAGTACTCCTGATGCGCTGACTGACATCATAATGGAAACACTGGCTTTGCTGAAGTCCATAATTCTTTCCACTCTTTTTGATCCGCGGCGACATAGAACTTTTACTCTACCCGGGTCATCTGTTAAATTTGTCTCGTCATAATTAACAATATGAGAGGGTGGAACATTTTCCAGGGGTTTTTCCAAATTTTGAAAGAACTGCATTACAACTTCTTTTGTAACATTTGCTCCGCACCTCTTTATGTTTTGAGCAAAGCGTTCTGTTAGAATGTTATTCCTTTTAAGGAATTCATAAAACCAATCGATTCCGGGTAAATTATTCTTAAAGCATTTAATATTCCGGCCTTTTCTATTAAGGTAATTTTGTACCAAACACCTTATATCAGCACGCGTCATTGGAAAACCCCATTCACTAAAAGTTGTTACACCTTCAGCCAAGATATTTTCTTCTTCAGCCGAAATTGCACTTTGTCCACCATGTTTAGAAGACGACTTGCCTTTCAGTTTATCGTGCAGTGTGGATTTTGGTATTTTGTAATATTCGGCTGCCTGTCTCAAACTTTTTTTCTTGTTTTTAATATCCAAAATAGCCTTTTCCACGTTTTCTTTTGAATAATTCATAAAATTAACGCCAATTTTTTTTTTATAGTTCCTCACCATTTTGTCCGTGTTGACCCCACCTAAAGACCATTTTTCGTTCAGTAATAAAAAAAAAATCTAAATACATAACCTATATTCCTTATTTTATGCATACACTTTAAGAATAAAGTACTGAATAATGTATGGCTGGTCTAGATTCTACATTTATTACCAGTCTTTTTGTGCAAGAGTTTCTTTTGAAAATTTAAAAAAAGTGCAAAATACAATAGTACAAAAATGTTCACCTGTACGATGATTTCAAAGTTCTTTCACAGCAATATGCGTCTTGTTTGATTACTGGCACATAACTGACTAGATTTCACTGGAACAGTAGATTTACCGCACAGCGTTTTCACAACCATGAAAAAAAAAATGCAAACACTTGCAACAGTCCGAATTCGCCCCTACCGTCCGGGTTCACCCCGGATGACGGTACTTTTTATTTTACAAGTGATTTATTTTCCTTCTTATCAATTGAGGGTGGACATCACCCCAAGCGCCCTAAAAATAAGTAAAATTTGGGAATTTTTTTCATAGTGAAATAATAATACAAATGTTATTACGCTATATTTGAACTGCGTTTTCGAATTTTGTATGTCAAAAAATGTTTTCAAATTGTGACGTCACGCGAAAATTTGTCAGCTTCTGTCAAAACAACCTTGGCAATGTGTCTCGTCCCTCGGGAAGTTCTGACACATGTTTGATATTTATAAACTTAATATGCTTAATATTACTTAAAGATAACATAAACATTATTTTACTAATTCTAATTAAAATTATACATAAAAACATATTATTCTCTCTCTCTCTCTCTCTCTCTCTCTCTCTCTCTCTCTCTCTTTCTCTCTCTCTCTCTGTAGATATGTTACCTATTTGAAATAATTGAAAAATTATATTTTAAAATACATGTCATTTTAAATACATGTTTCTCGAAAAACACTAAATACTATAACTATTTTAAATATTTTTACCTTTCGACAATTTTTCAACCCTTAGGACCCATCTCCCCCCTCTATACCAAATCTATGATTAGCATAAATTTTTTGACATTTTGAAACTGTCAAATATGGATCAAGTCTATCAGTTTTTTCATAGAATTACTACACATGTTCAATTAAAATTTAATGAAAAGTTTCAAGTGTAATTGTGAAAACTCTAAATATATTCAAGTATTGTAAATGAAATTATTCCGTAATGAAATTTTATTATTACTTTTATGCCATATACATTTTATGACAAGTAAATCAATTAAACCGTCAAATCAAAATCAGCATAATACTGCTGTAGATACAACGAAATCCTTAGCTTATATACCTTATGAAGATTGGATAAAATTAGATAAAGATAAAAAAGAAAATAGATTTCAGAAAAATGACATTATGACATCACGGAAACACAAACGAAAATGGAATGAGAAAACAGAACAAATGCCAGACTTTTGGACGGAAAAAAAATCAAATTTACCTAACCAAAACAGTAAAGCTAATTCTAAGCTTTTTGATGTTTGGCGTAATAAAAAGACAAAAGGAAAGAAATTGAAAAATAATCAACAAATACTGAATTATAATCCGGATAAGTCAATATTTGATACAATCGATAAAGATCTGAAAAAAATTAATAACCAATTTAAGGAAGCATATTCACATTTACCTGCGTATGATAAAAAATATATGAATTATAATAATAAACATAATAGAAATCCATATAATGAAAACCAAAAGAATATAAATTATGATAAATCTTATTACAATAATAATCAAAGACCATTGAAGTATTATTTGAAGAAAATGCCGTGGAAAAATTCGGAAGAAGCCCTCCCAATGACAGAACAAAAACAATTAAATAGAAATTACGACCAAAAGCAACCATGGAACAATTTTAAACATAGAAATCCGGATAATGCATATGAAAACTCTGAACAAAAATCTACAAATCCAAATTATAATCAAAAACCATCAAATAGCATTTATAAACAAATAAATCAGTATAATAAAAATGAACAAAATTCGACAAATTATGACCAAAAACCGCCATCGGAGTATAATCAAAAAATGTCATATGATAACCACGAATATAAACCGTCAAATAATAATTATAAACAAAATAGTCAATGTAATACATGTGAAAATGATGATAATCAAATTTATGACCAGCCATTTGATATTTTCAATGAAAATACGTTGTATGATAACAATGCACCAACACCATCAAATAACAATTATAATCAACAAAATCCATGTAATACAAATCAAAATTATGGACAAAAATCTACAAATGATAACTATGAACAAAAACCAAATTATGATCAAAAGGGACCAACTGATTATAATCCAAAAATGCCTTACGATAACAATGCCGAGTCACAATCAAATGATAATTATCAACAACAAAATCCATGTAATACAAATCTAAATTATGGACAAAAATCCACAAATGAAAATTATGGACAGAAACCAAATTATGACAAAAAAGGACCGCCGACTGATAACTATAATCAAAAAATGCCATACGATAACAATGCACAAACGCAATCAAATGATAATTATCAACAACAAAATCCTTGTAATACAAATGAAAATTATGAACAGAAGCCAAACTATAACCAAACATGGCCATCCAATAATTACAATCAAGATAACAATGCACAAACACCATCAAATGACAATTACAAACAAAAAAGTCCATGTAATGATAATCATAATCTACCAATTGATAACTACAATCAGAAAATATCATATGATAATAATGCACAAGAACCATATAAACAACAAGAACCATATAAACAACAAGAACCATATAAACAACAAGAACCATATAAACAACAAGAACCATATAAACAACAAGAACCATATAAACAACAAGAACCATATAAACAACAAGAACCATATAAACAACAAAACCCATGTAATGAAAATGAAAATTACGACCAAAAACCACCATCTGATAATTACAATCAAAAAATACCATACGATAATTATGAACAAACACCATCAAATGATAATTATAAAGAAAAAAATCCTTGTAATGAAAATTATGCACAGAAACCACTGGAAGTAAATTATCAACAAAAACCTTCATATAATAATCATGAAAATCAACAAAAACCATATGAACAAAATTGCACGAACAATAACTATGAACAGAAACCAGCAGAAAGTTACGGTCAGAAACCATCGAATGGCAATTTCAATCAAAAGCCACCATCGTATGCAAAAAATTCCCAAAAAACTACCAATTACAATACATCTTCTAATAACAATGGGCAGTATAATGAAAATAACAATTTCGGATACGAAAAGCCAGATGATGAAATAATCAATTTACACCACAAAATACACGAACAAATCAATAAATACCAAAATAATAATTATACAAAGCCAACGAACGAGAAATATTATGACCTGGAAAATATCTACCAAAAACTCAAAAACGAATTTGTAAAACTGAAAGAAGCGAAGCAAAAAATGATGCCCATTTATTCGAAGGGACTGTATGATAATGCAAAATATCCTGATAATGGATTAGATTACGCATATACACATCCCGTAATGGAATATGGACATTATCCACCTAAATTTAAAACAGTAAATACGCAAAATTATAACTCTAAAGATACAAATTATAACATGGCTCCTGAGAAATTTGGATATGATATACCAAAACATGATAAACAACCTTTTAATTTCGAAAACAAACAACAGCAACGGCCTTACATAACTCATAAGTTTAAACCGAATATTGATGAAGATTCTTTTAAGTCCGAAAATGTACAAGATCTGCCCGAACAGAAACATCCTTACATGACACATAACTTCAAACCAAGTATTTATAAAGATTCGTTTCATTCCAAAATTGTGCACGATTTTTCTGAACAAAAACAGCCTTACGTGACGAATAACTTCAAACCAAGTATTTCTAAAGATTCGTATAATTCGAACAATGTACAAGAGCGGCCTTCGAGTCTAGATACATATAATTCGAAAAATCTACAAGATTCATCCGAGCAAAAACATCCTTACATAACTCATAAATTTAAATCGAGTATTTTGCCAGCAACCGAATACCTAAACGAAGTAAATAATTATCCTCCACATGCGGATAACAAACTTAATTTACCTTATAAAGGATTTGAAAAGAGTTACTCACCAACCGTACCCAAACTTGAGTCGCAAGGTACATGTGCTTGTGATGCGACTTCAAACAAACATAATAAAATTAAGTCTCATTTTCATTCAAACATAAAACATTTAAAACATGACAAACATACCAAATCAAAGAA
Organism: Clivina fossor; assembly: GCA_963966155.1. Classification (NCBI taxonomy): domain Eukaryota; kingdom Metazoa; phylum Arthropoda; class Insecta; order Coleoptera; family Carabidae; genus Clivina; species Clivina fossor. Next base: position 12,723,651 of record OZ014567.1, read on the forward strand.
TTATAAAACTGCTGTTTCAAACGAAAAAGAAAAGGTTCATTTGTATCCATCTTTTAAATTAGTTCGACGATCAAGAAATAAAGAAAATTGTACAGATAATTGTGAGGTAGAGTCAGAAGTTACAACAACAAATCCTTTAAAATACTCATTAAAATCAGATAAATATCAATCGAAACGTAATGATTCCGAGATTTTGAAAAACATGTTAAAGTCTCTTAGTGAGACAATTTCTAAATTAGAATCCATATCGAGTGATAATACAACGTTTATGACAAACAAAGATAAAAAATGTGCGAAGAGAATTGAAAGAATTTTAAGTTTAGATATAAAAGATATTAACTCGTTTTTATCAAGATTAACTACAACTTCGACCACATCTACAACAACAATTAGTACCGTTTCCGCAACTAGTGCTCCAAAACAAAATATTCCCGCAACTTGTGCTGCAAAACAAACTAAATTAACGGAAACTTCAACAGATCAATCAAATTCAAGTATGGCAACGAAACAAGATATGGAAACTATTAATAATTTCTTAAAAAATATGGAGAAATTAATACCATCGGACGCGCAACAGCCGGCACAGGAAAATTCGTCGAAAACATTAAACAATGCAAAACATACAAATACAATTGCTCTTTCGTTAAATACATCACTTACTTTAGCATCACGTGACGATGTAATGCTTCCTGAAAATCTATTATCAGAAGATCACACCGATTTGTGTGAGAAAAATCAAACGCCTAAATCGCAACAAAATCAATCAAGTTTAAATCAAGAAACTTGTGCAACTACCACACTTCAAATACCTAATGAAGAACAATTAAATGATCAATCATTTCCGTTAGATAGTATGTTTGATCAAAGTTACGATGTTAGTAATTATACATTAGAAAACCCGAAAAATTTCGGCTCTCAAATAAGGTCAGAAGAGAATTTAAATTCTTTGAAAAACACACCAGCAAAATCTGATAAACACAGAAATAAAATTATATTTTTCGATACTAATATAAGCCCCGATTATCCAATACCATATCGTAAAAAACTTCATAAGAAACTACGAGTACATCGTAAATCGTGAAGTTATATTTATCAACAATTAATCGAACGAAGATCCAAAACTAATTTTATTAATTTAGAATATGGACCATTAACTAGTATATATAAATACGTATGATTGTTCATATAAAATATCTATTGTATTTTATATAATAATTTTATTTGAAACTTTATAATACTATACAAAAATTAAATGTATGATTTTTATAATTATATGTAATAATAATAATACAAATTAATATAATGCAATTTTATTATATTCATAGTAAATTTATAGTAAAACTTTAACATGTTTTTTTTCAAACTATCATTTTAAATTTAAAGATTTTTATTTTAGATTTAAACTAATTTAATTGAATGTTTTGTAAATTGTAAATAATAATAAATAAATAAACAAATTTACAATTTTTGTGACAAGGTATGATATTAAATATATTTTTTCAAATTTATCTGTATTAAAAATAATTAATTTCTCAATTTAATAGAAGAAAACTCTAGAATCGATTTGTATCACTAGGTAACTAATATTGTGACATATATTTAAGTAATAAAGTTAAAAATATCATATAATATAATATGCCTTAATATTTTTTTAAAATAATAAATAATAAAATAATTATAAAATGCGTTTTTTCAAACATTCCGTATGTAGAGCGCGCTGTCGGTCACGAGAGCTGTTTTACCGACCGTGTTACTGTCAATTATAATCAGCGACATAAAGGCCTTTATGTCACTGATTATAATGCAATTTTATTATAATTTGCTTTAATAATTTATTTTAAATAATACAATTATTTAAAAATGCGTTTTTTTCGAACATTCCGTATGTAGAGCGCGCTGTCGGTAACACAAACTGTTTTATCGACCGGGTTGGCAGTGTCAAGTTCCAACTTATCAACACTTGAAACACCTCCCATGTTCATGTCCGCAGAGTGAACCGTCAACAGAGTGCCGCTTAATGTTGGGTTTTTGTGAAATAAATTAGTGTTAAACTATCTTAAAAATGATTTTATTAGAAATAAACAATAGAATAGTTGAAGAGACACTAACGTTAAAGTTTAAAAATGCATTAGCCGGGTGAGTAAATAAAAAAATGTGTTTTAATACCAAGTCGCGTTTAGGCTAGGTTTGATAACCCGGTCGCGTTTGAGGAGGGTGAGGCCTATTCTTATCTGAGAATGAGTTTAAATTAAATATTATCTAAATACCGCATTAGAGGAAGTTGTATTCGTATGTGTACTTTATATTTTATGTTTTACATATGTTTCTGTTACTCAGAAATGAGTCATGTATATGTGATGACATGTTAAACACTCCTTTGACATACCACCCTGATTCACTGGGGAACGGAACATCTTTTCAATCAAATATTTCAAAGCAAAATTAATAATAATAATAATTGTTTTTAACTATCGCGTTATTGATTAATATCTCTTTATTATACATTACATAGCAAATGAATTCAACCCCTTAACCGAGGGGCGAAACCACTTCCTCGAATTACGAAACATCTTCTCAATAAAATATTTCAAAGCAAAATTAAAAATAATAATAATAATAATTGTTTTTAACTATCGCGTTATTGATTAATATCTCTTTATTATATATTACATAGCAAATGAGCAATGATCACTTTTTCAAATTTTGTACATCAGATTTTATTCTCACGTATGATTGTTGAGATTGTAGTCATTCTTCGTTGATATTACGGATTTCATACGAAATGTCCAGGATTTGTAGGATTTTACAAGATAGTTTACAAATTTTTAATAGATTTTATTAGGAATTTAATAAATTTGTACACCAGATTTTACAAATGGTTTTCCCCCCTCGCCTTTAACCCATATTTAAACTAAGAAATAATTTAGTTTCCAATTTAAAAACATTATTTTGCAATTTCAGTCACAAACCCGAGTCAATAGATATAACAGTGGCTGATTTCGACGGTGCACTATTTCATATTTCCAATTTAAATAATGATAAAACGAAAGTCCGAGTGAGTATACGACTAAATTATTAATTTGTACGAAAAACAAAAAAAATGTTCTACAATTTTATTCTATATAGGTCAGTATATCACTGAAATTTTACAAAGATCTTCAAGAACACGGAGCCGATGAATTATTAAAAAAAGAATATGGATCGTATCTTATTTCGCCAGAAGATGGTATGTAAAATAAATTATCTAGTCAGCATATTTCTAAATATACTTGAAAAATAAAAAAACTGCATATGTATAAAACATATTTTCATTCTACTGCAATTTTAAAATGTGACTAAACTTTTAAATAAATCTTAATTGATTACAGTTTCAAAATTTTAAATTTAATTTTAAAGAATTTTATTGTAGATTTAAACTGATTTAATAGTATGTAAATAATAGTAAATTTATGAAATTATAATCAGCACTTGAAAAATAAATATAAAAAACTACATATTTTCATTCTACTGCAATTTTAAAATATGACTAAACTTTTAAATAAATCTTAATTAATCACAGTTTTAAATCGGAACATTTAAATATTTATAGTAAATGAAGATTATAAAATTTTACGTTGTATGAAACTTTAACATTTTTTCTTTCAAACTATTAAAGATTTTTATTTTAGATTTAAATTGATTTAATAGATAAATAATTATAAGTTTATGAAATTATAAAATATTAGACTGAAATAAATAAATTTACAATTTTTGTGACAAGGTTTGACATTAAATATATTTTTTTCAAATTTACATCTACAGAAAAAACTTATTTTAGGTGAATGTGTTTATCTGTATTAAATATAAATAATTTTTCAATTTAATAGAAAAAAACTTTTAGAAACAATTTTTATTAGTAGATAATTCTAGTTATTGTGACATATATTTCAGTAATACATATAAGAATATTATATAATATAATTACTTATGTAATATAAGTTTGTTTTATTATATTTTTGTCTCATTTTTAAAAGTGATATGTGTTAAAAATTCTTACCAAACACTTTAATGGTGGATTTCTAAACATTCTGTTATATGACGGGATTTGAATCTTCAAATTCTCTGATCATTAAAGCCATAACTAACTAATTTAATTAACAGAAATTTTGTAATCGATTTTAAACTAACTTCCCTATGAGCTAGAGACTTGAAACTTCAAACATAACTCAGCTAATTGAATGATAATGCTATATTAACTAATTAATAATATTAGAAATATTTATTTTTATCTTGTGCCGTATACACAATTCCGTGCATTTGTGTATTTAGCAAATATCTACCTCCTCCAAACATCCCTATCCAGACCAAAACAACTTTTAGTTTCATCCACATTCATAATTCCTCTCATATGATCTCGAGCTACTCATCGGACTTCCACTAGTAAAATCTTTTCAAATATTAACTGGTTATTATTTTCAAGGTTATAATGTCTCTGTATTGATCGATTTGGAAAGCATTCCATCGAACTGGGAAGCGATCGTGAAAAAAATCGGCTTACTGAAGCGACACTGTTTCGCATCCGTGTTCGAAAAGTATTTCGATTTTCAAGAACGAGGCGAAGAGGGACATAAACGAGCCGTGATTAATTATCGTGCCGATGAAACAATGTATGTGGAAGCGAAATCGGATCGGGTGACCGTTGTGTTTTCGACGATATTTAAAGATGAAGACGATGTTGTGCTGGGCAAGGTGTTTATGCAGGAGCTGAAAGAGGGTCTAAGGGCATCGCATACAGCCCCGCCAGTGTTGTTCTCGCATCGGGAACCACCGCTCGAGCTGCAGAATACGGATGCGAGAGTCGGTGAAAATATTGGATATGTTACCTTTGGTATGACTTGTTTCAATAGATTTTTTTACGAAAATATCTATGTATTATATATTTTTTTTGTTTTTGCTTAAATCGCTATTTATTTATTTCGATGAACTAATTATGATTAGTTCATCAAAATAAATTAATGATGATTTAAGCAAAAAACAAAACAAAATATACGATAATTAGGGTTGGCACAATTTTAATTTTTTTTAATATTAATCAATGATTTAAATCAATTTTAATTAATTAGTTTGTTTTTTACTAAATTTTATTTTATCAATTGATTAATTATCTAGATACATTTAGCACAAAATAAATATTAAAACTATACTATTCAAAATATATTCAATAATATTTAATGATAATGTAATCTATAATGATAGATATTACAAATAATATATTTTTTAGTTTTTATTTTTAATATTTAGTAAATTATATACATGAAAAAAAATTATATTAAGTCGTCGTCATGGAAACTTGCTACTCCAGGTCCTATAACTCATATAATTTTTAGATTTTTTTGTCAAATTTTCTAGATAAATTTGTTTTACATTTTATCTATTACCCCCGTTGACACCAATTATGTATCATGGACACTATCTTCATGAAATAGCACATTATCTTCAACAAGATTTGTGCACTAGGTGATAGATAAACTGTAAAATGTATTTACGTAGAAAACTTGACTAAAATTTATAAAATATAGGAGTTACAGCAGTTAAATATTACATGTATAAAATTATTATCTATCATAAAAATAATTATTTTATTGCCTACTAAATAATATTTCTTCAATTTAAGTTTTGAATTGTGTTTGTAATAAGTAGATTAAATACATAATACATTAATATAATCTTATCTCATTTGAAAGTTACAAATTTATTGTTTGCTTTTTGTCAATACGATTACGTATTGTGTTTATTAATTTTATTATTATGTTTAGTTTAATTGTAAATATACGAAAATATATAATATTATCATTTTTAATGATCGCAAGATCGAATCACGCGTCGTAAAATAAATAAAAAAGTAATTGCAAAAGGAAAATCAAAAAAACAAAAAAAAACACTATGATTATGCAAGTTCAGGAAATTAAAAACAAAATAAATGATATATGTTTTTTATTATTTTTATGATAGAATTATTTCGAGTGAAAAATTAGGTCCTTATCTATGTAGTTTTTTATCTGTGTTATTTTAATAATTACAGTACTATGTAAGAATTGTGTTAAATGGATTGTGTTGTGTACTTTTAGTATTGTTTCCTCGACATACGAGCAGGGGAACGCGGGACAATACAATCAACTTAATTCACATGTTCCGACATTACCTACACTACCATATTAAGTGTTCGAAGGCCTATATACATTCACGTATGCGTGCCAAGACATCGGATTTCCTTAAAGTGCTCAATCGAGCTAGACCCGAACAGCGCTCCAACGAGAAAAAGACAATCACGTACGTCTAGTATTCATTACAGCCCACAATATATTTTTCTCTTCCAGTGTTTTGGTTACGAGTCAGTCAATTTCAATAAAAATAAGATTGTAAAAAATCCCAAAACCACACTATAAATTAAAATAAAGCTAAATTCATATTTGTATTTCGGAAGCTAGGCTTCCATCTTCAGTAGCTAAATAAAGTTTAAAGTACTTCGGATCGCAGGTAAGATTTTTTCTAAACTTTATTTAGCTACTGAAGATGGAAGCCTAGCTTCCGAAATACAAATACGTATTTAGTTTTATTTTAATTTATAGTGTGGTTTTGGGATTTTTTATAATCGTATTTTTTAGAGAATTACAGTTTACAATCTTGTTCTTAGGTCCTGAACCTGCGTTATGATTAATTCTACTGTTATTAAATTTCCTATCAGGTTCGTTATTCAATCATCTTCAGTTTTTCTGAGTTTGATCCGTGGTTTATTCGAACCACAAACACACACGAATCAAGCACAGAAAAACTGAAGATAACTGAAAAGTCGAAACGCGTCATTGCTAAACAACAACAACCGAACCTGATAGGGAATTTAATAACATTATAATTAGAGCAACTTTAGCTTCATCCACATTCATAATTTCTTCTCGTGTGCATGCGCTTCTGTTCCTATTACTTGTAAACTTCTGCTCACTTAAAATAATCGGACTGTATTTCATAGTATTTCTGCATTTCTTTGTTGCAGGGGAAGAACTTTTGTGCGCAAAGAATGATGCAGTGTCGCTTCTAGTTAGATAGAGAAAAAAAAGTTGCAGTGTACAAAGTGTGCGGAAAATGTATAGAACATTACTACTACTATATAACATGAGCTCAACAATTTAAAACATACAAACAAAGAAACCTAAAGATGAAAACAAAATAATTGAGAGAGAAAACAAAATATATCTACTACCTACTACTACTAAATAATTTCAAACATAAACTGCCAACCAGAGCAGAACCGCAGCAAAAACGTTTCAGAAGATCCCGGAACTCATCGTTTCGCTTTTCGTTTATAAAATGGCGCCATCGCCTAGCCAATTTTTTATTTTTTAGTCCACGTCCTCGGGGAATAATTGAACGGTGAGCGATTTTTATTCAACGCAACAAAACCGGAAACAAACAAACAAACAAACTTCTCCCTTTTGTATTTCGTACTTGTTTTTCATTCATTATTTAAAAGTAATTCACGGATTTCAATTACAAATATTTTTTATCAGTTTCAATTTCAAACGTTTTTCATACATTTTATCGATAAACTAAGCCATAATAAATTCTTAATATTTTAAACATTTTCAAACATAAATATAATTTGTGTCGTCATCGACAAGAATTATTAGTAATTAAGACTCTTGTTTTATTACAACATTAATGAGTTTTCAAGCATTTTATAGTTTTACAACATTTACCAATCGTATTTAGATTTAAAATTACACTCGAAGTATATATAAAATTTACTTATCTCAACAAAAAAATTTGTTGTTTTCAAAATAATTTTATAAAGTAAATTCATTTAAAAAATAAATTGAAACTATAAACTAAATAAAACTAGTACAGGTTAATTTCAATTTAATTTTTTTCTAAGACTACATTTTTTTTTAATAAATAAATTAACAGAATATTAAACCAAAAGGTATTTTAATGATTATTAATTTAATTAAAAATCAATCATATAAAGCAGAATTGACGTAAGCTCTTAAATTTAGAGAATTATATTTTTTTTTAATTTTAGTTTAAGGGCCACGTAACTGCTAGGTCATTGCGACCCAAATAAGATTAGTATTATTACAATGACCTCCATTGGAGGCAAGTATATACAATAAATACATTGGCCCATATTCTCACCTGATTTATAAAAGTGATTTTTGCCAAAAGTTTACTTAAAATTATTTATTAAGGACTTTATGATAGTTTATTTAAATTTTATAATACCGAATATAATAAAAATGAACAATAAATAGAAAAATTATTCACATTTTTATCAAAAACATAAGCAAACAATTATTTTAAAATAAATGATAAAAGCACTATTTCACGAAAAAGTGAGGTTATTATTCAATTTTTCGATTATTTTCTTTGATTCAAATTTTTGTAGAAACATTTTAACTATAAAGTCTTATTCCAGACTGGGCCATTTTAATTTGACGCACAAACACAAGAATTTAACCAATCCAAATTGGCAAATATTTATTAATAATATGCAAAAATTTATATCGTAATGGTCGTAGAAAAAACACAATTATATATTATGTTTGAGATGTTAAAAATTATAAATTTTCATTTATTTTATTAAGTAAATTGGGTGGGACTTTTATGCACGCTGAAAAAAAAAAAATAGAAATTCACAACTGCGTTATTTGATATGCAAAAAACATCAATTTATAAAACGAAACCTAAGTTAATTAACGTATATTTATTACATCTGGCGTTAATTTGCATAATCTAACGTGTAAATATTTATTTTATTGACATATTTAAATATATATATATATATATATATATATATATATATATATATATATATATCACAGTTTGCACATTGCTGGAGAGCTTCTCCAGCACGTTTTTTATCTCTGGGCGGTTTATCAGCCCGGGTGTAGGTCGACCTCGACCTCGGCTGATGAACCGCCTTGTAAAAAAAAAAACGTGCTGGAGAAGGTCTCCAGCAATGTGCAAACTGTGCTAAATTAGATTTGAAACGTATAATACGTTCCAAATCTTTTAATTTAGCACAGTTTGTACATGGCTGGAGAGCTTCTCCAGAACGTTTCTTTTTACTAGGCGGTTCATCAGCCGAAGTCGAGGTCGACCTCGACAGTTTAAATTTTTTCTATGACATAAAATAAAAATGAAATGTTTATCGATGGAATTGTATATAAAATTGAAACTGACTAGAAAATTTTTTTTTAACCTAATAACATTTTTAATGGATTGCATTTTTTTTTATACAGCAATATATATATATTTTTTTTTACATTTGCGTTTGCTTTAAGTATTGTAAAATAATTAATTATACAATTGAGTGGTTGATCAGTTTCCTACGTAGCACCAAGATTTAAATAGATTTTATTTATTGTGTTCGGGGGTGGCCAAAACCGGGAAAAAGATTTGTTTGGCGAATTTACAAGATTACAAACACAAATTCGCAGTGCAAAATTAATAAATTTCACTTTTAGTGTATTAAAATTATTCTTATCCCAATTTTTTTCACATTTATACTTAGAAATCTTCATTTATGTGATGCACATTACTTATTTGTTTAATAATAAAAGTTAGGGAAATTGGTTTTCATTTTCACAAAGTTTTGGCCACCCTGTGTGTTTTTAGCGAGAACTGTATAAATTATTGTTTGACTATCTTCATTATGTATATTATTATAACATTGCGAATGTTTATTTTTGTGCAAGAAACAGCATAGATTGAATTTTTTTATTAATATTATTATTTTGAAAAGAAACATTAAATAGATGGCTTTATTTTTTTTATTTTTTTTTTTATATTGTTCAAATACAATGTATATATAAAAATACATTTCCATTATTATTTTTAACTAATATATATTATTTTCTACTGTTTTTATTATTTGTGTGGCTTGTCCATTATTTGTTTTGGATCGTTACGTAATAATTATATTATTAGCGAGGAGAAAAAAAAATTGTAATTATAATCCTAGGCATTTGTTGTGATAAACTGTTTTTTCGAAACAAAGAAAAATTATTAGTCATTGTATTTCTGTAACACTACTAGAATAATATACCAAAAAAAGGCGTATTTTTCCCCAGATAAATAAAAGTTTACAATAAAAACCGAAAATTTATACAATTTGTTGTAGTTTAAATAAATGAAAATTTCGCACAAATGAAACTAACAATTAATAAATTAATTTGAAGACATACTTTAATTTTATAAAATATAGTATTTAAATAGTTTTAAAATCAAAATTTAATATAGTCAATATGTTTATCAATGATATTTTGTTATATTTATAAACAAATAAGTAATAATATTTTAATATTTGTATTTATTTTTATCAATAATAATTATTTTTTGTTAAATTTGTACGTTTACATTAAAAAAAAACATGAAAACAATAATTTGATTTTGCAAATAAATAGAATTTTCTAGTTCTCTTTTGAAACATTTAAAAAATTCAGTCTTTTTCAAGACTAATTTGATAATTATTTCATAATTCAATTTTTATTTTATTTAACGTGCATTATAAAAAATATTCTCTGCACTTCCATAAAATTTAAAAAAAAGAGCATATTAAAGTACTCAATGAAAATGTCCATAGATTTAGTTATATTTTTAGATGACTTGCAACGGAATTTATATTAATCGGAGACTATAGATATATTTAATAATTTCTAAATTATCCATTCGCGAAAAAACGCAAAAAAAAAAATGGTTTGCAATAACGAATTTTACGCTTTCTTTACTAATACTTAAAAACCTTTTAACAAATTATAGTTCGCCAATAGTTACGAAAAATTATTATTCATTTTATGAAATAAGTAAAAATATATATAAAAAAAACTAAGCTAAGTCATTTTCCGAAAAAAATATTGAAGAGCAATAAATGTATTTGTATATTATTATAGAATTCTTGATCTAGTAGTGTTATAAAATTGTGAGTAAGGAAAACAAAATTCCCTTGAATATTTTAACCCATGACATGTGCATCAAAGTGTATCTGAAGACTCACTTTTAGATTTTTCGATAAAAAAAACGAATAGTATTTAGATTATTCGATGTATTTGAATAAATTTCGGAAGGGAGTGAGGTTGGTTACACTTTCATGTCAGTTGGTTCTCGTCAAAATGTGCTTCCTATATATAATTTGGCACTGCACAAATTTAATACATTAAAACAAAAATTCTATTTCGTTTTTAAGCTGCAATATATAAATTAATATTTTTATTTAATTAAAAAAATCATCGTCAGATTAATTACAGTTATTGTGTTAATACTAATGATTACAGATTTATAGCAAAGGTGATTTAATTACTTTGTACAAAGTAAAATAAAAATTTGACGCTTTAGATTTAAATTAAAAGTTCAAAAATACAGTAGTTATTTTTGAGAAAAAAAAAACTTGTTTATTATTAAATCACCTTGAATAATAGTATATATTTATTTCAATACACATCGATTTTATATTTAAAAGAAAATAAATAAAAACAAACCATTTATAATTGTTTTTGTAATAAGTTTAATTTTAATTTAAATGTAACAAGATTAAATAATTGTTACTACATATAATAGAATTTAATTTTATTTTGTACATCTTTTAATATTTGTAAAAAAAAAACAGAAGAGAATTTTCTTGTTACGCACGACTCATTCATCTGAAAATTTCAAAATAAAAACTGTACCATTAATAAATTTGAATTATAAATCCAATTTGTTGTCTGAAAATTACGACGGCTACATCTTTTGAAAGTGTGTGATATTTTTAACATTTGAATAAAACAAAAAAAAGTTAATTTTGCATCACACGTTTTAAAAAAAAAAAACAAGTTCAGATTAAATAGTTTGAAATTCTGTATAGATGTAGTTCAGAGAATAAAAAAGTTTGTTAACACAATGTATATTTTTTTCAATATTTTTCAAACTATATTTTATTTATTTATATCATTTGTTTTCAGCCCCCCCAAGTAGTAGTACCAGTATTTTTAAATCACGTATTTCTCTAGTAATGTAGTTTAATAATATAAATATTTGTGACCTGATGTACTAACGATAAATAAATTACTGGCGATTTTAGCAAAAACAAAATTATAGTTAACAATCCAACGTTTCTAAACGCTCGATTGTTAACTATAATTCTTTATAATGTCGTCACCGAGTGTTTAAAATCTTAACATATTTAGTAAAAAACAAAATACTTTTTATTATATTCAACATTTTAAAATATAAACAACGTTAATATTTTTTAAATAAACACTTAAAAATATACGCACTTTTATTTAAAAGGAGCTATGAATACGGACCAATAAGTTTTAGTTGTTCAATGTGAAATTTTTACTTAAATCACTTCTAAAAAATTTGATTTGTGAAGATGGGATTAGTTTTTCTTTGGCAGGTCACATTTATTTGTAGTTCTTAGTGTCAGTAAAACAAGTAATTGTTTTCGTTATTATTATTGTATATTTAAGACTTTAAAATCGTATCATCTTGCGTGTCACTGGTAGATTTGTTTTTAGAAAACGACATTAAAAATGATAGTTTTCTTGTAGCGTTTCCCAATTCGATTGGTTGTTGTGGTTCCGCTTTCATACCTAGAAATTCATTTCCACATTAAACATTAAAAAAAAAAAAAAACAAAAAAAGGAATTTTACATATCAATATTTACTCGAAATATATGTAAACGGAAGTTACCTTGACCAACCTCTAAATTCGTCTGACCCCTTCCGCTCAGTGCAATTAATTTTCTCGTCTCTGTATCGAAATCATTTTGCACGCGTTCCAAGGCTAAATCAATAAAATCGAATTGCTATAAAACCTATTGTTTTGCAAATAATAAAATTCAATTATATACTTTTAGAGTGTCCGTTAAAATCGATAATTTTACATCGAAACAACATCAGAAATACTATATTTTGCTTGTTTTTACGAAAGTAACAGGTTCCTCTACACAACTGAAATTTTCGGAAAATAAGCGTTTATATCGCGTATGTATGAACACGCGTTTTTCGAAAATTTCATTTGTGTTACTTTCGTAAAAACTAGCAAAAAATAGTATTCCTGATGTTTCGATGTAAAATTGTCGATTTTAGCCACAACTGGAAAAATGTTTGTTTTAACTGACACTCTAATACTTTGAAATTAGTAAATTTAAGATGTTTTGAGATAAAACAGCTTTAGGTTTGAGTTCTGTATTAATATTTATTAATAATTATCTTCATCAGGATAAATGATACAAATGACATTATTATAAATTATTATTATTAATAAATATTAATATAAATGCAATTTGTGTCAGTTTTCCTGATGAAGACGGACGTTGGTTATTAATAAATATTAATACAGAACTCAAACCTAAGGCTGTTTTATTTTAATATAATGAGTTCTGAAAGATTTTTTACTATATTAAGATTTTTAAGCTTCATTTAATTAATTTTAAATCTCTATTAAGTGAGATAGTAAATAATTTATTTGACATTTGTAGTGTGTTTATTTTTAACACAAAATATGTCTAACACTTTTCAAAAATAAAAAACATATATAATTGTTTTATCTTGTATTTAACAAGTATAACAAAAAATAATTTGTCTGAATCATAAGTCTAAAATTTTATAAGAATCTATTTTTGTATTTCCAGTGATTAGTATCGTATTTATGAAGCTTTAATTTAATTAATTAAAGTAACGCCCAGTTTCATAATGAAAATTTTAACTAAAGTCGACTTTAAGCTGAGCAAAAAGCATTCTTTTATTGACAATAACAAATAATTTTACTATTAGAAGAAGACAGCAATAATAATTTAACCGGTAGATGCTTTTTTTATCAACTTTAATTAAAATATTTATTATGAAACCGACTGTAAGTTTGCTAATTTCAGAGTGGAGTTATGAAAGAAATAAAAATTGTATTTACCAAGTTTCAAATCCATATTGTCCATATCCGAATTTTGTATCAATCGTAAACGTTGTCGAAATTTTCGCGCGATTTTTTTCCGTTGAAAATCGGCTTCGATCTCTTGTTTAGTTCGTGGAATTCGAATTTTTACACAGCAACATATTAAAATTACTGCGAAAAGCCAGGATTAATCGATACAAAAGAAATCTAGAAACAAAATCAAATGAATTTTTACACATACCTATTGTTAGAAGAGCGGAAAGACAGAGGAACATCACATGCCAGATGCGAAAACCGAGTTCAGGTATTGCCTGTTGTTCAATCCATTCGGTCTGTTCGTACTCGAGACCATTGTTGCGAAATAGATTGTTGGCTTGTTCGTTCGTGGTGGACATGTTTGCGTGGCCCACGGCTCGTTACTGACCAAGGGGAAAGAAATCGTTTGGGAAATATGGTTGTAGGTACCACACCCTGCGCTAACACGCAATAATATAAACACCAACACCCATCCCCTTTTTTTTCTTCTCTCCATTAGCACACGTTGCATTAGTTAATAAAAAAGTAATATACAGTGTCTAGTCGAATTGGAAGATTGATTAGAGAAATATGATGTCGCATTTCGCGTTTTTAAACCATTGCATGTTGTTGTCATTTTATTTTTCAGATGTGTATCTTTCGAGTTAAAATTTTTTATTTAAATGTGTAACAAAGTACTTAATACTCGTGTTGCATTTGTAGTTTTTTTTATTTGTTTTTAAACAAATTTACAAATATCTGGCGTGATTGTAGACAATTACACCTATCCCTCGATTTACACTGGAGATAGGTTCCGGCACAAAACCGTGTGAATTGAAATCTTGGATTTTACTAAGTAAAACACCGTGTAAAACGAAAATAAAACCAAAATTCAGTGCATTTATTTACGTAAGACATCAAGAAAAACTTAACAATATACTTCTTTCATAAAATAACCAATAGATATGTAGGTAATATAAGTATATATTTAATTCATTTTACATTAAGAACAAAAAATAAAAAAAAGATCCTTAAAAAGTTAATTATAAGTTGAATTACTGTCATTACTTTTATGAACTTTCATTACTTGAGATGTCTTGATGCTAATATACATTTTTACCTGTTTGTTTTGAAATTCGTTAATTTCTAAACCGTGTAAAAGCAAAATCGTGGGATAAGTGTATATTTTAGATTTTGATTTAGAGTAGTTTTTCTGTACTTAAAAATACTTGTACATATTTAATGATTTAGTAAATTATTCGTTGTTGCTATAAATGATATAGTGATATAAAATAATAATATTGGTGGTAAAAATTGAGTGATATAAGAAGGTGTGTAAAAATGTGAGTGCCAAACCAAATACATTATCAGAGGCGATTAAAAATTCGAAGATGGCGCGGCCACGTGATGCAGTCCGCGCCCGAACCGTTATCACCCGATGATGGCCGAACGGTGAGTTCGTGCAGCATTGCTAGCGCAGCCGGCCGTGTGGACAGAACGCGCGCGGTGCGGCACATACACAAGCAAGTAACCTTTTTTATTTTTCGCACGCGCGTATAGAAACATTTCTTTACCAAACTGCAAATGTCTCGCTCATGATAAATATGGGTACCAGTGCGAAATAAGACGAAAGAAATATTTTTGCCAATACGGCCCAAAGTGCGAGTGAACGGGCTTCAAAATTAGTTCGCCAAGTGGAAAGAGTGACAGTGGATCCAACATGGCTTCGTCGGCGAGAGGAATTCAGATTGGATCTGCATGGTTTCAACGAAAGATCAACCTAAGGCCGCAACATCGCGGTGTGCATCTGGTGTCGGAGGAGATACTCAGGCAAATTCCCGAGTTGGCGCAGTTTTCCGTTGGATTATGTCACGTGCAAAGTAAGTTATCATCGCCCCAACATTGGGTGCTTCGCCCCAAACATCTCAATACACCCATTTACAAACATACAAATTGAAATTCTAACAGTTATTTATAATCGTATTTGCTGTTATCTGCAACATTGGGTGCTGTGCCCCAAACTTACTTCACGTAAACATTCATTACTTGTACTATCTCAATACACCGATTTACAAACATAAAAATTGAAATTCCAACAGTTTTTGAACTATTTTGAACATGAACAAAATCTATTTTCCACTTTGTATACTACAATCTAATAACTTTTACATTGTAAGTAACTAAACAATGTATTTTTTCTACTACAATTTTGTTTATAACATTTGTTTACATTTTGCATGTCTTAGAAAAATTCCTATCATCTCTCCAACATTGGGTGCTGTGCCCCAAACATTTTCATTGCATTTACCATCTCAATACACCGATTTACAAACATAAAAATTGAAATTCTAACAGTTATTATAATCTTGCATTTGTAAATGACTATTTTGAACATGAATAAAATGTATGTTTATATTTTTCACTACAATGTAATAACTTTTCCATAAATTATTTCAATTAGTAGAAACCGAGAGATAAAATTTCGCTTACTGTAATAACAAATAAGTAACAACAACATATATTTGTAGTTTAAGATAGATTTTATTCTCTCGTACAAATATTTTTAAAATTTTTATTTAAAAAAAAATGTCTTTTCGGAAACTAAATTATTAACCCTTTAACATTTTATGTTTCCTACCACCAATTTGTTTATAACATTTGTTTACATTTTGCATGTCTGTATCAGATACAATCTATGTCAATATAAAAATTCCGTGTTACTAAAAAAATGTTTACTATAAATAAAATCGCACATTGTTTGAATGCTTTTTTCGTTAATTTGTTTAATGATGCATAATTGTTGATAATCGTTTTAGATTCGTTTTTGTGGTAAGTCTATTACGAGGGGGAAATCACTTGTAAAATCTGGTGTACACAAATTTATTAAAATCTATTAAAAATATTCTTAAAATTTTTGTAAATATCTGGTAAGATTAAAAATCCTGGGCCCGTATTCTCACTTCACTTTTTTGTGAAAAAATGCTTTTACCATTAATTTCAAAATAACTTTTTGCTTATATTTTTCATCAAATATAAATAGATTTTCTATTTTTGACAATTTTTATTAGATTTTGTATTATAAAATGTAAATAAACTATTATAAATAATTTTAAGTAAACGTCAAAAGTACTTTTGGCAAAAATCACTTTTATAAATGAGGTGAGAATACGGATCCTGGAAATTTCGTATGACAACAATCTCAGCAATTTGAAGAAGTGGTTTTCCCCTCTGTCTATTATCAATAGATATTTTAATAGTTTAACTGTGTAGTTTATATATTGCAGTTTTCATTTTTGAATTGATTTGTTGTCTCGATATTTTCAGTATTACACACCTCTGCGAGTCTGGCACTCAACGAAAGTTGGGACCCAGACGTGAGAGATGATATGGAAATGATGCTCAATAAAATCGTGCCTGAAGGATTGGCTTACCGACACTCTTGCGAGGGTCCAGACGATATGGTATGTTATAACCTCAAATATCGTCAGCCGGAGTATTGGTTTGTTCCATGTACAATTTTGCTTTATTTTGTTTAGATAATGTTTTCTGTTGTCAAATGTATCATTACCAGTTTGTTATGTCTAGAAATTGAACGCTATAAATAAAGCGTTTAATTTCTAGACATAACACACTGGTAATGATACGTTTGACCACAAACAACTACTAGAAAACAAACCAATACACGGCTGACGATATATTAACGCAAAGATTATTTCAATTAACTCATTTCAACCAAATATGTATACAGAGTGATTTAAAACAAATGTAAAAATACTAAAACTTCGACACCTTATATAAATTATTCCAATTAGTAAAACCCGAGAGATAAAATTTTGATTACTGTAATAACAAATAAGTAACAACAACATATATTTGTAGTTTAATATAGATTTTATTCTCTCGTACAAGTATTTATACAATTTTATTTAAAAGAATGTCTTTTCGGAAATTAAATTATTAACACAAACGCCTTGAAATTATGTTTAACTGACCCTTTAGATTTTTGAGTTTTATTTTTTAGTAAATTAACAGAACTAGTAAATTTGCTGCCAGGAATTTTCTATAAATAGCTAAAATTTGTTTAGTTCTATAATATTATTGTTGGTATAATTACATACATTTAGAAATGAATGAATTACACTTAAAATATTTTATTAGTATTATTACATAAAATATCTATTAAGTCTCATTATTTTGATGAATTATTACAGATATTAATATGTATGCTTTAATTTTACATAATTTAATAAGTTATATCAACAATATGTAATTCTATATTAAGTATGTGATGTAATTTGCAAAAAAGTAAGCAATTTTAAATACTTATTAGGTCATTTTTACTTACTTTATATAATTATTATGAACTATGTACAAAATTACAGAATATGATATTATTTTTCTGTAATTTCGCTATTTATTTTTTTTACAGTGTAGCTAATTACAGATATACATGTATTTATTTAATCATCGCAACTATTCATTTATTAATAATCTTTTAAAAATAATACAATAATCGTAAACGAAATTAAATTGAACTGCACAAATTTGTAGTTTCCATTTTAGAATTGTTACTGCCATTCTATAGAAAATTATTTTTAATTAAAATGAAATATTTAATCGTATCATTTTCATATAATTTTATAAGTTTTTGAAATATTTTCAGATTTTATTATAAAACTGTATTTTTTTTATGGAATATGTTTCTTTTATAATTTTGATTAATAATTTAAAAAAAATATGTATTGTATAACTTTGCATATTTATAATATTATTATTCCGCTTCTATTGTATGTTTATTATATTATGTATTATGATATTTATGTTTTGGAAGCATTCCTGTTAATAAAATTTTATACGAAATTGCATTGTAATAAATTCAGTTGATCTAGAAATTTTCAAGTAGGTCATATATGAGCATTGAACAATTTTTATGAATTTTGGCAAGTTATTGCATTTCAATTAATGCTGCTTAAAGCTGAAATAGATAATCTTTATTTTTCTTTTAACATTAAAATAATATGAAAATTATTACATTTTTAAAAGTGTTTTTTTTGCAACGTTTGGAATTACATTATAATTATTAGTTATTTTAATCAGATTATTATTTTTTTTTTTAATATTATAATTTTATCTTATTTATTTTTATAATTAATACCGTTTATAGAAAAAAGCTACAAACTGCTACATATTAAAATGGTTCGATTTTCAAAGAATTACCATGATAATAAAATTTGTTAATTTTTTTTTGTAAGGCCAGTAAATAAAAATTAATCCCAATCAGCTGTCTTTGATATCAGAACGATTTCACACATGGTTTGATGCTGTCAAATTTAAATTTGTAGTATAAAAATTTTGCTTATAAAATTATAACTTGAATGTGTGTTTTAATATATTTTTTTTAAATTGCAAATTATTAATTATTTAGTTCGAAAAACTAAAATCAGGAAAACTGGTTTTCTTAAAGTTTTGGCCAACCTGGATTTGTTGTTTGTTATTTATTTTAATATCATTGATAAATTTTTGAGCTGATGAAGATTGCCATTTAGCTTTCGTCGAAACGTTATTATAAATAAATAATTAACAGAATTTTATCTTAAAACTGTTTTTATATTAATACTATATTTTACTAAACAAGTTTTTTAAAAAATATGTATTTTTCAATTGTTAATAAAAGCTAAGTTTTTGATCCTCAAGATTTTCTTTTTTCAATTAAAGATGGTGAACGAGAAGGCGGAACTGGATCAATGAATATGTAATTCTTATACAGTTTTATTTTGAAAATTAATACGTTTCGGCCATTGTATCATGTGCCATCTTCAGCTAAATGTATTTTTTTAACTAAAATTATAATAATTTATGTTGTGTGTGTGTGTGTAGCCGGCGCACGTGAAAGCGTGCTTTCTCGGTTCATCGCTGACGATTCCAATAACGGAGGGCAAACTGAATTTGGGCACGTGGCAGGGTATCTGGTTGTGTGAGCATCGCGACCATGCCGGCTCCCGGAAGCTGCTCATCACGCTAAACGGCTGCCTCCGCGATTCGAGCCGTTCGCCCATGTCCCCTGTCAGTCCGATGGCGAGTACGAGCAGTTAGGGTAAAGTCTCGGGGCACTCTATCGCTAAACACTGACATCAGTGAGTGCCCCGAGGCGTGGTAATAAAAACTTAGTTAACTAACTAAACTACTTGAAAAAAAAAAAAAAACAAGAACATATATATATTTCATCTTCACTCAACCACCAAACCCCCCCAGCCCCCCTTCTCTTCAAACCAACAACCATATTATATAATGCTAAACTAAATACAAGAAAATTATTATATGATGATGAAGACGACACAAATCGCTGGTCGTTGATGCGTGCGTGCTGTGTTTTTATTGTAGATGACCCGAAGCCGAAATTTAACCACTATATAAGTCTTTATTCTTGCAGCAAAATCAAGTAACACAAATTCGAAAACAGTTTTTGTTTTTTTAAATTTAATTTCAACCTTAAAACAACGTAATCAGGAAAACTCGAGGGGAAACCACTTGTCAAATCTTATGTACAAATTTATTAAAAACCTAGTAAAATCATTAAAAGTATTTTTAAAAATCCGTTAAATCAACAAAGAATGACTACAATCTCAACAATCATACGTGAAATTTATAAAATCTGGTGTACAAAGTTTTGAAGAAGTGGTTTTTCCCCTTGGGAAAACCAAATGAAAGTAAAGAATTAAAAAAATATAATAATTATATAAAGTAAAATTAAACTAAAACAGAGTTTTTATCGTCCGATGGAATATCCGCCCCGCCCCCCTCAGCGATTGATTTTTAATGTCGATGAACGTTTGTCCGTTGTTTGTTCGTTTGTTTGATTGTTTAGAGCGATAGAGAGCAAAACAAAACTAAAAAAAAAAAACAAAAACATATAAACATAATATTTAAATTATATAAAAAATAAAAGTAAAAAAATTGAGATACCAATACTAAAAAAATAAAAGTAAGAAACAGGAAAAAAAACCAGAGAAAAAGACACTAGGCCGGTTTCGAGCTGAGCTGAGCTAAACACACTTGGACGTTAAGAAATCTTTAATCTATGACAATATGTACATACTACGTTAACTAATATAAACAATGGACGTTTTAATTAAAATAACTAATTAATTAAAGAAAAAAAAAACAATGACACGGGTTTATCAGTTATGTAAATAGTGTGAGTGTTTTAGTAAAAGGTTCGACAATATCTTAAATATTGATGATTTTTCATAAATGAGGAGACGTTAAATATTGTATTTATCTACGTCTTCCTTCGTAAAACATACAAAAACAAACACACACACCGAGTTGCCCGCCATTTTTATTATTTTATTTTTTTAAATATTCTAATATCACTTTTTTCTTCTTTATAATTATATTAATTCATCTATCATTATTAAAAGACGTGATTTTTATTATAGTTGCACCTTATTCTAATGGAATAAATATTTATATATAATCGAATTTTTTTGAAGAAAAATAATCGATCATTCGAGATATTTCGATTGAAATCTTTTGTACTAATCATTATATTAAAAAAAATTGAAATAAAACGGCTTAGGATATAATTCTGTCTGTATTAACTATCATCATCATCAGGAAAAAATTCTACAAATGACATTAATAAAATGTCATTTGTATATTTTTTTCCTGATGATGATGTGCGTCGATATTTATAAAATAATATTAATACAGAACTACAACCTAAAGCCGTTTTGTTTATTATTTTTTTTACTATATTATAAAATAAAAATTTATAATGTACTAGTGGATTATAGGAACAAATAATTTTTAGTTAAAAAATATAATTTTATTAGTAAGTTTTTTTACAAGAAATTTATTTTGAAAAATTGTCAAATTACAAATTTATTAATTATATTACGAATTATAAAATGAATAATTAGAATATGATGCAACAAAATCCATATTTTTATTTTTCGAAAACATAATCACGTATTTTGAAATGATTAATTATTATCATTCTTAATTTCGATGTGGAATTTTTCGTTTTTCGTTGTTTATGGATATTGGTAGAATCAGCAAAATTGAGTTGTTTTGTTTGTAATTTTTGGTTAATTAGCAATACAAAAATGCATGAACGGAGCCCTCGATGTGTGGGCTAATTCTGTCTTATTGCGTGTCCCAACTTACGATACTTCTTACCTGGAACATTTCTTCTTCTTCTCTTGATTCCCTTCTCCATTCTTTCATTTGGCACAGCCAAAGTCGACAACATTTTTTTGCCACGCAAAATTTATTATATTTTTAATTGCTACCTAAAAAATTATTGTGACTTAAATAATATTGAAAGCTATTTAAATTTAATCTCACAAAAATAATATCTGATATGATAATGAAACTAAAAAATTATTAAATTCGAAAAATTGAATTATAAATCTATATTTATTAATTATTATTAATATTTATTGATAATAGTTGGGTGTATTCTGTGTCCGTTAAAATGAAAATTCTGATATTCCGTTAGAAATCTTGTTACTATATAGCAAGGATTTCTTAAGCAATTTCAGAGTTCATTTTAACAGACGGCAAAATTTATGTTGACGATTTTTTGCTTTCCAAATATTTCTCAAACTCGAAATATCACTTCGGTATTTTGCTTCGAAAAAAAAAAAAGATAGAAAAAAACATTTTATTTTAAACACATTCCAATTACAATTAAATTAATTGACTGTTGATAAATAATACTGAAGTGATCGCAATTCTTTATTAATATACGATTTGTCTTTAACCGTGTGTGTGGTGAAAATAATGTTTATATAATTAATGCTTTAAAGAAAAAGAAAAAAATACAAAAACTCATACCATTGTGGATTACAGTACAAGCGATATAATTGTTTATCAATATCCTTGAAAAAAATATTACATAAATGGCATAAAATCTCGAAAAATATATTCAAAATTGTATGTATGTGAGAATTGTCTTATATCGGACAGGGTTTAATTGGAAACTTAAACATTTTAATTCTAGTAGTAAAACTGGAATCAGAGTGTCCAAAACCTGAAAAACCGGGAAAGTCAGAGAATTTTATTGATACTGGAAAAGTCAGGGAAAAAATTTGTTTGGGCGAATTCACAAAATTACAAACATAATTTGTATTATTATAATATCTCGGCAAAAATTAATTAATTTCACTTGTACTATATATTAAAATTATTTTTATTTCAAATTTTTTCACGCTTTTATTTAAAAATCTTTATTAATGTGATTCACATTACTTAGGAATTTACATTTGTTTAATAAAAAAAGTCAGGGAAAATTTTTAACAAAAAATCTGGAAGAGTCGGAGAAACTGGTTCTGGCCACCCTGTGTAATTTCCAGAGACTTTCGGACCACATCGCGGCTTACACAAGGCACACTTTTTAATTTAGTTCTTTTTTTTTGCAAGCAAAAACAAATGCCATTTATGAATTCTGAGAGTTAATAATTTCGCTGAAAATTGTACCCATCAATGGTGTGATTGTGTCGGGATCTATTTTGGGCTGTCAAATTTTTATTGACAGTTTTTGTTATTGTTATATTAAAAATAATTATATCGAAACAAAACAAAAAAATAATAATAAAAAAGTTGTGCAGTTGCATTTTTAAGCACGGCGCACTGGCGTAGATTTGAGAAAAAAATTAAAAAAAAAAAAATTATACATAAAAATAAACGTAATTCATTGATTCACTATACAACGATTGTTAAATTGGTACGACGCATTAGTTGCTAGGGACACTCACAATGCTTTAAAAAGAAAATATGAGAAAATTCCATTTTATTTTTACTTTATTATATATTTTTGTTATTTACATTTTTTAGTTAGAATTAAGTATGACTTTTGGTAATATATCTTAAGGTTTATTGTAAAAATATTTTTTGTTTTTCTATATTGTATTTTGTTTTCTTATAAACTATTTTATTTTGTTTTATTACGTTTTTATTTTATTTATAATTTAAACACACTGTAGCATGAACGCATGCATTCCAAACATATTCGGGGTACGTTTACTAGATAATTGAATATTTTTTTATATTACATAATTTAAAAAAAAAAGAATGATTTTTTATAATGCCGGCTTTACACGATACAAAATTATATGTCGAAAATAATACAAAACTGAATATAAAACTTCTATTTCATTGGTGATTAATTATATATTTTTATTATAATTCCTTACAAGTGTTGTAAATAAGAATCTAAATTCAATACATTATGTAAAAATTATAACAGTTTTAATTTAAATTTTAAAATGATAAAAATAACTTCAGAATTCATTATATCTAAAATAAAACAGCTTTAGATTGTAGATTCTGTATTAATATTTATTAATAATCGAAGTTTCGACAAACTCTCAACGTTTGTCTTTTTTTTTTTTTTCTTAATACGTTGAGTAGTTGAGTAGGTCGATTATTAATAAATATTAATACAGAATCTACAATCTAAAGCTGTTTTATTTTAGATATAATGAATTCTGAAGTTATTTTTATCATTTTAAAATTTAAATTAAAACTGTTATAATTTTTACATAATGTATTGAATTTAGATTCTTATTTACAACACTTGTAAGGAATTATAATAAAAATAATTATTTATTATCTAAATCAACTACCTATAAACATAATCTGAGTAGTATAAAATTGCTTTAATTTAAATTTTAATACGGAACTTGAACTTAAAACAACTTTTTAATGAATTCTGAAAGATTTTTTACTATGTTTATAATCTGAGTAGCAAATAGACTTAAATAATAATCTTGCAATACTAATTACATTTAAAAATAATGAAATGATATTTTTGGGCAATCTTAGGAAGAAAAATCTAAGCAATAAATTTGCCATATTAAATAATAAATTAAAAATATTTTACTATCATTACAAAATGGAATAATCTATGATTTTTTTTCGTGTGTGTGTGGTTTTAAAGAAAGAATTTCTAATTTATTTGATTTTTGAAATGCGTAATCACCACAAACAGAATTAAAAGAATTTACAGAATAATTTGTTTTTGAAATATGAATGCGAATTTAAAGCAATAAATTTAGAAGACAATTTTTATAAGCATCTCATAAAACTATGTTTGCTTTCAAGTGTTAAAAAAAATGTATTTTTTTTATCTAAACGTACCCTCCTCACTGTATATTTATAATAAGTACAAGCATGTTTATTTGAACATATTTTTAATTTTTTTATACACATATTTATTTTTTATCTTTTTGATTGATTTATTAGTTAAAAAAATAATAAATAAAATAAGTTTGTCTCAACCTTTGCAATAGTTGAACGGAGCTTAATTGCTTTTTAGAATCACCAAAAAAAAAAATAAGTTAGTGAATTTAGAATAATTTTTTCGTCACACGGGATTTGTACATATAAAGGTTGAGGGTAGTTCCTGATGTAACTAAGGACATACGTAATATTTCTTAGTTAATTTCTTTTCGTTTTATTCTTAATTACACTACTAGTATTTTTACGAGCAAAATTAATTAAAAATGCATCGCGAACCGATTTTGCTATATTGGCTTTTCGAAACTATATTGATATTAATTTCTAGTAGTGTGTGTAATATAATTCAAGACAATTTATTAGTAAAAGAAAAATAAATAATATAACAAGGAATCAAGAATAAAGTCGACGAAGCACTTGCAAAAATCAAGAAACAAAACTCCCAAAAAAATAATCCTAAAACAACTGAAACATAAAAAGGAATGTAACAGTTTCATCCATGAATCTAAAAAAATCATTATTATTCGATTCACAATAAAGTTATTAGTTTCTAAAATAAAACGGCTTTAGGTTGTAGTTCTGTATTAATATTTATTAATAATCAACATCCGTGTTCATCAGAAAAACTGATACAAAACATATTTACAGTAAATAAACAGAACATAGGAACAAATTACAAGATAACAAATAAGTAACTTGTTTCTATATTTCGTTTATTTACTGTAAATGTCATTTGTATCATTTTTCCTGATGAAGACGTACGTTGATTATTAATGAATATTAATACAGAACTACAACCTAAAGCCGTTTTATTTTAATATAATGAGTTCCGAAAGATTTTTTACTATGTAATTAGTTTCTAATTCCAAATATGTAATAAGATATTGTACAGATGTATGTCGGATAAGCAACTCTGTAAAAAATGTACAAAATTTATTTAAACAAAAAAAAAACAAAAAATACAAGCGAGAGGTGTTTTTGTGCACATGTAAAGAATTTTTTAACAAAATGTAGACTTTATTTCATTTTGTTGTATAATTTTTCCAGTGTAAATACTAGTGACTTTAATGTGAATTACTTTTATTGGTGTAAAACGTGGAAGTATAAATTTTGTGAAATCCTCGTCTTAAAAAAAAAAATAATAATAATATCAAGGAGGATGTTGCATTAATTAATATTTAACCAGGATTTCAAATCAAGTTTTAGATAAATTGTAATATAGGTTTATATATATATTCATCGTTTCTGTAAGTACAAATTTACATGTAAATATTTTTTCAAAATGTAATTTAATTTTTCTTTTTAAATGTTATTATATAATATTAAAAAAAAAAACTAGTATAAATAAAATTTGTAATTTGAAATTCTGGTTGTGAAATAAACACAGCTCTGTCCCATTGTACAAATTAGTGAAAATTACATTGTTAATCTCTAGCGATTGGAATTGCAAATTCAAGTCCATTAAAGCCTCGAAATTCTACCGTAAAAAGGCACAAACATCACGATCGGCAAATGTTTCCAGTTTCAATAGTTGAACGCACAAATATAAACAAAAGACTCGTTGTTAAAATATTTCAAAGCGTTATAAGTTCCTGTTAGAACGCAATTTTTTAATCAGTTCACATTTTTAAACCTAATCGACAATGTTGTTAAATTAGAAACATTTGCCGACAAATTACTTGTTTGTGTGTACAACTTAAACAACAAAATAATGTTGAGTAGATTTTTGAGGCTTGTACTTGGATTTCTTGTCTAGGAAAACAAATGATAGCTTGCCGAATGTTATACATTGGAATAGGCGAAACTTTCTCAAGATAACTAATCTAAATTTAGTGGATTATTTCGACAATCGATAATATTAATTGATTATCGATTTGTTCCAATCTACCAACCAATCAGTTTGAAATCAGTTCAGACATTTTGACATTTCTGATATAAAAATTTCCTTTTCTACAATTTTAATTAATAAATAAGTATTGTTAAATTGTTCTTGAGTGCTAAATCTGCATTATGATTAATTCTATTGTTCGTAAATTCCCTATTAGGTTTGGATATTGTTTGTAAACAATGACGCGTTTCGACTTTTCAGTCATCTACAGATTTTCTGAGATTGGTCCGTGTTTGTGGACCAAACTCAGAAAATCTGAAGATGACTGAAAAGTCGAAACGATTCATTGCTAAAACAATAACAAACCTGGTAAGGAATTTAATAATAAATAAGTATTCTTTAGTTATTATCTGAAAATATTTGTAAAACGAATATATGTTCTAAAATAATCTGTTTTGGTAACGTGATGTCTGATGTTGCTTAGAAAGTTTCGTCTACAAATTAAATAAAAAAAAAATGTAAGCAAAACTCTGATGATGGGAGTGGAAAGAACTTCACTGCCACATGACACACCCATTTTAATTGTATAAGAATTAACACATTATCAAAAAAAAATCTGTACATAAATAATACATCTTAATGTGTTACAAACAAAATAAATAAAAAAAAAGATAAAATACTGTATGATCCCATGTTCTGTGACATTTGCCCAATTGACGTTTAGAAAAACCCGATCATTGGCTAATTGTTACGGAAACGGATCATAATTATGTACGTACTAAGTACCTACTAAACTAACAAAACAAAAAATAACTGGGTGAGAGTAAATCTGTAATTAGACATAAACAAAACAAAAAAAAATGAAACAAATATATAGGCCGGATTGAATTTGTTATGTCATTCGGCCCGAATCAAATTGTATTATATTGAAATATTGTACTTAGGCCATTCCACGAGTCGAATCATTTGCAAAAACAAATAAAAATATTAATATTTCATTGTTTTATTCATACATACTTTTTTTGTGTGCAATCATTTCTCGAAATGTCCTTTTTTCTATTTTGTTGCAGCGATATGGCGTTTACACTTAACGAAAAAATAATGAAACAGTTTCCTTTAAAAAAAAAACCATTGTTCGTTTCGTTGGACTCTTTACAGTAGGTAAATGAAAAACCTTACTTTTTCATGTGTTTTATCTTTTTAGTAAAACTTTACTTTACGGTTATCAAATGTATTTACTTCAAACTCTACAGTGCGGAAATGATATTTACTTGCAAAACTAATTGTATTTATTAAATATTTATTTAAAACTATTATTACAGATTTAAATATTTACTTTTCAACATAAACGTTGAATATTTGTCTCCTTATAGAATAATATAATACATTCCTAATTTTTTAAAACAAAAATTTCCAATTTGTTTTCACATCTTATAAATATAATTAATAATCTAATAATATAGTAAGTAAGTAAGTAAAAAAGCTTAATTACATAATATTGTTGAGTTAGAAAAAGCTTAAAAATTAATTTCATTTATATATAGATTTATAATTTATGCTGGTGGATCTTCTGTGATTTTATGCGGTCCGGGACCAGAATCTTTTAATTTATCTTGAACCGTTTGAAAGCTACTTCGTATATTATCCAGCGCTGATCCTAATCCCGTTTTTATCTGATTAAATTCCTGCGTAACAAGCGATAGACGACCCAGTAAATAATTGAGATTTTCATCGACTTCGGCCATACGACCAGTAATTTGCCCGACTTTGCCTTCCATACTGTCCATTGTCGATAGGGAACCATTTACATAAGTTTCGGTCTGTTCCTGAAGACGATCTAATGCTGTTGTACTCGCTGTTAATTCTTGATACATGATACCGATTTGACGCCAGACTTGCGACATTTCTTGTTCGAGTTTTGAGCTGAGATTTGCTAGGGCACCCGTTTGATTATCGAGTATTGTTAGTTCGATGTTATCGAATCTGTAAACGAAAGAAATTTTCAGATTGCAATGCTTCAGGCTTGCACGGCCTTCCATTGAATTGATAGTAAAATACTACAGCTTTAGGTTTAAGAAACTATAAAAGATATTAAACCGCGAATTTCTGAGGGTGAAAAATAGACTGAACTTCTTTCAGAAATATATATATATATATAGATATAGAAGATTATGGCTGAGATATATTTAGTAATACAAAATAATGGTATTGCAGCCAGGAGTTGGGATTTAAGCCAAAAACTCAATTTTTATTATGTAGGCAAGCTTTCGAAAAATTATATTTCCTTCCTCAGGCCTTCTACAAATTTGAAACAAGAAAATACACAAATATCAATGGATACAAAAATTACAAGTTACAAATCGTAAGTTCTATGTTTATGTAATTATTGTTATCTATGTGTTAATTGTAATTTTTGTATCCATTGATATTTGTGTATTTTCTTGTTTCAAATTTGTAGAAGGCCTGAGGAAGGAAATATAATTTTTCGAAAGCTTGCCTACATAATAAAAATTGAGTTTTTGGCTTAAATCCCAACTCCTGGCTGCAATACCATTATTTTGTATTACTATATATATATATATATATATATATATATATATATATATATATATATATATATATATATTAATTATTATTATATATATTAATTATTATTTATAAATTTAAGTGTTCAGCAATTTACAATAAATGACCATATTCTGTTAAATATTTCATTTTTTATTCAAATAAACATCATAATACGTAAGACTGGTTGCATAACTGTCAGGGATGTCTCCATACATTTGACGTGTTTTTTTTTTTAATTGAACATAGGAAATTTGTATGTAGTTCAGTTCATATGTTCAGAGATAAAAATATCGCACTCTATATATAAAACATCAGTATAACGCGTTAATCAACTATAAAGAAATATTTTTAAAACAAAAATAATAAAAAAGCAAACAATACCTGTCATTGAGAGTTGAGTTTAAATCTTTCGAACTAAGTTTAACCAAATCGCCAACTTCCAGAAGAATTTGATGAACACCATATTCGATTCGTCGTTTCGTATCCAAAACATTATCGGCTGTTTGAATCATAACACGTTCCACTTTCGATAAAGCTTGAACTTCACCGCGTAATTGTTCGTAACTTTTAGCAACATCACTGTAAACATTCTCCGACATTTCGCCAATATCTGTAACGCTCTTGACGATTTCTTCCTGATTCTCTCCGATTTTATCTTCGAGTTGCTTCAGTTTCGTTTCCAGTTTCATAGCGCTCTTTTCCGATTTGGCGCTGAGTTCATATTTCATTTCTTGTAATGTATCTAAAGTCTGATTATGTGATTGAATAATATCTTTGGTTTCGGGCAGTTTATGTATTTTCGATTCAACACCTTTTAGATCGGATAGAATCTGTTCTAAATGTGTTCGTTGAGTTTCTAAAGCAGTCAAAAAGGTTGGTTGCCAATCCTGATCTTTTTTCGTTACTGGTTGCAGTGAAGTTGGCAGCACACGATTATTTAATTCCGACAAATGTGTTTCGTATTTTTCTAGAAGCTGTTCGTTATCTTTCAATTTACCTTCGACTTGATCTAGATTTTTAGCTGATTTTTCATG
Organism: Clivina fossor; assembly: GCA_963966155.1. Classification (NCBI taxonomy): domain Eukaryota; kingdom Metazoa; phylum Arthropoda; class Insecta; order Coleoptera; family Carabidae; genus Clivina; species Clivina fossor. The sequence goes on from OZ014567.1 coordinate 12,754,246, forward strand.
CAATTGTTGAATGTTTTTATTGTCATCGTGAACTTTAAATATTTCCGATTCTAATTTTTCGACTTTTGATAGAACACCATCGATTTTATTTTCTAATTCTTTTTGGATGCTTACCAAATCGTCTTTTGACAATGAGTTATTATTTACTTGTATCGGTATTGGGGCTTGTGGTTTTTGCGAACTTGTATCTTTGATTATTTCTTCCATTTTTGTCATCCAGGTTTGAAGGGAGTTTTGTATTTCTTGAATAGAGTTTGTTGTTTTTTGTAATTGTATCCTTTCTCTTTCATCTTTCTACAAAATAAAATATTTTTGGTAATTATTAATGTTTAAAAATCGGATTTTATCACTTTAAACATATTTTACCTGAATGAGAATAGTCTCAACATTAGCTAACCGTTCATCTAGTCTACTCAAAGTGCCCTTAATTGGTTCCAAACTCCGATGTCTTTTATCCAGGCCTGCTAGCGATTTTTTCAGTTGTTCACCCAATTGTCTTTCACGATATTCATGGCGTTCCAATTTGTCTTCGCCTGCCCGAACCATATGCACTAACGAAAGCATTGCATCTCTTATATCTTCATTTCTATAAACATGCAAAACAAAAATTAATAACTATTTTTTAACACATGTCTATAAACTCGCTTTCTTGTCCGTTTGTTTTAACTAAAGACTAAACTTTAAACATAGCTCAGCTAACTTAATAATGCAATGTAATATTAACTAATTAATATTAGAAATATTAATTTTTATCTTGTACCATATTCACAAATTCCATACATTCGTATATTTAGCAAATATTTTTTTCTGAAAATACAGCAACTATAGGAAACAATTACAGAAAATACAGAACACACACATACACACAAGACTAAAAAGCAAAAAATAATTATTTAAATAATAAAAAAAATAATATAATACCACGTTTTTAAAACGGGCTAAAACGTATAAAATAATTTGTCCCAGACCCAATACAGATTGTCCTGCAAATTTGTGATTATGAATTTTTACTAGCTACGACAATACTGTAAGATTTAAAACGAATAAAAACGTGGGGCGCATGCAATAGATAATAGTAAGAAGCTATTAAAAATATTCACAAACACAAATTTTTACGATAATCTGTATGAGGCTCAGGAATTTGTATTGGACTAAAAGAAATTATTTTATACTTTTTTGTCCGTTTGAAAAACGTGGTATATCAAATTTTTTGTGTTTATTTAAATAATTAGTCTTTTTATGCCTCTGTAATCCAACACCGCAACAAAACAACTCAAACAACTTAGTGTGTCATTTATTTTGACACAAAACACTGTGGCCCATATTCATAGCCCCTTTTAGACTTTCAGATAAAAATGCGTAATATTTGAAAGTATTTTTGGAAAAAAATATTAGAACTGTTTTTAGCATTATCTATATTTTAAAATGTTGAAGTATAATAAAAAGTATTTAATCTATAACAACAGTTATAATAAAAGCAAAAATTAATATTGAAATCTAGACTATTTCTAACTAAAAGTGATTTAAGTGCATCCTTTCAACGCATCTTAAAATATATAATTTATTGTGACTCAGTCGCCAGCCTGGGTAAACGAACTTAAGATTTGGAGCATATCGTATCTATATAAATTTATATTACTTTTTTTTTTAGTGTTAATATCTTCATATAAACACTACAAGAAAACATTGTAGATGCAAAAACATATGAGAAAAAACAAATGCTAGTTTTTGTGATGCCATTTGTTAAGTGAGTCAAACACATTTTAATTATTGCAACATATATTAGCCCGTATTTCCACCTCTTTTGTTCATGGCAAAAAGTGCTTTTATTTTTTTACTTTAATATACATTTTTACTTTTACTTCTTATCAAATATATTTCTATTTCTAATATCTAATATTATAAAATTCAAATAAACGAATTAAAATTGCTTAATAAGTGACTCGTGTAAGTGTCATATAAAAGTTATTTTATTTATACTCACGTTACTTCTCTAGCATTTGAAGGTTCTGTGATTAATATTACACAAATGCTTGAAACTAAGAGCCATGTTCGAAACATGTCGGTTTCTCTTCATACAAAAAATACAACCTGCAAAATATTAAACGTAAACATAAAAAAATAACATAGTAAAAATCTTTCAGAACTTATTATATTAAAATAAAAAGACTTTAAGTTGTAGTTCTATATTAATATTTATTAATATTCGACAAACTTTACGTACATCTTCGTCAGGAAAAATAATACAAATAGTATTTATAGTAAATAAATTGAACATAGAAACAAAATACAACTAAATAGATTATAAAATTTATACATACATACGTACACAATCACGCCATGTACCCAAAAGGGTGTGGCACAAACTCTTTTCATCATTCCGTAATCAGTCGCCTTCAAACATTCCTATCCAAACAAACAACTTTCGCTTCATCCACATTCATAATTCCTCTCATACATGCTCTTCTATTCCTACTACTTGGAAACTTTCGCTCACGCAAAACACTCTCAATCATACCACTCCAACTACTCATCGGACGTCCACGCAAACGTATACCAGCAAAATCATTCAAATAAATCTTTTTAACCAGACGTTCATTAGACGCATTAGCTCAACATGTCCGAACCATCTTAACTGACTCTTAACACGGGGCAACTTTTGCTACAACATTTTTTCAATTTCACACTCATCATACACTAATCTATTTCGTACCCGATCTCTCCTATTTAAAATTTATAAATATTGTTAACTAAAGGAAACCAAATTTCATTTAAATCAGTTGATGTTATCTTAATAAAATATCTATTACATACTTTTCTTATCAATCTACTGTTAATATTGATGGATCCTTGCAATTATCCTTGCTATTAAAATATCCTATTTTCCACACTTGAAATTGCAACGCATGTTGAAGAATGTAAAAGATATTATTCCTACTAAATTATCAGAACATAAGAACTTAATACGTCCAAACCATCCAGATAAATCTGCTATTGCAGAACATGCGTTAGAATATTTTCATGATGTAATATTTTAGAATACTATAATAATTGCAAGACCCATCTATAGTAACTCTAGATTGATAAGAGAAGCAATGGAAATTTATAAAGAAAAAGATAATATCAATCAGTAACTGCATTTAAATCAAATTTAGCTTCCTTTTAATTAATAATCTATAAATTTTATAATCTATAGTTACTTATTTACTCTAAATGTTATTTGTATTATTTATCCTGATGAAGACGGACATTGAGTTTCATCAAAACATCGATTTTAAATAAATATAATAACTATAGTCTAAAGCAGTTTTATTTTAAATTAGTATTATTTAGTGCTGTCAATGTTTGAAAAAATTAGATCTTTATTCTTATAATTTAGGTATTTATTTGTTACCTACACTGTTCGAAAAAAAATACTTACCCTTATTAGTGCCTATATAAGTCCGTTCCCTAAAAAGGGTAAATATGATTACCCTAAATAAGTAAATTCAAAAGAGTACTTTATTATCCCAAAAAAGGGTAAAAAGGCAGTTATTTATCCTTATTTTTCGTATTTTGTGCCCTTCCATCAAGGTAAAAAGTCAAATATTTTAAAATACACAAGAGCAGGGCAATTTTTTGCACTAATAAGGCTACAAATTCAATTACCCTCGAAAATTTTTACTCTTTTACCCTACTATTTTGAACAGTGTAGTAACTTGTTTCTATGTTCTGTTTATTTACTCTAAATGTTATTTGTATCATTTATCCTGATGAAGATGAACGTTGAGTTTCACCGAAACGTCGATTATAAATAAATATTAATACAGAACTACAACATAAAGCCATTTTGTTTTAATATAATGAGTTCTAAAAGTATTTTTACTCTATTATTTTAACAATAAAGAACAATATAAAATATGTAACATATCTTTTGTTTTGTATATCAATTGATGAAAATAAATTACAGTTTTATTAGACCCGCATGTTATAGAAAACAATACTAATCTTTTAGTGAAAAGAGGGCACTATATCTTTAAACGATTATCATAGTAAAATGCATATACAAATATTTTAGATTATATAGTAGGGGAAAAAAATATCTGTGGGGAAAAATTATTCTAAATTATGGTTGACAGAACTCTGATCTTATACGTAACGACTCTGTGACATAAGACCTTGGCCCCCGTATAGGTCGTGACAAAATTCAGGAAGTTTATCAATTCAATTATCACCATTTCGATTTCATTTAATTATAATGTATGTTAATCATATATTTATGGCCAGCGAACAGTTACAGTATTTTGTTTATTATAAAGTTGACATGTTTATTGAATTAAATTATAATAAAAACTTTTATTAATGAAATAAAAACAACAAAATTTGATAATAACATTTGCTCGCGTCGCAAAAATACTCATAAATACATGTAATCTTTTATTTTTATACATATATTTATTTGTTTTTATTTTATTGTAAAATGACAGAATATTATATTTTAATAAACACAAATGGCCCGTATTCATAGCTCTTTTTAGAGCACTTTTAGCGGTCTAAAAGGTCTTTTCTTTATCCTTTAAAGGGGGCGATAGTACACCTGAAAGGATACAGAGAAGATCGTAAACATCCTGGATATGTTTTTTTTTTTACCGAAAAAGTAAATAAACTTACATAAAATATATGTAAAAATTTTCTTGTGGCGTCTGTAAATTTACATATTATATACAGAATCACGCCATGTACCCAAAAGGATGTGACACAAACTCTTTCCAGTATCCTGAAATCAGCTTTCTCCAAACATCCCTATCCAGACAAGCAACTTTAGCTTCATCCACATACATAATTCCTCTCTCATACATACTCTTCTATTTCTACTACTTGGAAACTTTCTCTCACACAAAATACTCTCAATCAAACCACTTCAACTACTCATCGGACGTCCACTAGCAAACGTACATCTTCAAAAATCATTGATATAAATTTTTTTAACAAAACGTTTATTAAACACTTACCACCGCAACTTTTGCGACATTTTTTTCAATTTCACACTCATCATACACTAATCTATTTCGTAGGCGATTTCTCCTAGTTACACCACATACCCCACGTAAAAATATCATTTCGCAAAGCAGTCATTTTCCGTTTTATACTTTTGACAGCCAAACCCAACATTCACTACCAAACGAGCACCAAAACAACATTGTATACACTCAAACGTGGAGGGCTTCTGTGGAAATATTTACATTCCTAACAAAAGTATCCAAAAAGCATCCAAAAACCTTACAACCAGCATTATAACTCTTCCTTTAATTTCACGATCAAATCGACACATTAAACTAGTGTAAATCAGTTGCTTCAGGTTTTTATTTACAATGTATAATACACAGAGTTGTAATAAGTTACTTTTTTTTCTATAGCGTGTCAAATTACAAGCGGCAAAATAGCAAAGTAAATAGGGGGCTATACGCTATAATTTCAACAGACTTGTTTGTTTTGTCGTAGCTTGTAGCTCTAAAAAAAAGTTGTACGGCGCCAGCAACTTTTATTTTTCATTGTGGCATAAGCACTGCTACGCGAACAGCACGTGACGAATTTAAATCAACATTCTCGTCATAATACAAGTATACTTTTTGCCCCCAATCCCCCTTAAAAAAGAAACAAGTACCTAAACAAATGCAATATGCATTAACACAAGACTGAGGCGTAAACAAAAAGTAGTTCCACACTTTTTGCACTGTTTATATTTTATTTTTTTTCTTCTTCTGCTAGTTCAAAAAACCGACAGAGTTCACGAGGTCATTTTGATATCAATTATAATAATAAATGACAGTCGTAAATTATTGAAAAAAAAAATTCATGTTTTATATGGCGCAATAATGCATCTCAATTGTGATTGCAATCATCAAAAAAGTGTGCAACAATACGATTCTTTTGTCTTGTTATGAATAATGATAAATGAATATTTTAGATGACAAATTGTTTGGAATTTAACAATTTGGAAAACCGATACAATATATAAATTATTTCGTCAGTTTTTCTGATGAAGACGTACGTTGAGTACGAGTAGAAAAAGATTTCTAAAATAAAACGGATTTAGATTTAAATTCTGTATTAATATTTATTGATAATCGACGTTTTGACGAACTCAACGTCCGTCTTCGTCACGATAACTGATGGAAACAGACATTGAGCTCGTCGAAATGTCGATTATCAATAAATATTAATACAGAACTTAAACCTAAAGCCGTTTTCATTTTCGATGACATATTGTTTGGAATTTAACAATAAGCCCGGCTTTACAATTATTGTGTTTCTGTTCAGGAACATAAAGGCAGGTATATTCTTTTCAATGTATGAGTGAAGCGACATAGAACTAAATAGTTTTTTGTGCATTCATATAGGATAAAAATAGAAAGATTCCGAAATACAAGAAAAAAAAACATATGCACCAGCTGCATAAAAAAAAACAAGTGTTGAACCATTTTTGTCACAAAAATGAACAACCAAAAATACATTGCTTTATTTTTTATAACTATAATAAAATGCAATTTTCTAATATTTGCCGGATTATTTATTAAGATATTATTTTATTATTTGTACTTACCTACAGAATTATAATATTTTTTTTTATTTAGAACAAATAATATCAAACAAAAACACACAACTTTTTAAATGAATTATATGAACACGTAAATATATATGTATATATTTGTTTATATGTATTTATTACAAATATGTTCTTCCTTCGAGTGGCAGTAGCCAACTGCTAACATCTGGATATCTTTCAACACTCGAAGATAAATCGAGCATCTGCACTAGAAGACCGCAGCTGCAGACATCATTCAAAAAATTGGGCGCCGATAAAATTTAATGTCATTTCACTCATACTAGTGTCATCTCTCGCACAATGTTATGACTATTATTGAGGTTGTAAACAATGTTGTCAATGAAATTTTATTATTTTTAATTTGTTAAATAAATAATAATACTTTATTATTATTAATAATAATAATAATAATAAGAACTTTATTTAGCATATTAAATAAATAATATATAATTTAGAATTATTTTATATAAATTGGGTATTTTTCCGCAGTTATATAATATTGACTTGACAACGTCGCAATATTATTTAATTAATAACAATGGCGATTTTTATACGGCACGTGTGTTAAATAACTGTTTGATACTTTTTGTATTTTCTTTTTTAAATAAAGTTTTTTCGAACGATAATGCATAATGCATCGCTTACTAAAGTTGCGAAATTTATCCCTGCAACAAATGCAAGTAGTGTCAAAACCTATTATCGTAAATAACACTTTGCAAATTCGAGAAAGATCATGCGAGCTTTGTAAACAATCAAGTAGTTCACCACTAGGTAAATAGTATTTTATTTGAAGTATTTTCGATTAAACATTTAGCTAGTTAAGAACAGAAGTGGTCCAAGTAACATTTTTAACAAAACACTGAGTTATGTCACTTTTTGGACTTCTTTGTCATTATATTAGTTAGTGCAAAAGTAATCCAAGTACTGTTGAGTACAAAATTTTAAACAAAATGTTATTTAAGTTTTTTCAGTTCGTAATCAGTCTACGAATACAAGTCCTATAGTGCAAGTGTCAATTAAACGGAAGCGTACGAAAAACAATCGAAATTACGCCGAAATTCTAGAAGGTCAGTTTCTATTTTCTAATTCGTTAGTTAAACTCTCTAACATAAATTTAACTAAATCTAGTTACGGGACAATCGACTAAGCAAGCTAGAGCCTCTGTGAAGAAACTGAAAGCAAAAGAAATCAGTTTATTAGCGCAAGAACCCGAGATTAGTTTAAGTGAACTTCATAAAATCAAAACTAGGTCACGTTTCGTTAATAATAATCCGGCTGATCCAATTCTAACGACTGTGGATGTTGATGAAATTGTGGAAAATGTTGAAGCTGCCCATGATGAACATATTGATGTTGAAAATGAGATTGTTGTCGAAGAACAAATCGTATTCGAAGAGTATGTAAAGAAATCTTTATTTATTATAATTAAATTGTGTTGAAGAAAACGATATCATGCATTAAATATATTAAGTTTGTATATTAATTTTAGACTTTATTAAAGAACAATATTAATGTCAAAAGATAAACTTTTGTTCTTGGGTTCTGAACTTGCGTTATGATTAATTTTATTGTTATTAAATTCCTTATCAGGTTCGTTATTCAATCATCTTTAGATTTTCTGTTTGATCCGTGGTTTACTCGAACCACAAACACGAATCAAACTGAGAAAAACTGAAGATAATTTAAAAGTCGAAACGCGTCATTGCTAAAAAACAATAACGAACCTGATAGGGAATTTAATAACAGCAAAATTTATTAATAATTATTATTTTAGAATACACAAAACATAATTCTTCAGATACATAGCATATATTTTAATGAAAAAAAAAAAACTTGTCGAAATTATTTTCTGTCGCTTTTACGGCGACATTCGTCCACAATATTTGACTAATTTATTTTTGTTTTGTTTAGGGAAGCAAATATAAATGTGCAAACTAGAAAGCAACGCGAAAGGGCTGGTAAAGAAGAAGCTTTGAGTCGAATATTGGGTACTCATATTGAAATGTGCGTTGCAATTGGCAATCCGCAAAGGGCCTTAACTTCCTTATATTATTATAGAATTCGAGCGCAGAAAGCTAATGGAACTGCAGTGAAAAGTATTCATATTTACAATACACTGCTTCAGGGATTCGCTGCTAAGGGTGGTATTCACAAAGTAAGTACGTAGATCAAATAATATTAGCAACAGAAGAATAACTTAAATCACTGTGAGGGCACTTAATTGAATTTTTTTTAGTGTAGCCATTTTGTTTATATCGAATATAAATTCTCCACGTTTCATTCCAGATAAAAGAAATTTTAAAATATATGACCGAAGATGATGTAACATTGAATGTACAATCTTATGCCGCGATATTTGAGTGCCTTGGTCGTAATGTAAATCGTTCGAAATATACACGAATTTATTACAATATGATGTGCGGACAAGGTATCACCTTTGATGATATTATGAATAAAGCTGATTTTGTTGGCGATCAACGCGAAATTGTTCTGACGGCAATCAGAAAGATTGATCCAAATTTCGAGCCCACTTATCAATCGCCCGATGTGCAATACACATGCGAATTGCTCGAGAATTTAAATTGTTCCGAACAATTAGCGTCCGAAAATCACAACGAATCGAAATCGCATCAGCAATTATTCACCGATGACCAGCTGAAAGAATTTTTGAAAAAACAACTCGAAATTGAAATCGACGGATATGTTAAGGTATTTTTAGTTTTATTTTTTAATATTTATCGGAAACTTTCTTTCTTCTTTTTTCGATTTTAACCGACTATGCACCACTTTCTCTTCCAGTACTTTTTCATTCTTTCTTCCGTCCATTTTGCTCCTGTCTTCTTCCTTGTATTTTCTTGAAAACCCTTGAATCCTCAGATCTTCTCTCCATCTATTTCCATTTTTTTTATGTCTTTTCTGACCTCCTTGATCCATCCATGTCATCTGGGTCTAAAACTTTTAGATATTTCAATTTAAAGATAGAAAAAAATGATTATATAGTATCCGCTAAAAAGTCTGGGAACATTTTTCAGGTGCATATCTAAAAAGTAAGAATGCACTATCCGGAAGTACCGATATCACTGCCGGTATAATTACGGTGAACCATTACGTTCTTTATTTGTAAAGGACAGTCCTTTATTTGGAAGCACTGTCCTTTAGATTTATTTTGTTCGTAAAAACTTAATTTTGTCTTTTATTTCTATAAATCGTCGTTTAAATAATCTATTTTTATGCTTTTTATTTTAGTTTTATCAAAGATAATAAAAAAAATTGAAAAAATTTTTTTCTTATTAAAAAAAAAATGCATTGTTCTCAAAAATATTTGTGATTGAAATACTATTTACAGACAAAGTAAAGTTATTAAAATTGTATACCTAAATATAATTAATAATTTAAAAATTAAGTACATCATTAGTAATTTGTTCTGCATTTAATTTAATTAGCGTATATTTGTAATTGCATCATTTATTTACTTTCTAACAAAACAAAACTTATATTATTTGTTGTTGATGTTTTTAAAATATTTTTTTACTATTTTGTGATTTGTAATTTTGTAAATCTATATTAATTAATATATATTGTATCCGATTATATATAATATTTGATTTAAAGGTACGAAGTATAGAAAGCAAACCGGAGCCGTCCGCGCAAGTACTCCATTATCGTGACTTGTTGAAAAAAATGTTAGTCGAATGGGAAGAAATCACTCTAAAAGCATTCGAACGCGATTTAGATATTTTGGTTGCTCAACCACGACAAGGCAATAGAACATTAGCTTTGGATCCCTATTTAAGATGTTTACCTATTAACGATTACGTTCATGTGATTATGAATGAGGTAAGTTACATTTTCTTAAATTAAATTATATACATATATACAATCATGTCATGTACCCAAATCAGTCTCCTCCGAACATTCCTCTATCCAGACAAGCAACTTTAGCTTCATCCACATTCATAATTCCTCTCTCATACATGCTCTTCTATTCCTACTAGTTGGAAACTTGTGTTCACGCAAGCCACTCTCTCAATCATACCATCTTCAACTAGTCATTGGACGTCCACTGACAAACGTATAGCTTCAAAATCATTCATATATACAATTTTTTTAACCAAACGTTCATTAGACATTCGCTGAAGATGACGAAACTACATCTTAGCTGACTTTTGCTACATTTTTTCAATTTCACACTCATCATACACTAATTAATCACTAATTAATCAGTCAAATGACAGCGCTGTGTGAAGTTATGTACATTACTGATGATAGAAGTGTTGCTTTTGACTAATATATAATAGTGCAATTGATATTTTATTATTATTATTATTTGTTTATTTATTTATTTTTATTATGTTTATATGTTTAATTACTATTTTCGACTTCAAATGTTACCCTTTAAGGGTCATAGGATTCTCTAGTTTTTATTTACTTTTGCAGGTTAGAAGATTAGCAGAAGGTTCCGAAACCTATAGTCCAACGACAAATCAACTCTACCGTGAACTCGGTTCACGTGTTTACGCTCGCTATCAGGTCCATCGAAAGATTCGCGATGGTGTGCTGAAGAAAGTCTGCAATATACAGGAATCGTACTGTGATTGGTATGCGGAACATTACGGCCGTGGTAGTTCGCGAAACACGAGACAACAATGGCAATGGATTGCACACGAACAGAACAATGGGTCCAGTGTAAACGGTGCTTATCATCATGTCTGGCCAGCAACTACGATGTTTGCAATCGGAGAATTCTTATATAATATTATTATGCACGATTTGAAGATTGATATTAATATTATGCGAGCAAATACTTCCAAACAGTAAGTTTTATTAATTAACACGTTCACGGACAGTAAAAATTTCAGTTAGCTACAAAAATAGACATAGAATAGAAATGGGACTTAAGAAAATTTATAAATACACGCGGAGAAAAGATAAAAATAATATGAAAGTATCTAATGAATCAGTTGGTCATTACTTTGAAATGTATATTAATTAGAAAAACTTAAGGTTGTATAAAATTAAATGAATAAAAATTGGCTTTAAAATTTTGCATCACTGTGAGAATGAATGCTATTTTATTAATTGATTGAAAGCTGAAAAGTATGCTTAATAATTTAATATATTTAATTTGATCAGCCTTTACTTTTGTGATACATTCTAAATAATTTAAATAAAAACAAACAATTACTTTGTAAATATCACAATTTAATTAACAATCATTATCATCATTAATATTTCATTTTCCAGGAAACATCTTCCTGCATTCTACACCTTATTCCGTTCGCAAGGTCGTGTCGTGAAAGAGGAGGTAAAACCACATCCCGTACTAGCGAAATTATTCCGTGGCTCTGAACAGGAATATTTGACATTCCCCGCCTATGAAGTGCCGATGTGTTGCCCATCGAAACCGTGGATATCGGTTATCAGTGGCGGTTATTTAGTCGCTCATGCCGATGTGATAAGATTGCCCGTGCAAGCCGTACAGCAATGGCAGCGATTAAATCAAGTACCGCCTCCGAATCTATATCCCGCCTTAGATTCGTTGAATCAACTCGCTTCGGTACCATGGACGGTTAATAAACCGGTGTTGAATGTCATATTGGAAGTGTTTAATTCGGGTAAGTCGCGATTGCACTGGTATTAAAGAACTTTTTATTTTCTATTCGCTTTGTGATATTTCTAAATGGAATATATATAATCCCGGATTCGAACTTTCGCAAGGTTTAAATGAAGAAAAATTAACTAATGATTTAATTAGTTCATCAAAAAGAAATAGCAAAAACAAAGTACTATAATACGCCATGTGTAATTAAAAATAGAATAAAATATTATGTTTTGTATTTGCGAATAGGTGGTAGTGCTAGATTAGACGTTCCTCAACCAGCTTCATCATGTCCGCCAGCACCTCAAATCACACCAAACATGACTAAATCGGAGAAATTTCAAATCTTTAAACAACGCATGCAATTACGAAGACGTAAAGCTGAAATGTATTCATTATGGTGTGACGCGCTTTACAGACTTTCTCTAGCAAATCATGTACGTTGGTATATTAATTATTTCATTATATTGGAAAAATAGTCGATTGGTTAATATATAATAAATAATTAGTAATTGGACGAAATTCAGTCTTTTATATTTTTATTATTATCTACTAAGTCAACGTTTCGGCAGTCTCTATTGTCGTCTTTAGGGCTCTACAATATATGTATGTATACATATAATAATAGGTAAATATAACAACAGAAAATAAAAAAACACTTACAGCAGAATATTTTAGTTAGCTTTACATATAATGCAAAAATACATTATTTGATTAAAATCATTTTAATAATAAATGTATATATAATAATTTAATATATTTGTATGTATTTATATGTATACATATATGTATTAATTGTAGAGCCCTGAAGAAGGCAATGGAGATTGCCGAAACGTTGGCTAAATTCCGTCAATTACTAATTATTTATTATTTGATTTAATTTGTCAAAAAAAAACCTCATTTTAATTATTTATTTACATTTTTCTCTTCTTTATTTTTTGTTATTTCATTATTTCAATTTTCTCTTCCTTGTTTTTGCTATAGTTTCGTGATAATATCTTCTGGTTACCGCATAATATGGACTTTAGAGGTCGTGTCTATCCAGTTCCTCCGCATTTGAGTCATCTTGGATCGGATTTAGCTCGATCGATGTTGGTGTTTGCCGAGAGCCGGCCCTTGGGACCAGACGGTTTCGATTGGCTGAAAATTCATTGTATTAATTTGACGGGATTGAAGAAAAGAGACCGAATCGCAGATCGATTAGCTTATGCTAATGAAATTATGTCCGACATTCTCGATTCGGCTGATAATCCTCTTACAGTAAGTTTCCTTTTTCTTTAGAGCAACATTTTTCTGCAACAAATCCTTAGCTGTAACCGATTTTAACGTTGTAATTGAATTGAATCCAGGGTAAAATGTGGTGGGCCGAATCGGACGAACCATGGCAGACTCTAGCTTGTTGCATGGAAATTGCGAATGCATCGCGTTCCCCCAATCCCGAACAATACGAATCGTACTTTCCAATTCATCAGGATGGCAGCTGTAACGGATTGCAGCATTATGCTGCGCTCGGTCGGGATTCGGCCGGGGCATATAGCGTTAATTTAACACCGGCCGAAACACCGCAGGATGTCTACAGTGCGGTGGCGGCACTCGTTGAAGAACAACGCGCGAAAGATGAGAAACTGGGTTATAAAGTCGCTGAAGTATTAAATGGTAAGTGGGAGGAGAAATATTTGTTTTTAACTCTAGTGTGGATAAGAATAATTCGATTATGAAAAATGGTTCGAATTAAAATTGAAATATTGGATTTATTTCGGTTCGATACATGTTAATACAGAATCTTACTTTCGGGGTCTCGTAGCGTAGTCGCAAATCGTAACTCGTTTTACGCGAAAGAGTATTTGGTTTTGTTTTTTGTGGATTAATATTCAGTTAGTGAAATTGAAAATGAAACTAGTGATCACTTTGAGGCAGGTCCATTTTTTTGATAAAAACTTTAGTTTTAATAATCTTTAAATAGTTTAAAAATACAATGAAAAATATTTTAATTCTCTATACAAGAATTTGTTATTTTAAACTATATTTTCTTATTATTATATATAATTAAAACATACATATAAATTATATAAATTTGGAATAATAAATTATATTAACTATCATATATTACTTATATACTTCTAATTATTACGCCTTTAATTAATTAGTAATTATTATTATTCATATTATATTAATGTATCAATTTATGTAGAATGATTATTATAAAAGTAGTAGGAATAATAAAATGTTCTGAATTATGGTAGAAAATACGTTTTTAATACAAATAAAAACATTAAAACAATTTAAAAATTAATCACTCGGAACTGAACTGAAAACAGAATTTTTTTTTTATTTTTGCCGGAACCAAATCGATATAATATCATTTTTTAATTAAACCGAAACGAAAAATATAATGATTCGAAGTTCTGCTTATATTATTTTATTAAAACTCGACATTATAATTAATCTTTCATCAAAAAATAAAACGCCAAAAATGTGCAAGTACTATATTGTTATATCTCTAATCAATTATATTTAAAAAAAAATTTTTTTCAATTATAAAATTACTTATTTATTAATCAATAAAATTAAATAGGTTTCGTTCGACGCAAGGTTATCAAACAAACCGTAATGACAACCGTATACGGTGTGACACGTTACGGTGCTCGACTTCAAATCGCCCGTCAGCTAAAAGACATCGATGACTTCCCTAAAGATATGGTATGGCCCGCCTCTTCCTATCTGACCAGCAAAACATTCGAATCGCTACGTTCGATGTTTACATCGACGCGTGAAATACAAGATTGGTTCACCGAATGCGCCCGACTGATATCGGCCGTTAATGGACAGAATGTCGAATGGACAACGCCATTAGGACTGCCGATTGTTCAACCCTATAGTAGACATCGGAAAATCGAACAGGGCAAGAAATTGCCCGAAAATTTCACAATGGACATGTTTGAGTAAGTATTTAATTTCACAATGAAGAGAAATATTCGCTGTATAATAATGTACTTTACTGTATTACTAACCTAATGATCTACTACATAGACAATATAATAACGTAATATTAATCTCCCTAATTATAAAATGTTTGGATGTATGTTCTCCAGCATCTCCTCCTAAACCCCTGAACCGATTTTGATGGGAGTGGTGTCATTTTAATTGGTTCATTCCCTATTTGAGAATAGGCAAGTTTCATCTTTCTACGATCTTTCATCTTGCTTCTCAAACATTTGAATCAAATTATGTTTACAATGCAAATGTCAAAAATGACAGCTGTGTGAAGTTATCTACACTACTGATGATAGAAATGTTGCTTTTGGCTAATATATAATAGTGCAATTGATATTTTATTATTATTATTTGTTTATTTATATTTATTATGTTTATGTGACCCTTTAAGGGTCACGGGATTCCCTAGTCAATATTTTAATACGCTTAAAGAAAATTGAGTTTATTATAAAAGGACAAGGAAAATAAATCATTTTATAAATACTAGAGTGTCCGTAAAAAAAATGTTTTCCAGTCGTGGCTAAAATCGATAATTTTACATCGAAAAAACAATAGAAATAATATTTTTTGCTTGTTTTTACGAAAGTAATAGGTTCGTCTACACAATTGAAATTTTCGCGTTTATATCGCGTATATATTAACACGCGTTTTTCGAAAATTTCAATTGTGTAGACGAACCTGTTACTTTCGTAAAAACAAGCAAAAAATATTACTTCTGATGATTGTGCAAGGATTTTGGTTAATATTTGTTTTTGTAATTTTGCAGACGCCCAAATGTGATGAAACAAAAGAATGCATTTCCCCCGAATTTCATCCACTCATTGGATTCCAGTCATATGATGCTAACTTCGTTATTTTGTGAACGCGCTGGAATAACTTTCGTCTCAGTTCATGATTGTTTTTGGACTCATCCGTGTTCTGTTCATATCATGAACGAAGTAAGTGATGTTATTATATATTTTTATATACTAATTTTATACAGAAACAGGAAAATAAGAACTCAGGTCTCAGTCAATGAGGGTTTTTTTTTTCAAATACAGTTCAATATTTCGAGCCCATCTTCAGGAAACCAATATTTATAATTTCGAATAAATATTGAACCGTATTTCAGCAAGAAATATGTAGTATACTTTTCGATAAAGAAAAAACATGCTATATAAGATATTATAGATTAGAGATTTTTAAAAAACTTACCACCGAAAAAGTATAACGCAAAATACATTTTAAAATACGAAAAATTTCAAAAATCGTGTCAATAAGAGCGTAGTATCTTTGAAACTATAAATTTCAGCCAAAAAAATGTGTAGAAATTCTTTTCGATAGAGAAAAATATGCTTATAGGGGTTAAATTTCTTAAAAACTTGTCACCAAAAAAATATAACGCAAAATACATGTCCTGTTAATGAATTTTTACAATTAGGAAATTATTCAATTACATTTAAAAGTAATTTTCAATTATTCTTTTTTAGGTTTGCAGGGAACAATTTGTGGCGCTACATTCTCAACCAATTTTAGAAAGTTTATCGAAATATTTAGTGAAAAAATATAGTTTTAAAAATAGGTACGTATTGTTGTTTTTATTTATAATATCAAAAAGATCTAGTTTTTCTCATTAAAGAGGAGCTGAAACCTTTAAATAATTTAGAAATTCTCGTAAAAAATATTTTTTGACAGTTTCGCAATGTTCCATGGTCATTAAACTATATAACAGCCGTTTTTGAATATTATTTTACAAGTTACACTCAAGTCATTGAATCGGCTTTACGAATTGAGGGAATTATGTTTTATTATAATGTTAATGTATTTTTGTTTTACAGAGATTTGACTGACGATGGTTCCGTAACAGATTTGACTCGAAAAAAATTAAACAAAGTTCTTCAGAAACAGCCTTCAAAAGGCGATTTTGATTTAAATAGTGTGCTACATTCTGTTTACTTTTTTAGTTAGTTGTAATTTATGTGTTTTACATTTAAATAATTTGTATATAGTTTTAATTTTCCTATTAAGTTCGAAAACTTTATTAGTACATTTAACTAGTCTTTTTAGTTTCTATTATTATAATTGACGTGTCCTTTTTGAAAACGGTTGCCTACATACTTTGTTAGAAATGTTTGTTATTCGAATAAACTTTATTTACAGCGTTTTAAAGTGGTTTATTTTAATTATAAGTTTTGTCTTATTAGTTACTGCATTTGTAAAAATTTCGAAATAATAGACTTTTCCAACAACGTAGTCTTCTCATTCAGACTGCGGGGCAACTTTTAATATCTAACTCAGGTCATGAAACCGGTAAAATAATACACTCGGTTAACCGATTTTTTTTGCAAATATTTGCAAACGTTACCGTAACCTTAACCGATATTTGAAAATCGTTAAAAATCCGTAACCTGTAACCGAAAAAAATTACCGTAAATACTAAATAATTTTTATATAATGTGTATTCATGAATTTTGAATATTGTTACCGAAAAGCGGTGTCTGTTCGCATTTATATTAGACAATTTTAAATCAGGAAAAACAAAATTGAATCTTTATTTCTAAATTAAGAAAATAATATTAGATAATCTACAATTAAATTTTATTTTTCGGAAAATAAATCATGATCATTGTTTTACTATTATTAATATAATACACACACACATTATGTAATTGTTTCTAAATAAATGATGACTTACATTTATTCGTTCCTCAATAATTATTTGGTAACAAAAGAAAAACAATATCAATTACTAAACTTACAATTATTTTATTTCCAAAAATATATTTAATACACAAACTTATTTCTACAATAAATAAAAAATATTCAGTTGTTCATTGATCAGCTTCATTCGTAACATTAACAAACAATTGTGCATAATGATCGCCCGTTCGATCTATATTCCGTTGCATCACCATACGCAACGTATCCGTATAAATAACAGGCGGTCGTGCAACCGTAGGATCCCTCCAACGCAAACCGGTCGCGTCGCAGCCAAATAAAGCGGGCGATGGTACATGATCGCGCATATAATTCCAGACGCAATTCCGTAGTACTAATGCCACTTCGGGTACGGATAGATGTGGCATTATATCGCGTATACTAGCCAACGGAGGCGGTAGCAATTGGCCGGCGGCCAAAACGTCCAGGAGGCGAATGGTGGTGTCTAAGGGCCGTGCACCGCTTGTCCATTGGTGGAGAAGTGTTGCAGTTAATGCACGAAGTAATACCGAACAATAGCAGAGGACTGGACGATAGAGTGCCACTAAACGTAGCAGATGCCATAGAATCGGTACCGTGGTGAAGAGACGACGAATGTACAGGTCTCTTTCGATTGTTACCTACGGATATAGTAAAAAAAAAAACGTATTACACTATGTATTTTGCTATACACAAAATGTACAGTTTTATGTACAAACTAAATTTTCCGTATTACACGATCCAATATTCGATATAGAATATTTTGTCCGTAACAGTAGTCTATGTAGAAAAAATCTATGAATTAATTCATTTTTTTGACGTCAAACTCTCTCATTTAGATTATGTATTATCATCAATTTATATTTAATGTGTATAGATTTTTAAATTTGTATATTTGTATTTGTATAATTGTATAAAAAAATGTATCGTGAAACGCCAACATAATTAATAACTATTAGAAATATTGGCTTGTATTCATAGCGCCTTTTAGAGTACTTTTAGATAAAGGCAGTCGAGATTTCAATATTAATTTTTGCTTTTATTATTTTTATCAAATATAAACTGTTTTTATAGATTAATAGAAAAATAAATACTTTAAAATATACTAAATTTTATCTAAAAGTATTCAAATAAGGGTAATTATTTTTTCAACTTGTGCAACAGTAGTAAAAATTATCATTAAAAAATCATACTTTCGAGAATTCTTCTTCGGGCCAAGGCAATCCATTATACATGACATCCGGACTGACAAATTGGACTAATAATAAGGAAACCAAGGTAAGCGCCTCCAATGATACGGGCGACTTCTTCAACGGTTGATCTAGCGCTGATTCCGGTGCGTAACAGCACGCTTTGATCGCTTGCAGTAAATTCTGTACGTTTACCTTCACTTCATCTTCGGATAGGGGATTGATCGGTTTCGGTTTCCGTTTCCCCGCGCCAATGATACCCGAATGAAAAACAGACGAATGTCGCTGCGATAACATTGTCGCTGTACTATGTTTATGATTTTTATGAAGCAGCAATTCCTTATTCTTCTCACCGCTTCGTACAAGTTCCTTGTTTAATTCATCCGTTGGTTCAGCACCGAACAATAACGATTCCCTTTTGAATAAGGAACGCTCTAAAAGTTCCCGCAGTGCTATAACACGCGCCGCTTCCGAGTAAACAGTTAACGAAGTAAATAAATCGCAAATAATCTTGTTGCCTTTCGTTTTCACACATAGATCCTTTTCGGAACAACAATGGAAGAAATATTGTACGTTCGAATTGATTAAGGAAAATATTAAATCGGCCGATAATGATAAATTGTTATTTTGACCAGTTATAGTTCTATGTAGTATTTCTCCAATTATATGTCGAATACTTTTATCGATTTCTATTTTACCGAACTGGTACGAAATATCGCTCATATTATTGAAAATCGCTTGCGATATAATTTTCGTTTGTAACAATGGTATACGTTCGGATTGTTCCCATTTTAGGAGAACTAATAGATTCATCCACATTTGTTCGGCGTTAACAGTTTCCGAAAATAAATCTTCCGTATTCGATATTTCTAGCAGTGTTTGTTTTAAAATACGTCCGAAACGATCTGTGTAGCCGAAATTTGTATCCAATTTACTATTTAAGATAACATCATTTACCAACTTTACTAACATTGCTAAATGATCGTAACTTTTCGCATTTCTTAAAAGAAAACACGCCGATTTTATAACAACTGTACAGTTACATTTTCCAATTAGCATTATTATTCTAGTTGCAGTTTCGTACTTAAGTCGTTCGGAACTTAATAATAATTTATGTAAATCGCTAACATCGTGTATTAAAGATGTTAGAATTTTTACGCTTGCAACATTCGAATCGGCACGAATAGCTGAGTCAATTTCTTGTAAAATATATTCTAAAATCTCTCGACAATTCTCTTGAACCATTTGATTATTTGCATCATCATCTATTGGCGTCGTATGTATATAATCTAGTAAAATATTAATAATTTGGAATCCATCTTGTTCACAATCTAATATTAAGCGTACAATTAATTCTTGTAGCGTTTTCGCCGAACCAAAATATCTACACCAGTCGTTTATGTAACTAGATGACAAACGAAAAATTAAATCGCCTTTCAAAGTTTGTTTAATATTAGTGGACATAGCATTTAATAGAGTAGATGAAGTTGATGCTAATTGTAATAGAAATGGTACTGTCGACATTTTCTGCATTTTTAACTCGCTGTCTAGTTGATTATACGGTTTTAAACTCCAAGCGAATAGTTCAAGTAATGCTGCGCGTATATCTTTAAAATGACTACCAGCCAAATGACCGAGTATACCAACTACCGATATTAATTTCGGCGCTTTTTTACCCGTTTCGGCCGTTTTATGTTGACAGAAATCTTTCAGACCGCACGATAGAACGCGCGTAATAACCGTATTTGGAAAACAACTGCCCACATGGGCAACAACCCAATCGAAATTCGGTGAATGTTTAACGGACGTGTCTAGCAGCGCGTTCATCCATGTTTCGCTATCCGAATCCATCAGGCAGGTTAAACATTGTGTTGTAATATCGATAAGGGTACGTGTTGATCGACAACCCATCCACAGCTGTAGTGTTTCATTTAAACCGGCAGCTGATATGGAAACATGAGCACGTCCCGCATACCTCGATGATAATTCGCCGAGCAATTCCAATGACCATGTACTTATAATCGGTGCCCATGCGAGGGGATTTTGTGAAACGAAATTACATAAAACATTATGAATTTCCGATACGGTAGCTTCTTCTTTCGAACAGGTTTGTGGCATTTCGCCGGTAGCGATTTCTTTTTCGATACGAACAATGTAATTTTTTACAGCTATATCGAAAACGGTACAGAAATATTCTAATATCGCATCGCGAGCGGTTGGTAAGGATTTTAAAAGTGATAATGCGGTTTTCGATAAATCCAACGGATTACTCTTAGAAGTTTGAGATGCTCCATTGATGAAAACATTTAATTCGCTTAAAATATCTTTTTCTGCTTGAAAATACATTTTTATAACATGTCTATTCTCTCCTCAAAATATAAAATATTTGACAACTGTACGTGAACTTTATTTATCTCCTAACCTGCAAAATTGACACAACTCCAACAAAACCAGGTTTATACAGCTAAATTTATATGCACAATGGTAATTTCGAAAAAAATAAAATTTGCCTTTCCCGTACTATACTAACATGTCTATTCTCTCCTCAAAATATAAAATATTTGAGAACTGTACTTGAACTTTATTTGTCTTCTAACCTGCAAAATTGACACAACTCCAACAAAACCATGTTTATACAGCTAAATTTATATGCACAATGGTAATTCCGAAAAAATTAAATTTGCCTTTCCCGTACTATTCTCTGATAAACCATAGTGATAAACCATGTATGTACTTAAAGGGTTCATGAAGAAAGAATAGCTGTACATGGGTGATAGAGGTGTCTGGACACAACGCCGACCGGGGACAACACCCCTACGTGGCGGCACAAACCCCTATAACTTCACCTGGAGTAATGAAATATTTCCAATAAATATTGAATGATAAGGTGAGATAATTAAATTAATTAATTTGCATTTTTGTAAGTAAATTTATTTGGTTATAGAGAGAGAGATGATTAATGTGGAATTTTTCTTTTTTTTTGTTACAGAAATTTGAGATGCCGCAGATGAAGAAATAATGAAGACAGAAGAAATTTGGTTTAGAGAAGAATATTGTAATTGGAGGGAATTAGTGATTAAGTGTCCATAAAGTGTTTGTGTTATATATATATTACATAGTTAATTATATTATTAAGTTAATTAAGTGTGTTTTGTTATTTTAATCACGTAGTTAACAATGTGATCAGGTTACTAAATTTGTATTTTTATTTTTATGAAATTTTTACATTTTAATTATTTAAATTATTAAACTGTGTTTTGGACAATCTAATCACATAGTTAACCGTATGATTAAGTTATTAAATTTGTATTTAATAATTTATTTTTAAGAAATTTTGAGTTTATTTTTTAAGTTTTGATTATTTAATTATTAAATTTTGTTTTGATAATCTAATCACATTGTTAACAAGATAATTAAGTGTGTTTTGCGAACTTAATCACATAGTTAACAATGTTATATACGTATTCTATTTATTTTTTTTTGTAATAAATGTATTTTTTTTTCTATTTTTCAATAAAGTCCTTAAACAAATAACTGTGTATTTTTTATTTTTTCCCGTTCGTCAAATATATTAAAAAAATATTAAATTTAAGCAAATCTTTCAAAATTGTCAAAATTTGTTTAATATTATTCTTTAAAGAATTGTTAGAAAACCAAATTTGTTATTAATTAAATCTTCCTAAATGAAGCACAAAAAATTTTTGCAGTAACCCCTTGCTGGGAAAGCCTACAGGCAACCAGTTTAACATCGAAGCATTGCGGGTAAGTATAAGCTAAGGAATTTTAACGAAATTTGTATCAGGAAAGCGTTAAATGCAAGATTTGTATCAGGAAAGCGAGAAATGCATCATGTAAAACTGGTTACCTATAAGCAAGTGTTCAAAAAGCAAATGTGTATTGCAAACAACGCTGTTCTCCTGATACAACTTTTAATTTTTTTTGCAACAAATAAAACATTTGGAGAAAACAAGTTACGTTTGAAAACGACCATGTTCTCCTGATACAACTTTTGATTTTTTCGCAAGAAATGAAACATTTGGAGAAAACAAGTTACGTTTGCAAACGACCATGTTCTCCTGATACAACTTTTGATTTTTTCGCAAGAAATGAAACATTTGGAGAAAACAAGTTACGTTTGCAAACGACCATGTTCTCCTGATACAACTTTTGTTTTTTTCGCAAGAAATGAAACATTTGGAGAAAACAAGTTACGTTTGCAAACGACCATGTTCTCCTGATACTATTTTTGATTTTTTGCAACAAATGAAACATTTGGAGAAAAATTGAAATTTTTCTTACATTTTTTTTATCACAGTTTTGGGGGTTGGCTTAATTAATAAGGGGGTGTCCTAGGGGGTTGATTTTTGGATATGTTGTAGTACGTACCTGGTTTATCGGTAGGTTCGTAAGGGGACGGCAAATTTTCTTATTTTTGCGAAATTCCCAGCCATTTTCGAGATATTTGCGATTAAAGATTTTAACTAATTTTAAGGGATGAAATTGGGAAAAACATAAATACAACACAATATCTGTTTTTAACGAACTTTATTCAACAATGTATAAAATGTATCAATGTATCAAAATGTATTAATGTATCAATATAGCAGATTTCGTTATTTTTGCGAAATTTGCAACTAGTTTTACATCAAGCATTTTTTTAACGAAATTTTATTAGGAAAACAGGAAAAAAATTTTTTTTATATTTTTATCACAGTTTTAGGTGTTGGCTTAATTAATAAGGGGGTGTCCTAGGGGGTTGATTTTTGGATATGTTGTAGTACGTACCTGGTTTATCTACAGGTTCGTAAGGGGGTGGCAAAATTTTGTTATTTTTGCGAAATTCCCAGCCGTTTTCGAGATATTCTCGATTAAAGATTTTAACTAATTTTAAGGGATGAAATTGGGAAAAACATGAATACAACACAGCATCTGTTTTTAACGAACTTTATTCAACAATAAGAAAAAATACATTTCACCAAAATTTCAATTTCAATATTTTTATCAGTTTTGTTGGGGGCTGGACTTAATTAATAAGGGGGTGTCCTAGGGGGTTGATTTTTGGATATGTTGTAGTACGTACTTGGTTTATCTCAGGCTTCGTAAGGGGGTGGCAAAATTTTGTTATTTTTGCGAAATTCCCAGCCGTTTTCGAGATATTTGCGATTAAAGATTTTAAAGTTTTGGGGGTTGGCTTAATTAGTAAGGGTGCGTCCTAAGGGGTTGATTTTTGGATATGTTGTAGTACGTACCGGGTTTATCAGTAGTTCGTAAGGGGACGGCAAATTTTGTTATTTTTGCGAAATTCGCAACCGTTTTCGAGATATTTGCGATTAAAGATTTTAACTAATTTTAAGGGATGAAATTGGGAAAAACATAAACATCTGGGGGGACTATTTTGCATTTCAACCCATTGATTTCTTATTGAATAATAAAACAGTAATTTGTGAAAATGTTAAGTATATTTTTTTGGTATAGTAAAATATGTCGTTTAACGTCAGGGCATTAGTAATAAAGTAAAAACATATATATATAATTGATGAACTTTAATTAAAATATTATATAAGTTCATTTATAAGAAATTAACAATTTTTTATTTATTTCTATATTTAATATAGTTTATCACTAAGTAGTTCTAGATAGATTTTATTTATATTCTTAATGAAATTAAACAATAATAATAATAATAATAATTGCTGCTAATAAACATAAAAACACCATCGTATGACAAAAATAATGACTATATATATTTTACAAATATTATGAATGAAATAATAAATTAGTCTTTCGTTTAATATGCCAAATATTAGGTAATCCAAAGGCACATTTATAAACACATATAACAAATAAACAAATATATTAACAAAACAAAAAAACCACATTTATTATCGAAATAAAATTAAAATAAATACTGCGCTATTTTGGAATATTTTTAATATAACACTATCATATAATAATATATTCTCTATGTAGTTTTTAATTCGATTTGGTAAACACCAGTTCAATAGTAAATCAATTTAACATACTAAAGAATCGTTTACAACTGATATCAAAATAAAAACCCTTTCGGGTTTATTTTTCTATATTTTTAATTTAAAATTCTACGTTTCGATATACTGAACGTATATTATCAGAAAGAAATATAAAATAATAAACAAATAAAATATAGATACAACAAAGCGTCAATGAGAAAAAAAAACTCATTGATTTTGAACAAAGTTGAATTAATTTTTGTGTCCGAAATTTTTTATGTTACGGGAGATAATGGACCATTTGAAAATTGTCAAACTTTGACAATATGTATGGTATACAAAAAAAATCGACTCAATTTATCAAGAGAGTGTACAAATTTAAACAATTCGACGTAAATTTCGCTTAATTTTAAGGTTATAATTTTTTTGAAATTTTTCCGGGCGGAAAATTTTAATCAATTTCGTACTGACTTTTTTGACGAGTGTATAAATATATAAATTAAATAAAATCTAGCTTCATTTAGTTAATAAATTATAAATTACAGTAACTTGTTTTTGTGTTATGTTTCTTTATTAGTTATGTCATTTGTATATTTTTTTCTGATGATGACCGAAACGTTGAAATTAAATTTAAAACTAGACAGAACTACAATCTGAAGAGTTTTTATTTTAAAAATACGATTCATTATTTACTAGGGTGTATCATCCAAAAAGATATTTAACATAAAAATCTAAAACTCATAAATAGTAAATATATATTTATCAGAATAATTCTACTAAGCAAATTTTTCTTTATCAATAATTAATATAATTTCATTATCTCATTTGTATTTACAAGAAACCTACCTAATATAAAACATTTATTTTATTAAGTGTTTTCATTTTGCTTTTTAAATTAAAATTCTATAAATTTCTCCAGCAAATCTTTACGTCCCGTTATAAACAAAAATTTGATTTATGATTTGTTTGTTGCTGATGTTGTTGTGTTGCTGTTGTTGTTTTGCTCGAACTGGAAACTGGGGCTAGGTGTTCGTTATACGAAAAACTGGTCCGATTCTTAGAAATACACGTCGTAGCACTGAACGTAATTCCGCTTTCATATCGAAACACATGATTTCGCAGAGTAGTGGATAGTAGTTCGATATATGCGCTGCAAACTGGAAAGAGAAAAAAATTGAAAATCGTACGATAATTTAGTAAAATATTTTTTAGAACTCATTGTATTCAAATAAAAACTGTTTTAGGATTCGATTCTATTTAATTAGTTATATAACAAGATTAGAAGTATATGGGTAAACCCATATATAGACCACTTTGACATTTCTCGGAAAATTGGCAACACTGTATTTTAATAATATTATAATTTATGTGGGCACTAGGAGAAACTTTTCGGAAAATTTGATTAAAATCGGTTAAATAAAATGGTCATAATGAATTTTTAAAAATTTTAGTAATTTTTTCTCGGAAAGTTGGCAACACTGTATTTTGTTAAAATTACATAAATTATATGAATACTAGGAGAATCTTTTGTGAAAATT
Organism: Clivina fossor; assembly: GCA_963966155.1. Lineage (NCBI taxonomy): Eukaryota > Metazoa > Arthropoda > Insecta > Coleoptera > Carabidae > Clivina > Clivina fossor. The sequence goes on from OZ014567.1 coordinate 12,780,798, forward strand.
TGAGTAAAATCGGTTAAATAACATGGCCATAATAAAATTTTTAAAACTTTAGTAATTTTTTTCTCGGAAAGTTGGCAACACTGGATATTAATAAAATTATATAATTAATGGGAGCATTAGGGAAATCTTTTCTGAAAATTTGATCAAAATCGGATAAATAATGTAGCCAATATAAATTTTTAAAAACTTTAATTTTTTTTCTCGAAAAGTTGGCATCACTGAAAAAAAATAAAACCACATGACCCTATCTTGGGTACTAGACAAATTTATCCTGAAAATTTCATTAAAATCCGTCATATGGTTTTTTTTTCCAGTGATGCCAACTTTCCGAGAAAAAAATTACTAAAGTTTTTAAAAATTCATTGTGGCTACATTATTTATCCGATTTTGATCAGATTTTCAGAAAAGATTTCCCTAATGCTCCCATTAATTATATAATTATATTAATATTCAGTGTTGCCAACTTTCCGAAAAAAAAATCACAAAATTTAAAAAAAAAATATTCTGGCTAAATTATTTATTCGATTTTGATCAAATTTTCAGAAAAGTTTCTCTAAATGCCCACATAAATTATAATTTTAATAAAAATATTATGTTACCAACTTTCCGAGAAATGTCAAAGTGGTCTATATATGGGTTTACCCATATACTTCTAATCTTGTTATATAACTAATTAAATAGAATCTAATTCTAAAACAATTTCTTTTTTTTAATTATTTAATCTATTTTGTATTTTTAAAATAAATCTTTACATGAAAATTATATAATTTAATTATAATTATTTCATATATGTTTTAAATCAAAAATTTATTATCTAATCTGGCGTAAACTTAACGTTTAATTAAAATAAAAACTGTGTTAGGATTACATTCTGTTTAATTGATAAAAGAATTTTAACCTGATGAAGACAAACGTTTATTTTTATATAAATAATTAAACGGAATCTAATCCTATTTTCCAGTTTTTATTTTAATACCAAGTAACTTATTTCTATGTTCTGTTTATTTACTGTAAATATCATTTCTTCCTGATAAAATATTAATACAGAACTAGAACCAAAAAGCAGTTTAATTTTAAATTCAACTTACCCTATCATCAGGCATTTTAAGTATCCTCGTCAACACCAGCAATAGTAACGAAGTCCAAGCTTCTCGATGCGCTTCGCTCTGCAGATGCAAGAAATATTCTAACGCTTCTTTACTAACGCTAATCAAACGCTTCTGTATCTGCGGCCAATCATCCCTTCTACCCTCATCCCCATACATCTTAAACAATATCCGTAGCACGCACGCTAAACTCTGCGTCTCCTGCTTCAGCAGATTCGGCTTCAACGAACCACGAAATCCAGCCTTCCACAATAAATTCCTCTGTTCGTGATCGGCATTGAATGCTTTCGCAAAACGATGCGATTGCATCAGACATTCGGTTAGCTGAATCAAATGCGGTGAACTTAATAAACGATACATACCCTGTTCTTCGCGTTGACATTCGGTTTGTTCGGCGGAATTACCCGCCATGTCTGCGGCAGCAAATGCCAATGTTTCCGCGTCCTCTTTACGCGATGTCGCCGGAAAAAAGACGATATTATCGATGGTTTGTATCAATTCCAATTGCACAACGCATTTGATCGTTAAACCATGAAATAAACTGGAATCGGTATTGATTTTCAGATCTTCCGATAATGTACTGTAAACGGAATGCTGGCTACCGCTTCGTTTTAAGATACCATGACGCACTGATGTATTTATTTCTATATTATTATGTTCCATCGAAGAATTCGAGTTGTTCAAATAGGAAGGATCTGGTTTCCATGTGAGTAGTGCGGATGGTATTGTTGAATTGAAAATATCTAACATACATTGGCACGTTTTATCCCAGGTTTTCTCATCGAATTTCATTCCGTTGGAAATGACTAGATTCTCCAAACAATTGGTACCCGAACGTGCTAATTGTTCGTTGCTTTGTTGAACGCACCAATGCAATTGCGTGTACAATTCTTCAAGTAGTAACGGTCCTAAAATATCGAAATATTGCGTAAAAACATCGACAATCGCGTATAATGCGTGATTGCATGTCGTTGTCATCCATTCGGCTTTCTCCGTAATATGCTCGGGTAGTTTCATATTATCGAAAATCCGGAATAAGATATTGAATAAATCCCTCCACCAGTGCGGTTTGAATGAATCACCGTAGGTTTTAATGATTTCGAATAGAACGGTAAGGCCACGTGTACGAACGTCTAACTTACATCGACTGACAACGCATGAGAGAGAGAATAAAAGCGGAAACCAGCCCCGTACCCAGACTCGATCCTCTTCCGGTATCGCTACGTCCGATTCCATGGCAGCGTGTTCGGCGAATAATTGCGGCGATTGATGTACACTTAGTGCACACGTTCGTACAAATCGTATCGCTTCCATACTCGTATCGGGAAATTTCGCGTTACAAGCGAATTCCGATAGGCATTTAACGGCATCTTGAAACGAATCAATCATTGCGGGAAATTGTCTCGCGTACAATTCCGTTATAATCTTTCCGGTTGTCTGAAACGCTAATTCAACAATACCCTCATCTTGATCGCTCGCAGCTAAATGAAAAACGGAAAAGATATTTTTCCATCCCGATTTAATGTTGTTCGCCTGGGAATTGACCATTTGTGCAACACAACGTACAACCATATCGCGGATTGTTGGCGAAACGTTCTTCTTCATAATATGTTCGAATGGTCGTAGAAAGTCTTTCTGAAATCGATAGTTTGCGAATTCACCTTTCTCGATAAATTTCATCGATAGTTGTCGCAAACTATCAACGGCAAAAATTGCAATATCTTCGCTAGGATTACACCCGACCGTGTTGAAATGATCGCCTAAAACCTGCCAGATGCGCGACCATTGTAGACGAATACGTCCCATATTGTAGTAGGAGATTTCGACAAGTTTCTGCAGTGAGAACATTCTCGGATGGCCAGCATGCGCTAATTCATCGACCGATACATGACACAGCGCTTTTACGAAATCAACGATAGCATCACCATCTAATCGAGTTGAACCGGTGAATATTCGATCAACTGCTACTACAACGCTTTGCGAACTAGTTTCACCGATTTGTTCCTTAACACTAGGATCGGGTAGCTTCTGTATGGGACCCGATAGATATTGCGGTCTTACACCCGTTCCAATCAACTGAGCCAACTCCAATTGTGATATACATTTTAAAATATCTAGCCAACTTGTGCCTAAATAGTTCCCATCGGTATGCGCGACTGTTATCAGCGTTTTAATCGTATCGATATTTTTCGCCTTCATTTCCATGATTGGCGATGTTGCTGTTAATAGCGTAAATCTTGCTAATGCTTGTACGTAAGCATCCCGCTCGAGAGACATATGAAAGATACAAGCAATACGTATTGCACATCGAATACCATCGAGACACAGAGATGCAATTTCTGTATCATCGCAGTCTTGAAGGCCAACGCTGAAGGCAGCAAGGAATGGTGTCCAAGCCATTTTAAACATTGGTCGAACATGCTCCAAATGTTTGGCGGTTGTAAAAGGCGCTTGTACATGACTAACCGATTCCATTAGATTTTTCGCTGCTGTTGATATCACTTCCATTTCCATATTCCATAGTATCTTTCTCTTCTTCTCATTGCTGATGACTTGCTTGCCCGGTTTATTAACTGTCGATTTCATTTTGATTTCATGTCCGGCAATTTCATCGTAAATTTGCGATAAATACTCAACGGGTAAGTCTTTACTGTCGCTAGTGCCGCGATTCAATTTAATATACTGTTCTTTCGTCATTTTATTTTTAACTTGTGGCGAATGTAGATCGGTCGTTAACATGATTACGGAAAAGACGAAAACGTAAGCCGTATCAGCGGTAGCGAATAAACCATTATTCGCATTACATTCGCAATATCTACTCGCGAATTTCTCCATAAGTCGATCGATTTTTTGCGCTTCGCCCGGTAAACGGAAACCATCTAGGAAGTAACGTAGCGCCGCTACAATATCCATGTCAGCAAATTTCATTTCGTCAACGTAAGCATACATAACCTCCTTACTGAAATCGTCATTTTCGCCCAAATAGTAACCGATAAATGTCTTATCCAATCGATCATCGTTGTGCAACCAATGCGCAATTTCCGCACAACTCGTTCCCAAAAGTCCCTGTTCCTGTAGAAAACTTAAACCTTTTCTCGGTTTCCTATTGAACATATCGATACCAGTTTCCCAAACTTCTTTCTGCTGCTTAAGTACCTCGAACTGTTCGGGTGAATCAAGTACTTCTCGATTACCAGCTCCACTCGAATCCGCCGAATTTAAACTATTAATCGAACCACCGTGCGATTTCAATGAAACCGTCGTACCGCAATCGGTGTCCGTATCTTTGATCGATCGTTCGCCTAACGTTGTTTGCGAATTGGGATTTACGTATAGATCCTTACTCCATTCGACCATGCATTTTAATATCGATACCAAACATTCCAGTCCACGTATCCGCATCGATTTCTCCTGATTGGGCGATGCGCCCAATTCCAGCGCGTGTCTACCCTGCGCTATCTTCGATAGATCGTTAACGAGTCGTTCGAATAAGTTTGCAGCCGATAGATCACAGTCATAGTTCACGTATATATCGACCACGCTTTGTGCATCGGCGCAAATACGTGTCAGCGCTTGAATCACCATCCATTTGTGTTCGAATGACGAACTAGATGTCTCCAATATATTTAGAAAGATCTCTTTAAAGAATACTTCGATCTGCATTTTCAAATGCATCTTGAAATTCGATAAAAGTGCGACGAAAATCGATAAAGATAATTCGAAAACTTCCGGAACGGAACTAACACCATTTTTCGATAATGCAACGCACAGGTATTGTTTAATGGCTGTTATAAACATTTCGTTCGAACGAAATACGGGCCCTGCGTTTTGTAAGATCGATAGCAGTAAATGTAGTGATAGAATTTTCGATCGTAATTCGTGTGATTTAGGGTCGGGTGTGCCATCCGGTAATGGTTTCATGGATAGTTTGCACAACGCTCTGAAGACGAGAAACGCGTCTTTTTGCAATATATGAGTGAATTTCGCCGTGACAGTTGTGTCATTTTCGCTATGTACTTCAACACTATCTTGCGATGGAATCCGTTTTATACTTTGCTCATCTAAAGAATCCGCTGATAATCTTTCTTCACTTTCCGTAATTCGTGCATCATTTATAACATTCTCAACAACTGTGTCTAAAATTTCTTTAACTACTAATTCACTTGTCAGATCCGAATAGGTTTCATCTTTGTCTTTAACATCTAGAATATCTGTTTCATACGCTTGATTTTCCATTCGAGAGAAAATCACGTTTAACATTTGCGTTAGTGTGGCACGTGCTGTAGTTTGATTGATAAGATTTCTACTAGCTAGATAAATATTATAACATGTTCGAACCGCTAAAAGTACAGTGCCCTCGTGAACTTCAACATGCTGACTGGTTACAACCGTTAAAAGTGCTTTAATGATTTGTAATTGAACACCTTCGTCGGTTTGTGGTCCGGAAAAACATGCACAAATCGTTTCTACGATACGATTAATTAAAAACTTTCCGGGCGTTGTCGAATCAGGCACGTTGCCCGTTAAATGTCCGTATGCGATGAGTTTTTGTAGACAGTCTAGTGCAGTGACTACAATACGCGATGATTTACTCTGGCACGCTAATTCAAACGGTAGAAAATATTTTTCGGTTGTTGTAACATTTGCTTCGCCACTTCTTGGTACGGGTAGGGCTGCTGATGATTCACTTGTTTCCAACGTACCATCTTTTAATTCCCTTTTTATATCATCTACAAAAACAAAATAATAATAAATTGATAAAAAAAACAAACCAAAAAACAAATGTTCTAATTACCTAGTGCAGCTTCGCAAGCTTTCTTGAGTTGTGAATGATGCGATCTCCTGATCTCTTTATCAGCTAAAATTTTCTCTAAAGCTCTGACGATAAACATTTCTTTTGTTTTCAGATTTAATTGCATTGTTAAATATTTGTATTGAAAATATAAATGTTACACGGGGTGGTTTTAAACTGTCAATATTATGTACTTTTGATACTTTCCGTCACCGTAGCCATGTTTGACGTGTACATATAAATTATATTACGTTTTTATTTAAAAACCAACTTATTGAACAAGTTCACAATTTGTTTATTATATTATCTATCATAAATTATTGAATTATATACTTTAAGTTTAATTGTTTACAATAAAACCACATAATTCCACGTAAAATGTTGGAACCAGAACGGACGGAGACAGCTGTTCATGTATTGCCAACTGTAAAACATTAAATAAACTTCATTTGTAAGAATTCGACAATAAAAAAATTATATTAATTAAATAACATAATAATCAATTTAAAGTAAAATACATTTATATAACATTTAATTAAATATTTTGGTTTATTTACATTAAGCCCATTTTAAATTTAGAGAATAATAAAGTTTTCATTTGCAAGAATTTGATTAATATATTAATTAAATACCATAATAATCATTTTAAAATAAAATACGTTTATATAACACTTATTAAGTACTTAATTAAATATTTTGGTTTATTTACATGGAGCTAGTTACTTAGTTTAAATCTAGGGAATTTTATTTTTCCTGTTTACCCTTTGTTGACATTTGACGCGCATTGACTCATTTTGACATTTGTGACAAGACAGAATAGATATCCAATAATATTGTGCAATAATCATGGATAACGCGCCGAAATATGATCAACCACCGCCGTACAGTCCGTATATGGCAACAAATCCACCACCAATGCCAGGTAAATAGAGAAATAATTGTGTAATATATAATATAATTAGTGTGAAACAAAAAAAAATTGAATACATTTTGGTAGGAGTTCATACATCGTATGCAATGGGTGGCTCTCCGCCTCCACCACCACCGCCTCAATATCCCCAGGGTGCTCCATATCCCACCTATGGAACAACAACCACAACGGTGATAATGCCCCCTGAAATTGTAGTAATCGGTGCCTGTCCCGCTTGTAGAATCGGTATTTTAGAAGACGAATATCCCTGTATTGCGTTGTTTTGTGCGATTTTCTTCTTTCCACTTGGAGTGCTATGTTGTTTAGCTATGAAAAATAAGCGCTGTTCAAATTGTGGTGCAATTTTTGGTTGAAACACTTAATTGATAAGCAATACGTTGATACTTATATATAACTATTGTGTGTGTAAAATATGAAAATATATATACTAGTTTGTAACATATCCATATTTTTTAAAATTTGTATTTTTATGAACATAAGGGTTGGGTGAAACTTATTATTAAGTTGTATGTAGTGATTGTATATTCAATAAATATATTATAATATTATTTTTAGTTTTGTTATATAAACCTATTTTTATTTTTTTTTTTCAGTGATATATGAATCATAATGATAATACTGATAACAAAAAAAATGAACAAATAACTGTTATTTGTAATCTAATCTTTTCATTTCGTTTATAGGTTAATTATATGTAGGCAACTGATTTCTCGGACATGTATTTACGGTAGTATAACAATTAGGGGTATACAATTTTGAAGAAAGTTCAAATATGCATTTGTAAAATTGTTAATCAAATTATTTTCCCTACGATTTCACAAGTTGCTCAATTGCACGTTTAGAGCAGATAAATGAGCAGATTTGTATTTGGGTAGTTTATTGTCTAAGGATGATCGTTTTGATTGTAAGATTGAAAAGAGAGTTAATGTTGGTTGTAAGGTTTTGGATGTTTTTGGATACTTTTGCTAGAAACGTAAATGTTTTCATAGATGTTTATTTAAGTATATACAAATGCTGTTGTATGTTTGTATATTTTTTCCTGATAATGATATACGTGGAGTATATCGAAACGTCGAATTTTAATTAAAAAATTATACACAACTTAAATCTAAAGCTTTTTCAGTTTGATATAATGAGTTCTGAAAATTCTTCATTTTTTTAATTAAATTAATTTCTTTTTCTGAAATATCCTATATTAAAATATTTTTTATTTAAATAAATTTAATGGCAAAATACGAAAATTATATATTGTTTAATTCAAAAAATTATTGTTTTTTGAAATAAAAATCTTATTATTTAAAATAAAACTGCTTTGGTTCTAGTTCTGTATTAATATTAATATCAACGTACGTCTTCATCAGGAAAAATGATACAAATAATATTTAGAGTAAATAAAGAGGCACTGAATTAAATAAAATTTGGCTTCCATTAATAAAAAATCTATAAATTTTATGATCTAGTTACTTGTATTTTGTTAGCTAGTAACCTGTTTCTATGTTCTGTTTTATTTACTGTATCATTTATCCCTAATGAAGACGGACGTTGAGTTCATCGAAACGTCGATTATATAATAAATATCAATACAGAAGTTTAACCTAGAATAGTTTTATTTCAATATGAAAAGTTCTGAAAGATTTTTTTTTCGCTCAACTATCAAATTTTATTAAAAAAATTTACTTTAATTTATTGCAAAAACAAAAGACAATAGTTGTAAAGGCTATGCAATAGGAAGGTTAAATTTGTTATGATTTGGTAAATAATCGAAGTAAAATTATCAATTTTTTTTTTAATCAATAGTTATAATTTCTATCGAGGACAATTGACCGAGCCAGGTGCACAAGGTTGAAATATTTATTTACAGTTCGCGGTCAAAACTATTTATTTAGTCGGTAAAATTCAGTTCCGCTCTGAGATTTTTTTTTTTCAAGTATATTAAAAAATGAATCTCTTTTTCAAACAAATTATATACAAATATTTAGAATGATATTAAATTTAGGAAAAAAGGAAATATAAAATTTCTGTAGGATGTTTATTTAACAGACGTAAATTTTTTTACAGTTATCCAAAAGAAAATAAGTATGTATTGTTGATTTTTTTATGTTAGCATTTGTTAACAAATATATTACGGAAAAAATATATCGCTGGGTTAAATTTCACTTGAAGTTAAAAATTAGATAATTATAATAATTGTATGTTATAAAATATAATAATAATTATCAATTAATTAAAGTTATAATAATATAAGATTTCTAATTCGTAACTTATATAATTTATATGTAAATAAACTTATAAATGTAAATAATTTATTAAGTAAAACAAAAAACAGATTAAATATATCAGAATATTGTGATTGAAAAATATTATTGAGTAACTTTACATTGAATATAAAAAAAATATTGCCGCATTATAAATAAACTTTATACTTTATAAATTATATCTAATATATATCAACTAATTATTTGTGTTCTAATGTATTATTATATACGACGTTAGTTCCAGAAGTACCAGACCTAACAAAGATAAATTCGGGAAAACATATCTTTATTTAAAACAAGATGGGTAAACCCATATATAGACCACTTTGACATTTCTCGGAAAGTTGACAACACAATATCTATTTATGTGGGCACTAGAAGAAACTTTTCTGAAAAATTTAATCAAAATCGAATAAATAATGTAGCCACAATAAATTGTTATTTTTTTTCTCGATAAGTTGACAACTCTGTATTTTGTTAAAATTGCATAATATAATAATATTTTTTATAAAAGTTGCATGAAAAACATTGAAATTACATACTTGATTTCTTCGTAATAAAAGTGACGTATAGAAAATTTCTAATAACGTCATTGATGTATTAGGGTTTTTTCAAACATTATCAGTAATTACGAGGAAAATATACGTAGTTTTTTTGTCTAAATGTTCTTGTTTTTATCGAAGAAAAGATTTAAAATTAATTAAATAATTCTATTCCTCATTAGTAAAATAAAAAGCTGTACTAATTTTTATTTAAAATTATTGCAATAGTAATTGAAATTTTGCAAAATTAACTTTCGTAATTTCGTATTCTATTTTTATTAATAATGATATAATGTAATCAATTATACATATATACAATTATAAAATTTGCAATTTAAATAACGACCTTCACCAATATATATATATATATATTTTTCTAATATTTAGTTTTAATTTTATTAAGTTTATAAAACTGCATCTTCTGATATACATAATAAATTAAATTATATACATTACGGAAATAGTAATTTAGCATTCATTTATTTCAAGATCAATTTTTTTTGCCTTTGTAATTATCACTTTATCAATTAAAATTTCTATTAAACTCTTAAATATATATATAATTAGTGCGACCACATTGAAGGTTAATTTTTAAATGTTATTTACCTAGCGAAACATAAAATATTAGCACTGTTATTGAAAATAAATTTGATTTTATAATACATAGATATAAATTATCAATAAAATAAAACGGCTTTAGGTTCTAGTTGATATTTAGAGTAAATAAACAAAACATAGAACCAAGTTACTAGGTAACAAAATACAAGTAACTAGATCGTAAAATTTATAAATAATTAATTAAAAGAAGCCAAATTGTATTTAAATCAATTACTAGTCACCCTGATTGGTGTTATTTATTTTTTTATAAATTTCTATTGTTTCCCTTATCAATACTGATGGATTTTGAAATTTTTTTTTACAATATTATGAACTATTATATTTATAAATATGATTAATCTATTAATAATAATAATAATAACACAATTGCATTATCTATCTTAATAATTAAGTATGTTACAACAAGTTTAATAACAAAAAAAAAAAATATGGCCCGTATTCATACCTCTTTTGTTTATGAAAATATGTTTTTATTTTTTGTTTTAAAATAAATTTTTACTTCTACTTCTTCTCAAATATGCATATTATATCAATTTTATATATATTTTTTATTATATCTAATATTATAAAATATAAATCAACTAATTCAAATTGCTTAATAAGGGATTTTAAGTAAATATCAAAAGTACTTTTGACAAAAATCGCTTGTAAAAGTGTTGTGAGAATTTGGGTTAATATTTTTGACAAAAATCTACTGTTTCAAATTTGTAACGCTTAAAATAATATAATACGCACTTAGAAATTGACACGCAACTTTTAATTTTGGAAAAGTGTTTAGTTTAAAAGCAATAATCTTCTAAAGTAAATATTTTTATCAAATGGTTTTTTCCAAAAAAAAAAAAAATTGCAAAAAATAATTATCTTCAAACACTCGAGTATTTACTTAACAGTTTGTTTAACTGAATTAAATCGAGGTCAGGATTAATAATAATAATATATATATATATATATATATATATATATATATATATATAATTATTAATTTTACTAATTATTGTAAGTAAATTATTAATAAAATTGTACCTTTGACACATGGTTTTATGGAATGTAACAAAAAATCCTGTTAGTTTGTAAGTAGTAAATTTTATTCTATAAAGACTTAGTTCCTTTTTATCAAAATTCAACTGTTCTTTAATTATTTTTTATGATATTACGATAGAGACAATATTGTTGTTTTTCCATATGTTTTAGAGGTCTTTGAAGAAGATTTAAATTAAATCGAAAGCTTAAATAGAACATACATTGTTAAAAAAAAATACCCTTATTAGTGCCTATATAAGTCCGTTCCCTAAAAAGGGTAAATATGATTACCCTAAATAGGTAAATTCAAAAGAGTACTTTATTATCCCAGAAATGGGTAAAAAGGCAGTTATTTACCCTTATTTTTCGTATTTTTTGCCCTTCCATTAAAGTAAAAAGTCAAATATTTTAAAATACACAAGAGCAGGGCAATTTTTTGCACTAATAAGGCTACAAATTCAATTACCCTCGAAAATTTTTACTCTTTTACCCTATTATTTTGAACAGTGTAGAAACACATTACTATAAGAATAAGTACAATTATTTTAATAAAAAAACATACATTCCATGATAATTATAATAATATGGAGAAACCTATAAAAAAACCGCAATTTATACCATAATAACGTCAAAATAAAACATTTTTTTTAAATTTACAATAAACAGATAAATGTTTCGTTGAAATTGCAGCAAAAGCCACAGAATGACGAATCAAAAAGAAAATAATAATCAGCGAAAAAACATGGGTAGTTATAATTAGGGGGAACCTCTTCCATTAAAAAAAAATCGCTGTATAACAAAAGATAGTTGAAATTCACGCCACGGTCAAAAAATTCAGTTAAAAACGAAATACGTTTGATTACAAACAATTGATTGTCGGGGAAAGTAAAGTGACGGTGGACAAGGACTTCCCAGACCACAACGTCATCACGTGACCGTAACGCACGTCTTTAAAACAACTGAACATCGGTGCCGTTTAGACATTGACGATTCAGTCGCCAAATTAGGGGGGCGAGGAATCATTTCGAAATTTTTCACCGAATTCAATTCCCAATTAACAACACAGTCAATCAGAGTGCAAAATGCCAGCCAACGGTGAATTACGCGATATTCTCGTAGAAGAACAACAACAAATACAAGATAGTCCATCAAGTGGTACCGCTTCAGAAGATGAAGAAATCTGCAATAAGTTCATAAATCTACAAACATCCAGTTCGATTAAATACCCAGTTGAACAATCCTCGCAACAATGGTACGCTAGTTTACCCAATAAAGCTCAACACGAAACCTTCATCAGAGATTCTGTCAATTTAATTTTGGAGAAAGCCGTTTTTAAAGCCACACGACGAACCAACAAAGTTCTGGAGTATAAAAATCCCGAAGAAATGAAGAGAATCCTAGATTTGGATCTAATCAATGAACCAGCTACGCGTGAGAAGTTGTTGAAACTATTGGATGATACAATTCGGTATTCGGTTAAAACCGGACATCCGTATTTCGTGAATCAACTCTTCTCGTCAATTGATCCCTTTGGATTGGTCGGACAATGGTTGACAGATGCGCTGAATCCTAGTGTTTATACCTATGAGGTATCGCCCGTATTTACCCTAATGGAGGAGACAGTTTTGCAAGAGATGAGGAAAATTGTTGGTTATGAAAATGGTGAAGGTGATGGCATCTTTTGTCCAGGAGGTTCGATGGCTAATGCCTATGCAATTAGTTGTGCACGATATTGGTTTATGCCTGAGATCAAAGTAAGTTTCCTTTCTTTAATACTGTAGAATAATAGAACTATTATTAAATAACCAAGACCTCAATTTTAAAACTGATTTTTATCGAAATTACTTTGAACATTTACTTAAAAGAATATTTATTAAGCAAAATACACTGTTTAAAATAGTAGGGTAAAAGAGTAAAAATTTTCGAGGGTAATTGAATTTGTAGCCATATTAGTGCAAAAATTTGCCCTGCTCTTGTGTATTTTAAAATATATGACTTTTTACCTTGATGGAAGGGCAAAAAATACGAAAAATAAGAGTAAATAACTGCCTTTTTACCCTTTTCTGGAATAATAAAGTACTCTTTTGAATTTACCTATTTAGGGTAATCATATTTACCCTTTTTAGGGAACGGACTTATATAGACACTAATAAGAGTATTTTTTTTCGAACAGTGTAGGTTTAAGTTTAACTATCTTTCTTTAATACTGTAGAATAATATAATTATTATTAAATAACCAAGGCCCACATTCTCACCTGACTTTTAAAAGTGATTTTTATCGAAATTACTTTACTTAAAATTATATTTATTAAGCAAAATAAAACGGCTTTAGGTTTAAATTCTGTATTAATATTTATTAATAATCGATGTTTCGAAGAACTCAATGTCCGTCTTCATCAGGAAAACTGGTACAATTTTTCTTTTGTATCAGTTTTACTGATGAAAACGTACGTTAAATTCGTCGAAACATCGATTATTAATAAATATTAATACAGAATTTAAATCTAAAGCCGTTTTATTTTATATAATGAGTTCTAAAATATTTACTATATTATTTATTTGAATTTTATATTAGATATAAAAAAACAATATATCAAAAATAGAAATCCTTTTCATATTTTAATAAGAGGTAGAAGTAAAAATTTATTTTAAAGTAAAAATATAGCATTTTTTTCATAAACAAAATAGGTAGGAACATGGATCTAAATCTTTAAAATTTTCAGTACAAAATTGTATTTTCATCTCCCTATGAATAATTTTATTGTCAAAAATACTTATTTAAAATAGTTGATTTAATAAAATAAAAAAAACTGTAGTATAATAATTAAAAATTATATAGAATTTAATCCTATAGCATTTTATTTTAATATATCAAGTTTTGAAAGATTTTGTATTACGTTAGTGAATTTAGATATCGTAATATCAAAAAACAATGCATTTTTCAGGAAAAAATTTATCTGAAAATAAATGGTAGACGCATTTTTATAAAATTATTATTCCAAATTTTAAAATTTGAATCTGACACAAGTTTTATAAGTTTCTAATCATAATTCAATTAACTGAAAGCAAATAAATATTGGCTAAGACAAAATCAATCAAATCTGAAATTAAAAATAAAAAAAAAATCGTATTAAATTTTATAACTTTAGTAACGAATTAATAATATTAAACAAAAATAAATAAAGTATAGAACCTTGAAAACTGATAACTGATAAATTATATTAATACTAAATAAATACTATACATGAATTCAATTGATGATTTTTTTATTATCGATCAAGAAATCATAATCAAATATTTAAGTACCTGATATCAATCCTAGTCAGGAACTATATTAATATTATATAATAAAAAATCTTAATCTATAACAAAAAATTAGTTTTAATTTTAAACGCAGTTTAAAATAATATTTGGAATTATTTGAAATATTTGAAATATTATCGTAAATATTGAAAAACTTTGAAGTATGTACATTTCTTTAAACAGTACAGTTATATTTTTTTTATTTCGCATATAAATGAATTAAATTAGAAATTACCACGAAATGAATGCATGATTGTTGAATGTTGTAACAAACTCTAGTTTAACATAGGAAAAAAATCTTTCAGAACTCATTATATTAAAATAAAACTGCTTTAGGTTAAAGTTCTGTATTAAGATTTATTTAAAATCGACGTTTCGACGAAATTCAACGTCTGTCTTCATCAGGATAAATAATATTTATAACATTTATCCCGATGAAGACAAACGTTCAGTTTTATTGAAACGTCGATTTTAAATAAATATTAATACAGAACTTTAACCGAAAGCAGTTTTATTTTAATTTAATGAGTTCTGAAAGATTTTTACTTTGTTGAAAATATATTTCTATGTAATTTTACATAACTATTAACAGTAAAATAGCAATATTGTGTAATTTTTACTGTGATAATTGATTTTTTCTGTAAAAATACATCTATAGAACATGACTTTTTAAAGTGCATTAAAAAATCTTTCAGAACTCATTATATTAAAACAAAAACTGCTTTCGGTTAAAGTTCTGTATTAATATTTATTTAAAATCGACGTTTCAACGAAACACAACGTTCGTCTTCATCAGAATAATAATAATGAAGACGAACACTACACTGTAAAAAAAATTTACAATGAAAATCATTGGACACTTTGTTGCCAACGATAATCATAGTAAATTTACAAAAAAATGTATTTTTACAGAAATTATTTTTATATGTAAAATTACAATTAAAATATGTAACACATTTTAATATTACATTTGCTAAGTAAATACTTGTAATATTTCCACTTTTTAAAGTAATTATTACATGTGTGAATGTAAATATTACATTTATGCGTACATATTTACATTAATAAATGTAACAATTACATTTACTATTGTAAATATTACATTTATTAATATAAATATTACATTTATTAATGTAATTATTACATTTACTAATGTCATTATTACATTTTTTACATTTTTATCTAAAAATATTTGTATATTTACATAAAATAAGTATTCATAAAAATTGTAAAATTCAAATAATATTAGAAAATTTCTGTAATATTTACAGATTTTAGTAAATTTACAAAAAAAATTAAAATTACAGTGACATTCATTGTAAAATTACCATGATTATCATTGTAAATTGTGTCCTATTCTGGTGTTAATTTCACCTTTTTCTCTTAGCGTGCATAAAAATCCCAACTAAATAATAAATCACTAATATAAAACATATTTCAATTCCGTTTTTTAGAATAAAGGCCTTCACAATTTGCCCCGTTTAGTTCTGTACACATCGGAAGATGCTCACTATTCAATCAAGAAAATGGCGTCGTTTCTCGGTATTGGAATGGATAATGTCTATTTAATTAAAACCGATACGAGGGGCAAAATGTGTCCGCAACATTTGGAAACGGAAATTAAACGAGCTATCGATGAAGGGGCTAGACCATTTATGGTAGCTCTTACAGCTGGAACAACCGTATACGGAGCATTTGATCCGATCGAAAAAGTGGCAGATATTTGTGAAAAACATAAGATGTGGTTGCATGTTGATGCTGCCTGGGGTGGGGGTGCGCTTATGTCGAAAAAATATCGACATTTACTTCGTGGAATTGAAAGGTGAGAGATGAAATACGATTAGTGTATCGATGAGTGTTGGGTTTGGTTGCAAAAGCATAAACGGAAAATGACTGCTGTGCGAAATGAGATTTTTACGTGGGGTATGTGGTGTAAAATAGGAGAGATCGGGTACGAAATACGATTAGTGTATGATGGGTGTGAAATTGAAAGAAATGTAGCTAAAGTTGGTGTTAGTCAGTTAAAATGGTTAAAATGGTATGCATGTGATGGTAGAAACAAATCTTATATAAGTCCCATAAAATATGTATGATGAAATCTTTCCGATTATTGAAAAATAACAAATTATCAAATGTCAATTTTTTTTAAAGCTGCTAATACCCACTTTCTACTAAAGCTTTTTTATTTATTAATTTATCAGAACTAATTATCGATATTCAGTTGTTCAAAATCAAATTAAAAGTTAAAAAAAAATGCGAGCGTCATTTGATATAATTAATAATTAATTCTGGTTGATTTTAATCGTATTTGAACAAAAATTTGTAATTTTTTATCGTAAAATATTTTTTTAATCAACGTACCATCTATTTATTTTAAATACTGATGATAAAAAATCTATCAAACGAACGTGACACTTAAATTAAAAAAGTAATAATTACTATAATTTCCCCAGATATTACTTAATATCTAATTATCAAATTACTAAAACATCTGTTCAAATAAAAAAAAAATAGAATCACACAGGAAACTATTTCCGATAAAATATATATAAATTTAGAATGTCAACGATTAAATACCTGATAATAAATTCAAATACCTATACATATATAAGTAATCTAAAAACCAAAAATTATCATAATTATAGCAGTCATAATTAGTGTTTTAACATTGAAGGACTTTTCTGTCAGTGAGTGTGAAACAAGAACATTTTCTAACCTCGCCGTGTATCCTCTACAATTATTAACAAATCAATTAATTACTAATTAATTACTAGAAGGTCATTAGCAAAAGGGAAAATATAATATTCGATTCATATTGCAAAATTTCATGCATTTCAAACTTGTACCGTTAATATACACAAACTAATTATATACAACGTTTCATAAGTTCCTATTTTCTGCGAATTCATACTATTAAAATTTATTTTTAATTATATAATATTAGCGTAACTGTAATTAGCAATTTTGCACACATTAAAAAGTCTTTAATAAATAATATATGTATATAATAATATGTATTAGCATTACTGGATTTATATATAATAAATATATTCATTATAATGTTATTAAATTCCCTATCAGGTTCGTTATTGTTTTTAACAATGACGCGTTTCGACTTTGCAGTCATCTTCAGATTATTCTGATCTTGGTCCGTGTTATGGTTCAAGTGAACGGTTTATGTGAAGTGTGTTGCGGTTTTTATATTGTTCCAAAGGAACGTGGTTGCTTCTGATTGGTTGTTACTGTATTAGTTTGCATGTTGTTTCTTATTGGCTATTGGTTTGAATATTGTGTCGGATTGACTATTGATTTGGACATTTATAATTTTATTTTTTAATTTGGCTTTGTAAATTTCTAAATTTTCTAAAATATTTAATTTTAGTCCTTTATCATTTATTTTTATTACTTTCATTATGTCTTCAATATTTCCGGCAGCATGTTGGTTTTCAAAAAGATGGTTAGCATAATTAGAATCTGATTTTTTATATTTGAAGGAATGAATGTGTTCTTTGTATCTGTCTGAGAATTTTCTACCTGTCTGACCGTAGTATTTCATGTTACATGTACGACAAGATAGTTGGTAAATTCCGCTGTTGTTGTATATATCATGTTTTTCAATATTATTTCGGATTATGTTCTTGGTTGTGTTTATTGTTTTATAAGCTATTTTAATGTTAAGTTTTTTGAAAATTTTTGCTATGGTGTAAGTATGTTTTCCTGTATAATTAAAGACTGCCCATTTTTCATTATTATTTTGCGATTTTTGGTGATTGATGGAATTGCTTAGGTTATGTTTGATTTTGTTGTGTATCTTTTGTATGGTTTTTAAATTGTATCCGTTGTTTGTTGGCTATTTGTTTAATTATGTTATATTCGGATTTGTAGTCATTTTTATTTAATGGTGTTGTTTCAAGTCTGTATAGCATGCTTCTGAATGCTGCCATTTTGTGTTGTGTAGGATGGTTTGAATTAGCGTGTATGATGGTATCCGTCGTTGTTTCTTTACGGAAAATTTTATAAGTTATTTTTTCTGTTGTTTTCATCAGTGTGAGATCAAGAAAATTAATTTGGTTGTTTTTCTCAATTTCAAGTGTGAATTTTATTGTGTTATGTAATGTGTTTAAGTAATCTATTATTTCGTTTGGGTTTTGGTGTTCTGTTATTATGAGGGTGTCGTCAACATATCTAAACCAATTTTGTATTTTAAATTTCTGTTTTAAATCTGTCATAATTTTATTTTCAAAGTGTTGTAAAAATATTTCTGATAGTATACCAGAAAGTGGTGAACCCATTGCTAACCCTTTATTCTGTTGGTAGATTTGGTTATTAAATTGAAAATAATTTTGTTTAAGAACTGTTTCTACAAAACAAAACTATTTTCAATTTAATAACCAAATCTACCAACAGAATAAAGGGTTAGCAATGGGTTCACCACTTTCTGGTATACTATCAGAAATATTTTTACAACACTTTGAAAATAAAATTATGACAGATTTAAAACAGAAATTTAAAATACAAAATTGGTTTAGATATGTTGACGACACCCTCATAATAACAGAACACCAAAACCCAAACGAAATAATAGATTACTTAAACACATTACATAACACAATAAAATTCACACTTGAAATTGAGAAAAACAACCAAATTAATTTTCTTGATCTCACACTGATGAAAACAACAGAAAAAATAACTTATAAAATTTTCCGTAAAGAAACAACGACGGATACCATCATACACGCTAATTCAAACCATCCTACACAACACAAAATGGCAGCATTCAGAAGCATGCTATACAGACTTGAAACAACACCATTAAATAAAAATGACTACAAATCCGAATATAACATAATTAAACAAATAGCAACAAACAACGGATACAATTTAAAAACCATACAAAAGATACACAACAAAATCAAACATAACCTAAGCAATTCCATCAATCACCAAAAATCGCAAAATAATAATGAAAAATGGGCAGTCTTTAATTATACAGGAAAACATACTTACACCATAGCAAAAATTTTCAAAAAACTTAACATTAAAATAGCTTATAAAACAATAAACACAACCAAGAACATAATCCGAAATAATATTGAAAAACATGATATATACAACAACAGCGGAATTTACCAACTATCTTGTCGTACATGTAACATGAAATACTACGGTCAGACAGGTAGAAAATTCTCAGACAGATACAAAGAACACATTCATTCCTTCAAATATAAAAAATCAGATTCTAATTATGCTAACCATCTTTTTGAAAACCAACATGCTGCCGGAAATATTGAAGACATAATGAAAGTAATAAAAATAAATGATAAAGGACTAAAATTAAATATTTTAGAAAATTTAGAAATTTACAAAGCCAAATTAAAAAATAAAATTATAAATGTCCAAATCAATAGTCAATCCGACACAATATTCAAACCAATAGCCAATAAGAAACAACATGCAAACTAATACAGTAACAACCAATCAGAAGCAACCACGTTCCTTTGGAACAATATAAAAACCGCAACACACTTCACATAAACCGTTCACTTGAACCATAACACGGACCAAGATCAGAATAATCTGAAGATGACTGCAAAGTCGAAACGCGTCATTGTTAAAAACAATAACGAACCTGATAGGGAATTTAATAACATTATAATTAATCATAACGCAGGTTCAGGACCAAAGAACAAAAGTTTATCTTTTGACATTAATATAAATATATTCACTGCGCTAACGATTTTACAATTGCATATTAATTATTTTATAAAATCAAGTTTTTCTAAATTCTATTACATTTCTTTCTTAAAATAACTACATTTGCAGAGAAGTAGTACGAATAGTAATAATACATACATAAATACACAATCACGCCATGTACCCAAATAAGGGTGTGGCACAAACTCTTATCCTGATGAAGACGAGCGTTGAATTTCGTCGAAACGTCGTTCTTAAATAAATAGACAGTTTAATTTTAATATAATGAGTTCTGAAAGATTTTTTTACTATAACATAACCCTACAATTGCTATATATATTTTATTTTATCATTCCAGAGCTGATTCAGTAACATGGAATCCTCACAAATTATTAACAGCTCCTCAACAATGCTCAACATTTTTACTACGTCACGAAGGTATTTTATCCGAATGTCACTCAACAAGTGCTTCGTATTTGTTCCAAAAAGACAAATTCTACGACACAAAATACGATACAGGCGATAAGCATGTTCAATGTGGTCGAAGGGCTGACGTACTAAAATTCTGGTTCATGTGGAAAGCCAAAGGCACCAGCGGATTTGAAGCCCATATTAATAAAGTTTTCGAAAACACGGAATATTTCACGGCAAATATTCAACAACGAGACGGTTTCAAAATGGTGCTAGATGAACCGGAATGTACAAATATCTGCTTCTGGTATATACCTCCCAGCTTAAGAGGCTGTGAAAATGACGCTGATTTTACAGATAAATTACACAAAGTTGCGCCGAAAATCAAAGAAAAAATGATGAAAGAGGGCACAATGATGGTGACGTATCAACCGAAAAAGAATTTACCCAACTTTTTCCGAATTGTATTTCAAAATTCGGGTCTCGAAAAATCAGACATGTTACATTTCATATCAGAATTCGAACGTTTAGGCAAAGATTTATAAATTCTTATTTATTAAGAACATCCAATCAATTAGTATTCCAAAGGCTTTAAAACTTTTTTTTCTTATTTATTTGACCATTAAAAATTTGGATGTTATATTTTTTTTTACATTGTAAATAATACATGTCATTTTTTTTTTTATAAATTTTATCATTTTTGTTTAGTTTTTTATAGTGATGCTTTATGTTGGTGATTTGTACATAGTGTATTGTTATTTATATTTAATAAATCATAAAGAAAAACTATAGACTTGTATATTTTTTTAATTACTTTACAATGCATGCAATAACGTGAAAGTCATAAAAGAATTAAAAAAAAATTATAATGTATTGACCTTGCAACATTAAATTTTAAATATAACTGTAATATTTATTTATTTATAATTAAGGACAAATTTAATATCTAATAATAATTAAATACAATCGAATTTATAACTTTTTTGTGCATGACACAAATGTAAGATAAGTTGCATATGCGTCAAGAAAATTGTATTCTATATTATTTATAATTTTTATCAAAGAAATGTTAATTTAAAATAAAAATATTATTATCAACATCGAAAACTATTTGCGTCCTAATTGATATTTCAAATATTTAATATTTTTTTTATGAAAGAATAAAAAAAACGCAGTTTAGCCAAAAGTTTGACAGATTATCTATGTGACAGATCCACAACATCCACAACCAGTGAACCACAACACTTAATTAAATATTACCCATATTCTGTATAATTTAATTTAAAAATACAAAAATATTATTATTCGTGGTGAATTTCAAAGGTGAGTATTGAAATTTCTATATAATAATTATGATATACTAGTGGAAAGTTTTTAAAATTCTAGGTTATCAAAATGAAAACATACGAAACAGAATTAGATCCAATAACAAATTCATCGATAAAGATTAAACTATTTCGAAAAGTGCAAAACGTACCAGAATTACGAAAACAAATTATAGCTGGCGAACTTCAATTATGCGTTATTAAACCTACCCTTATAGTGGATCCCTTTCAAATAATTGTTGCCGCAAATAAGGCACTGGTTGCCGAGAAACAAGGCCATATGATTACACGGACAATATTTAGCGAAATACTATTTAGTTTATCGATTTCGAAAAACGTTAGCAAAAGTCTACCACAATTTGGTATCGACGATAAATATTCCGATATTATAGTTGTCGCTATTTGTCGAAATGGCACAAACTCGAACGATATCTTTCAAGCAATCGACGGCGAAGAACGAGAAATTGACGAAATAAGTGATATTACAGATTTTAAAGCGGTTAAAAAAGCGTATAATATCAGCGTAGATGAAGAAAAGTGTTCTAATTTACTAGATTCGATTGTTAATAAAATTGTAATAAAGGATATCTAACTTAATTGTTGTTTTTTATTTTTTTTAAATAATACATACATATACAAGCACGCCATATACCCCAAAAGGTTGTGGCACAAACTCGTTTCATTATCACAAATCAGTCTCCTCCAAACAAGCAACTTTAGCTTCATCCACATTCATAATTCCTCTTACATGCTCGCTTCTATTCCTACTATTTGGAAACTTCCGCTCATGCAAGCCACTCTTTCAATCATTCCATCTTCAACTACTCATCGGACGTCCACGCACCCCATTCATATAAATCTTTTAAACCAAACGTTCATTGAACATTCGTTCTAAATCTGCCGAACCATCTTAATAATAAACGATTATATGGAAAACAAATATATTTTTAAACAAGTCAACATTACTTAATTTACAAAAAAAAAAAATCGAAAAAAGCTAGTATTTCGATATAAACATTTTTATCTTAACATTTAATTATGCTCACTAAAATTATAACTACTTAAAAATAATTGTTTAGCTAATTTATGTAACCTTTTTGATAAGTATTATACATAAATATATATAAGAAATTACAATTTCAAATATTGTTACATTTAAACTAATTGCTAAATTACTACAGAAACCAAATTCTAGTATCGTATTTACATTTGTCAATAATCTACTTTTTTGTATTATGTTTGAAAAATTCTTTATACATAAATCATCAAAATTAATTATTAAATTATAGATAGAAAACTCATTTGTTTGTAATATTAAAAAAAAAATACACAAAAATATTTTTATAATAGGCACAGCCTTGAGCCTTATATAATAATACAAGAAAAAATATATTTAAAAAAATGAATACACATATTTCTCCAAATCTATTTGTACTGCAAATGTAAGTAGGTAAATAGTATTTGATGGAATAGTTCTAAGGTAAATAGTATTTTGTTTTCAATGTAATAAAATTATGGCCACGTTTGTTATTAATATATGATTTGTTTAGAAAAGGTTAATACACCTACAGATTTTGGTTACATTCATTGTTAGGTAGATTAAAAACACATTTTAAATTTTTTATTTCTCAGCAAAATAAATAAATATCTTATCAAAATCGATATTAGTTCAGATTCTATTAAACAAAATTAATATTTTTGAATGTTATTTAAGGAATTTAATAGAAAGTCATATATTAAGTTAGATAGTTTTGTATGCTATTAAAGATTTAAAAATAAATAAATTTATATTTATAATTTAACCAACCATTGTCAACGTGTTACCAAAAAAACAAACCACACTTCAGTGAAGTTCATATTTGGTTTAATTTCGGAATATACTAATAAATATATATTTAGCTAAAAATATTCAACCACATATTATTTGTCAAAATTTATTGGGCCAAATCATATTTTCAATAAGAAATCAAGAAAATATTGTATTTGTATGTTTTTAATTTAATAGGAATTTTAGCACATTCATGTATAAAATATTGGGAATTCTGTCAATTTTCTGAAATATCTATAGATTTGTAAAATTAAAAGAAATTCACATCTCTTCTTGAAGCTTAATACATTAAATAAGTATAATTTTGTCTAAATTTATTGCTATATAAATTTATAGAAAATAGAATAGTATTAACGGTAAAAAAATCCTTCTGAACTCATTATATTAAAATAAAACTACTTTAGGTTAAAGTTCTCTATTAATCGACGTTTCGACGAAACTCGACGTCCATCTTCATCAGAAAAACCGATACAAATGACATTTACAGTAAATAACAGAATATAGAAACTAGGTCTAACAATTATTGTTACAGTGTATCTTCATGATGTAAAATTTGAAGATACTTTAATTAATTTGCTAGACCAATCAATATTAGCAGCAGATTGGATAAGAGAAGCAATAGAAATTTATAATGAAAAGAATAACATCAATCACTGCATTTAAATAAAATCTGGATTCCATTAATAACAAATCTATAATATTTTATGACCTAGTTACTTATTTTGTTACCTAGTAACTTGTTTCTATGTTCTGTTATTTACTATAATGTCATCCTGATGAAGACATACGTTGAGTTAATCTGCAAGATATTTTACTAAGTATATTTTGTTTATTTGAGACTTAAAGTTTCAGAAAAAAAAAATTAAAAATAATTAGAAATAATGAGACAAACCCATTGTAACTTTGCAATTACAAAATTTCATCTTAAACGAAGTATAATTTAACAATTTAATGAATAATGTCCGTCGAAACGCACATTTTATTTATTATTTAAAGAGGTAACAGTGTTGATATACAATTAAACTCATGTTATTTCTTAAAACAAACCGTTTTTACAATATACTTTGTATGTCTAAAGCAGGCATTTATATTATATTATATATTTATAGGAATATTTTATTTTTTGCTGTATATGTACATCTTATTATTATTAATATATATTAATTATAGTTGCATTATTTATGGCGTAAAAATTAAATGCATCTCCGTATCAGACTTCATAGTTAAGGCTAGCAGCTAAATAACTGGGCAAATGAAACAGCATTTTTTTTTATCTGTTTTATACAAGTCCCCCCGCTAATAATTGTGTTAATTAGATTACGAATTAAGTATATAATTGTAGTGTAAGTATAGAGGGGAGGAAGATGGATCCTAAGCGTTTGAAAAATTGTCCAAAGTTGTATTTAACCTCAAAATCATCTATGTTTTTCGGGAAACATTGCTAGTCAGATTAGAAAATGATCTACTGAACCACACTTAAATTAAAATGAAGCTAAATACGTATTTCGGAAGATAAGCTTCCATCTTTAGTAGCTGAATAAAATTTACAAAAATTCTTACCTGTGATCCGAAGTACATAGACACTTAAGCACTTGTCAAAGATCACTGGAAGCTTAGCTTCCGAAATACGTATTTAGCTTTATTTTAATTTAAGTGTGGTTTTGGGATTTTTTATAATATTATTTTTATTGTTAGTCAGACATGCAATTGTTTATGTTTTTAATTTATAATTAATGTTGTTACGTGTCTTTTAAAATAGAATTTTTCAATTATTTCAAATCAAAACACACACACAGAGAGAGAGAGAGAGAGAGAGAGAGAATAATATGTTTTTATGTGTAACATTAATTAAATATTATATAAACAGAATTTAATTAATATGTATGAATTAATAGTATATTATCGTTTGAAAAAGTATTTTTTTAAATACTTTAACTGCTTGTAAACAGATATCAACATAGACATATAACCTGTCTTCCCTCTATACCTAGTCTATGGATATAATTATATTTTTGTTTCAACTTTTAACTAACAGATTGACAAAATCTCTTACCTTACAATATTAATCTTCCGTTCTTAATCTAGTTACAGCCAACTGACTACCAGGTTTTAACCAGCATCAGTTAAGTGACAATATATTTCGTTCTATTTCACACACATGATTTAAAGCGATTTAATTATGATTCCGAAACAATCGAATCTGTTAAAAAAATAAATGATACAATATTTATACAAATGTCATTAAAATTATTGCTAATCTCTCATTTTGCAAGCAAACAAGATTGTGCACATGCAAACGTAGTTTGCAACAATTTTCTGTTTTACACTGAGTGCAATTTTGCAATATTTAGAAGAAATAATCGATCATTCGATTAGTAAAATCATTCGAGACATCTCGAATTAAAATTGAAATCAATCATTCGGATGATGGAATAAACAGAAAAATTGGACAGATTTCCATAAAAATAATCCGATTCAATAAAATTATTGACAAGTAAATATTTAATTAATTTTTATTATTATATGTAAATTCTGCAACTGCATAAAAATTATTACCGAATAATTAATTGCGCATATAATTTTTTGGGATAATCAATTGCAAAGTAAAAATTCAGCTTTTTCGTATTCGCGTTACTTGTCTGATAATAATAATTAAATCAACATTAGTTTGACTGACCAAACTTATTTTATTATAAATGGGTTATGATTTAAATTAGTCATTTAACTGATGCAAGAATATATAACATATATACAAACTAACTCAGTTAATCTTTAAAGTTAGAATATATACATTTCGTATTTACCCCTCGCATTAACGTAAAAACCACTAATTGAAATTAAAAATAATAATATTTTTAATTATAACATAATTAAAAGTACGTCAAAAGAAAAACGAATTTTCTTGCCTACCATGAATAAAAGAAAAAAAAATGTATGAAATTATTTTCGATATACAGACTGACTAAAATTATTTAAGTAAAAAAAAATATAAATTGCACGACAAAAGATTAATAAATCGTTTATAATTATTAAATTGAATAAACATAACATAACCAAACAAATGAACCACAAATGACAAATCTGTATATTTCCAATAAAATTTCAACATATTTCGTGTAAATTGTATTCTAGTTTTTATTTGCAAACTTTCTTTAAACAAATTTATACGAATTCAAAAAAGGAAGCTAATTTTTCAGTATTCAATAAATTAAAATTTTAAAGAATCGGATATCTGATTCGACCGAGATCTCAATGGTGGCATCTGAATTTGAATATTAAAAAAAAAACAAATCAATTTCCCAGAATTAGTGAAAGTAGAATACAATTTACGTATTTTTAAGTATATATATAATTTAGCTAAAAAAATTGTTTTATAACCTTAGGAATAGCCTAGCAGCGCCCAAAATGAGGGCGGACTTGAGGTCTATATAAGGCTAAAACTATGTCACCTTCGCTGTTCGATACAATATACGGTAACAGTTGAATCACTGGTGCCAGCTGCAAGCGCTAACCGATGCGGATGGAACGCTAGTGAACTCACCGAACCAATCCGGTGACCCATAAAACCCTCGTAAAAACGTATCGTATTTAATGTTTGACCAGACATATTATGTAGACTGATTGTCGGATGTAATGATCCACTGAAACGAGACGGAATAGATTATGGACATACACAATATAACAGAGTTAAGTTTCGTTATACGTCATCCTAAAAATATAACTAAATCTATGACATTATCGCTAAGTACATTTATATGAGCTCATCTTGTTTTCAAATGTTATGCAACTTGCATAAAATAATGTAATTATTGTTTAATTGTTTATAGAAATATTTAATTATTAAACAATTACCAATAATTGACTTTTAAAGATATTTCAACAGAAAAGAAAAAAAAATCTATTAATTAACGTCAAGCACTAAATTGAACATACAAAAACAAATGAAAGTGGCTATTTATACATACGGTATTTTTACGCAATTGGCTATTTAGGGTAGGTTAGGTTAGTAGGTTGGTTTAAGTTTTTTTTTTAGTATGTATAAATAGCCAATTGCATATACATACCGTATGTATAAATAGCCTCATCCAAAACAAATATATGTAAAAAATGTTTTTAAATTTATATTTACCAAGCGTAAATATCTGCATTACGATGTATTGTAAGTGCGTTCATTCCATTCATAACTTGACAAACAGAAAGTGGAGCGCTTTGACGAATATCGAAAACTCTCATTTCACCATTTGAGCTAAAACAAAAAAAAAAAAAAAAACAATGAAAATATTTTATAAATAAAAATAAACACGTAATCAGCTTAAAAAACGGTAGAAAGTTTTTTCTTCGGGTAACAACTATTTTTTTAATACCACTAGATGAAATTTATTATCTCTTTTCAATAATAAATACATTTATATACTTCTAAAGTAAATTTAACCAGCGTTTATGAAACTCGGGGCCTAAAAGAATTCTGTATAATAACAACACTTACGATCCGCTAATAATTCGATCGCCTCTCAATTGAATACCAATAATCCAATTGCTATGTTCACGCCATGTTCTTACACGCGCCTCATTCGGATTTAATCGACGATCAAACAATCGGACTGAACCATCACCACAACCCACTGTGATCAGACCATGATGTCGTTGCATTGCCGCCACCGGCAAATAATCACCCGCACCTATTTCACTTTTCATACACAAGCCTTGATCCTCTTCGGGACTTGAACTACGACGATTATCATTCACTTTATAACGTTCATTACCTAAATCATTGGGCAAAAGCATTTTATTAATAAGTATCATTCGAAAAACAGTTTACTTTCTAGATATTTTAGAATAAAAAAAAAAATTAAAATTGAGAAAATGACAAAATAAGTCCAAAAAATTCTATACAGGGTGATTTATGACGTCGGGGAAAAATTACACCGGATGATTCCTATGAGTAATCTAAATGAAAAACTTCAAATAAACATATGCCCGAAAATGCTTTCTAACGGAACTGTAGCCGTTAGAAGTTTATTTACATGTAACATCAATCGCGTTAGCCTTATTTATTTTTCGGTCGGTCGGTCGGCTGCATTGAAAAACTTATAAACCAGACATCGTAGAGAGTTCTAATTTTTTGCATTAGTTCGGTGCTGTCGAATAGTTTAAAAGCGCTCAGCCAATGCTAAATAAGTTAATTAATGATAAAAATCATGTGAATTTTTGATTTTGAATATTTTTATAAAACGTTACAATTGTTTTCATTTTTCACAATTTTGTGACTTGCCCATAAAAATACTGATCCGCCCGCCAAAAATGCTCTTAAGTCCCTCGATCAAAAGCACGAGAACTTTTCAATTTTTTTTTAATCTTCTTTAAAACTTTAATCTAATTAATTACAATTTTATAAATTATAGTTATATAATTATAATTAATTAATTAATTAACTAGAAAACCCGTGACTCTTACAGGGTCAAGTTTGAAGTCGAAAATAGTAATTAAACATATAAACATAATAAAAATAAATAAATAAACAAATAATAATATAATAATAATAAAATATCAATTGCACTATTATATATTAGTCAAGAGCAACACTTCTATCAGTTGTGTACATAACGTAATTTGACATTTGCATTATAAACATAAAAGATTAGAAAATGATCTACTGTGGCGAAATTTAAATAAAAATAATATTATAAAATTAATATTATAATATTATTTTTATTTAATTATAAACATAATTTGATTCAAATGTTTGAGAAGCAAGATGAAAGATTGTAGAAAGATGAAATGAACCAATTTAAATTACACCACTCCCATCAAAATCGGTTCAGGGGTTTAGCAGGAGATGCTGAAGAAACATATATACATTTGACAATTAGGGAGTGACTTAATAAAAACTGTAACTTACCCGTACTAGAAAAAGTCGAATCAATACACGACACACTACAATCAGCTCCCGTTGGTATATCAACCGCTTTCAATTCACGTTCAGCGTCCCATAATCGAATTATTCGTACATCACCACTTGTTATCACAGTTTGTGTCCATTGCTCCCAACTCATCACTACACCGGCCAATGCTATAAAAACAATAAATTCATTCTCATTTGCGTTCGTTTTTTTCCAAGTAACATTTTAGCTGAAACAATACTTACTATTAGTTCTTGTATTACCCTGCATATCGCTTAGTGCATGCCATGCACTAACCAAAGTTGGATCCCTACTAAACGAACCAATTGCGGGTCGCCATACTTTAATCGTGCCATCATCGGATGCGGCCATTAAAAGACCGACATCGTGACCATTCACCCATTCCAGGGCGGTTAATTTCGAACCGCCTTTCAAACCACGACTCTGACAAACGGTTAATTTTGCTCCTGTACCCCAATCCCATATTCTACAACAAGAATAAAATTAATTTGTATATTGTGATACATATGCGAGTAGTGAAAAAGCAGTTTTTCGTCTGTAAAACAATGGTTCGTATTCTCACCTCATTTATAAAAGTGATTTTTGCCAAAAGTGCTTTTGACATTTACTTAAAATTATTTATATATAATAAAAATGATCAAAAATAGAAAAACTATTTACATTTGATCAAAAACTTCTTTAAAAATTAATGATAAAAGCACTTTTTTACGAAAAAGTGAAGTGAGAATACGGGCCAATGTAATTTTTGGTTGAAACTAAAGTTGAAATATGCTTTAATTAGCATATTTTGTTGATTTTATGATGCCAGTTGCAAATATTTGACAGCTGCAATTTTCAGGATTTATTCTTCATAAAATGAAGAAAAATTCGTCAAATTTTCATCATCCCAATCCAACCCAAATTAAAAGTTACAGCTATTTTAAATTTAACATTAAAAATACCATGAGAAATGAAAATTGCATGTAATGAATGGTCAATATTTTCTTATAGCAGAACTTTAATTACGTCAATTACGAGTTGTATAATGTAAATAGAAATTTGCATTGCAAATTTGTGTTTATAATTTTTTCCCTGACTACAAATGAAATTGGATCAACAAAATTAACAGATTTTATCCAGTTTTCCAGGTTTTGACCACCCTGTCTTTAATACCTAATGCTTAAATACGTTCACGACACATACTATTATTATTACTAATCGTAATAAAAATTACCCAAACGTATCTCGTCCAGCAACAGCGATTTGTTGATCGTAAGGATGAAATTGTAGTACAGTTGGTGTATATGGATTTCTCGTATTAAACACTTGCATTTCAATTCTAGACTGTCCAATTCGTTCTTGCTCGTCGCGAGCTTCCCGT
The DNA here is from genome assembly GCA_963966155.1 of Clivina fossor. Taxonomy (NCBI): domain Eukaryota; kingdom Metazoa; phylum Arthropoda; class Insecta; order Coleoptera; family Carabidae; genus Clivina; species Clivina fossor. Next base: position 12,811,907 of record OZ014567.1, read on the forward strand.
CGTAATGCTGCGTTTCTATTCAATGCGAGAAAATATAGAAAATTAATAACATTGAACAAAAGTTCGTAAGTTATTCGTGTGAAATTAATATAAATAATAATAATATATTATGATGAAATTAATTAAATAATTTTACCAATGAGAAAAAATCAATAATAATTCTTCCACCTACCTCATATATCGCCATTCTCTTTCGTAATGTATCGACGATTCAATATCGTCCGTTTCCGATTCCTTCATAACCGGTTGGGCAAAATGCTTGCACGCCCAAGCAACGTATTGAGTTTGTACCAAAGGTTTTCGTATTCCAATATTTTCATCGCTTTCTTCATTGATTGTATTAGGTAGTTTACGTGTACGACTTACCAATGTCGATCTACAAGTAAATTTTTATTTGTATTTATATATATATACTGGGTGTCCCATTTTAATCCGCCACCTGCAATAACTTTAAAATCGTGCATCGGACAAAAAATGTTTCGGATAAAAAGTAAATGGTTTCGAGGGGGACATCTGATACAGAAACCCTTGCCCCCTCTGGACCCCCTGAGGGGCGGGAAAGGGGGGCAACTTTGAAATCTTAAATAGAACACCCTATTTTTTATTGTAGATTCTGATAGGCCATTAAAAAGTATGTAAATTTTATTTTAAGACTTTTTTTTTATCTTTGATAGATGGCGCTGCAAACAGCATTTTTTTTCTCAGTTTATCAATCGTCAATTTGAAAAAAAAAGTGTAACTAAGTACGATATTCAAAATTTTTTCAGTTCTTTGGAAAGAGGGGGGAGCAAGGGTCACTGCATCAAATATCTTCCTCGAAACCATTAACTTTAAGTTAATGGTTTCGAGGGGTATAACTTTAAGTTAATGGCTTCAAAGGGATATCCGATTCAGTGACCCTTGCCCCCCCCCTCTTTCCAAAGAACTGAAAAGAACTTGAATATCGTACTTAGTTACACCTTTTTTTCAAATTGAAAACTGATAAACTGAGAAAAAAAATGCTGTTTGCAGCGCCATCTATCAAAGATAAACAAAAAGTCTTAAAATAAAATTTACATACTTTTTAATGGCCTATCAGAATCTACAATAAAAAATAGGGTGTTCTATTTAAGATTTCAATGTTGCCCCCCTTTCCCGCCCCCCAGGGGGTCCGGAGGGAGCAAGGTTCTCTGCATCAGATGTCCCCCTCGAAACCATTTACTTTTTATCCGCAACATTTTTTTGTCCGATGCACGATTTTAAAGTTATTGCAGGTGGCGGATTAAAATGGGACACCCAGTATATATATATATATATATATATTACAGGGCTACGAATCATTATTTCGTTCGGCAAAAATAACGGTTTTTTTTCGGTTTTCGGTTTAGTTCCGCATGATTAATTTTGAAATTTTTTCAATGTATCAAAAACTTATTTTATTCCTACTTTTATAATATAACTATACTACATCAATTGATACGATAATATAACAATTATTTATCAATTAAAAGTATATAATATATGATAATAATATAATTTATTATTCGAAACTTGTATAATGTATGTTTTAATTATATAATAATAATAGATAATAATATGTTAACGTAACATATGTCTATCTAGGATTTTTATTTATTTATAATTAGAAATAAATGAAAATTACTTCTGATTATTAAAATATTTTCCAAATGTATTTACCATTTAAACTATTTAAAGATAATTAAAAGCAAACTTATTATCCAAAAAATACATCTTCCTCAAAGTGATCCGTAGTTTCATTTTCAATTTCAATAACTGATTATTCATCCACAAGAAAACAAACAAACCAAATACGTTTTCGTGTAAGTTGCGACTACGCTATGAGACCACGAAAATTAAAATAATAATAATAATAGTAATAATAATAATAATAATAAAAACACTGCAACTGACGTGGAAAGTAAGATTGAAATAAGAAATAAACCGATATTTTTTTACGGTTCAGTTCCGGTTTGAAACGATACTTTTTCTTTTTCTATTTTAGTCACACAATAATTTAAAAGGTGTGTTTAAATTTGTACAATTTTCAATTTCCAGTCATGAGCTAAAGTTTTTTTCTCAAATATATATATATAAAAAAAAACTAATTAACTTACCGACTTCCTAAGCGTGGTAGATCTGCACCAGGATGCAATGTAGGTGGCGATTCACCGGTTAAGAAGTTGCCCCGATTTGGACTCGGTGGTAAACTAACACTAGATGTTAAACGGGAATCGCCTAGTTCTTTAAGTGCGCTTAATTCTTTTATCTAAATTTATAAATTGGAAAAGAGTGAGAGAGATTTATTCATGTATTACAAAATATAAACTATAGAATTTGTAATCAATTAAAATATGATCTTAATTTCCATTAAATCACAAAATAATGTTAAAAAAGTGCTATATACGCTAAGCTTTCATTATCAGTAGAAAAAAATAAAGCTAAAGTTCTAATAGATACTCAACGTACCCAATCAGTTGGTCAAAAAAAAAAAATACTACGATTTATAGATTAATGTATATTATTTTTAATCATTTTATAAAAAAAAATTTTAATTGTTTGCAAACTTGTAAAAAATATTTAACTGTTTTTATAAAAAAAAAAAAAAATTATAATAAATAAAAAAATAGTGAAATATAAAATGTGATTCGTAGATAATTACTTACTGTGAAATGTTCGTTTTCTAAGAGAACATAATCCAAGATCAACTGAACGAAAATAATGAAAAAAGAAATTAAAATAAAATAAAACGGCTTTCGGTTCTAGTTCTCTGTATTAATATTTATTAATAATCGACGTTTCGACGAACTGATATAAATAACATTTACAGTAAATAACAGAACATAGATGCAAGTTACTATAGGTAACGAAATACAAGTAACTAGATTATAAAAACTCATTCAAGAAGGAAAAATAAATAATATTTTCATATAAAATAATTATAAATATTATTAATTAAAGGAAGCCAAATTTGATTTTAATCAGTTACAATTTTAAGTTACTGATTGATGATTAAGCCTGTGTTTTTTATGCAAAAGGCAGTCTTTTGCAAATGCTTTTACAAACATTTTTGCCAATACTTCAAAAATAAATAAATACTTTTAAATCAAGCTGAAAGATTATTTCTTCATCCATTCATCAACTTTCCATTCCTCGTCAGAACATCATTAGGTTATAATATTTTGTTTTTACTTAAATCGTCATTAATTTTCCTTCATTTAATAATTAAGGATATAATATAAAAAAAAATATAAATTTCATGATCTAGTTAGTTACCTAGTAACATATTTCTATGTTCTGTTTATTTACTGTATCATTTTTCCTGATGAAGATGTACGAACGTGGATTATTAATAAATATTAATGCACAGAACTAGAACCTAAAGCCGTTTTATTTTTGATATAATAAGATTGTGAAAGATTTTTTTACTATGTTAAATTAAAAAAATAGTCTTTTCCGAATTTCATTCTACACACACGCACAAAGCATCAAGAAACAAATAAAGTAACTGAACAACCATCAAAGAAAAAGAAAAACTAATCGGAAATATGATTTACTTACTTGATTTCGTATGTAACCGGTGACAATCGTACTCATCTGTGCAACAAATGGATGCGGATCGCTGTCTAAATTCGTGAGACCATTCCAGAGTTTCATATAGACGGAACCAAAGGCAAGTGTGGGTAATGTACCGAGACTAGAACCCGATGCTAATGTACCGGGATGATGTACGATTACCATACCACCGCCCATACTACTAATCGATGAACTACTCGAGACGCGTTTTAATTTCTCACTCGGACTATCCAAGTGATCGGCGAAGAATTGCGGTGAGAACATACGACTTGTTATACGATCCCTTAAAAAAACAAGATTAATTAATTTATTGACAGAAAAGAAAGTAGAGTTAATAAAAAGAAAATCTTACTTAGAGCCAGTACGTCGCATACCAACCGGTGACATGATCTCTTGATGTGGACTACCATGTCCGTGTGATTCTTGCAATGCCACCGATATAAAGGAACTTTCAAATAATAAAACAATCCATTGTAATGCAACGACTAATTCTTGTCGTACTAAATAGCTCATATCGTTTGTAACTGTATTTAGTAGAGTCATTGCAATTGTATGATCGATATTATTTGCGTGCTCTGAACGTTCAGTTACCGAATTTATAAATGTACCTAATGCATACACAGCTGCCGATCTAACCTAAAAGAAAATTCAAGATTACTTGTATTAACAAAATACAAGTAACTAGATTAGAGAATAATTTAGAAATTATTAATTCAGTGGAAGACAAATTTGATTTAAATCATTTACTAGTCACACACTGATTGACGTTATCTTTTTCTTTATAAATTGATTTTAATTGATAACAGTAAATAATTTTGCCATTAGAAATTTTTGAAAAATTGACATAACCCCATTTATAAAAGTGATTTTTGGCCAAAAGTGCTTCTGACGTTTACTTAAAATTATTTATTAAGCACTTAATAATAGTTTATTTAAATTTTAAAATAATGATCAAAAATAGCAAAACTATTCACATTTGAACAAAAACAAAAACAAAACTTATTTTAAAATTACTAAAAGCATTTTTTCACGAAAAAGTGTGAATACGGGCCATAGTTTTTATTAATATCAATAAAAATTTTATTAGTAGAATTTTGAAAGCACATAAAAAGTTAGATATCAAAAATATCCTACTCCACATCCTAGAGAATTCAATTCCCTTTATTTTTTTACAGAGAAAATTAAGTCAATTGGACCAAGAGTTTCCAAGATATCTTCTGGATAAATTATAAAAAATGGTGTCCAGAAAAACGTTTTTAAAGTTTGAGATACCCTAATCTACCCTTGCCCTGAACACGACTTTGTAAAAATCGCTGTAACTCCACACCAATTTAGCTCAAATATTCTACACACTATAAGCTTTCGAAAAAATGTAAGAACTTTTTGAAAATTTCAGAAATAAAAAAGGTATACCTCAGCACAGGGATCTTGCAGTAACGTGTATAATTTTTCATGCGCGATATCTCGTACACCGGTCCATCTAGCTTTCTCGTAATTATCCCAGAGTCGTGCCAAACATATAGCTAGCCATTGTCGTAGCTGACGACACGGATCGCCCAACTGCTCCAAACAAATGCTAACTAATGATCCTTGCAGGGCAGCTTTCTGACCGGCTGGATATTCGTAAACTATCGAAGCTAGTACAAATGCTGATAGTGTACGATGTTCACTCTATAACATCAAAAACCAATTGCGAATTAATACCATTTATAGCAGGGTTTCGCATCGGAAATAAAACAAAAAAAATATCGATTTATTTCGGTTCGATACATGTTGAAACATTTTTTGTTTTTTGTGGATGAATATTCAGTTATTGAAATTGAAAATGAAACTAGGGATCACTGAAGCATGTGTATTTATTTGATAATAACTTTGCTTTTAATAATCTTTAAATAATTTAAATGATAAATACGTTTGGAAAATATTTTAATAATTAAGAGGTAATTTTCATTTATTTCTAATTATAAATAAATAAAAATCTTGAATACAAAAATTTGTTACGTTAACATATTGTTATCTTATTATTATATAATTAAAACATACATACGAATAATAAATTATATTATTATATACTTCTAATTATTACACCTTTAATTAATTAATAATTATTATATTAATGTATTAATTTATCAAGTATGCTTATATTATAAAAGTAGGAATATAAAATGTTCAAAATTATGGTAGAAAATAAGTGTTTAATACAAATTAAAATATTGAAAAAATTAATTACACGTAACTGAACCAAAAACCGAAAAAAAAAACCGTTATATAAATTAGAAATACCTATATATTTAAAAAAAAATCAATCTAAAAATTGAAATAATTTTACTTACTGAAACTGTAGGATCTTGTAATACAGACAAAAAATATTTGTGACCATTATCTCGGACTAAATCTGCTTGGCACGTCTAAATAAATAAATAAACAATTTTTTTTTGTAATGTATAATTTGATTTTGTTTGCCAACTTACACTATCAACCGCCAAAATTTTCGCCCAAATAAAAACTAGTAGCGGTCGTAGTTCTTTCGCCGAACTTTGCAGTAATTTTAAAACATAGGGAAAAATTCCAACCGATAGAGCTAAATTAACAGCCCATGGTCCTAAATCGAGAAATCTTCCTAATAGCTCTAGGGCACGCAATCGATGCACTTGACTTAATAAAACTTGTAAAACAATTGGTAATTGTTCCGGTGGATTTCGATTCTCTGAACCTGGGCATAATAAAATAAATAACCACATTATATTATCTAAGAATGGTCTCCGATTTGATCGTGAGATTGAAGGAAGAGTTTTGGATGCTTTTGCTAGGAATGTAAATGTTTCCAAAGAAGCCATCCCACGTTTTGAGTATATACAATGCTGTTTTGGTTTTGGCAGAAGCATAAAACGGAAAATGATTGTTGTGGAAATGAGATTTTTACGTAGGGTGAGTGTGAAATTGGAAAAAAAAATGTTGTAGCAAAAGTTGCGGTGTTAATCAGTTAAAAATGGTTCGGAGATCTTGAGCGAATGTTTAATGAACGTTTGGTTAAAAGAAATTTATATACGTTTATACATGGACATCCAATGAGTAGTTGGAGATGGTGTAGATTAAGAGAGTGGCTTGCGTGAGCGGAAGTTTCCAAGTAGTAGAAATAGAAGAGCATGCTATAAGAGGAATTATGAATGTGGATGAATCTAAAGTTGCTTGTCTGGATAGGAATGTTTGGAGGAAATTGATTTCGGGATAGTGGAAAGAGTTTGTGCCATACCCTTTTGTGTACATGGTGTGATTGTGTATGTATTTATATACAGTAATCTATGTACAAATATTATAAAAGGTCAAATCAACCAAAAAAAATTACTAGATTCTAATTAAATTTGTGAAACTAATCTACTTAAAAAAGTAACTTGATTATTATAATTTTATTAATTATAATTCTAATTAATTAACTTCAATTTAATATTTCTAATATTATTGTGCATTGCATCATCCCAGTTAGTCAAGTCTCTAGCTTCATCGGTGAAGTTTAGTTTAAAATCGATTTTAAAATTTGTACCGAAAAAGACAAGAAAGCGTGTTAATCTAGAATAATTCGAATTTGTTTACCTAGCGTAAGCCAGACTTGAAAAGCAGTCAACTGTTCTTCAAAGAACGGTAGATGAAGAAATGTTTCTTCTTTGGCAAGTATACCAGGTAGCTGACTAAGACTTAAGTCCAATGCCAGATCCCAGGCTTGCCACATCGGATGCTGATAGGTAGGTGGTAATGCCGGCGAACTTACCGGCGTACAATCGTAGCTACGTAATATCCGTTCGGCTAGCAGAAAATTACGAAACAAGCTCGCAACCAGTAAATCTTGACGAAACAGCTTCTGGAATAAATCTATTCAAAAGAACACAAAGAAATTGGAGAGGTTATACCATCTATATCAATAATTAAACAAAGTCAAATGATAAATTTCTTACGTAATCTAGAAATGTATCTATAGTTCTTGCCATCAAAATATGCTCTTTTGGAAAACTAAGTGCTAATAAGACATACGTATCGATTTTTTTTTCTTCTCACTACTGATATGACACGCATTAATTTGTATTATGATGTAATAATATTATTATTATTATTATTATTATGACAAAAGGACAGATTTTCATGGCGAGAACTACACATATAATTATATTTTGATTTACTTTAAAGGCTTATTCACAGCTCTGATTTCAGTTTTATCCTTACGTAGGAATACACAAGAAAACGTACATAAATTTACACAAAAATACTGTTACGATGAGAGCATTTGCGAATTGTTTAGCAGTTTTGTTTGCGAAAATAGAACGCTCTCTATACTAATTCTTTACGCTTGTGTAAAACTATGTAAAGAAAAAAAGCTATGGTGAATGAGCCTTAATAAATAAAACTATTCGTACCTCTTGGTAGAGTATTCCAAGCAATTGTATCCGTAATCGCGGTAAAAATCCAATTTAATTCACCCAACATTGTTCGACGATCATTCAGTTGCCCAGGAATTCTAAACAATTCCGATTAATACATTCAAAACATTATTACAATTAACAGGAAAAAAAACTAATCAGATATGGGCTAAACTTTATTTTACAATCAGCAAATTATAGATTAAAATGAATATAGAGATTAGGATTACTTACTTATCGACGAGATCGAGTGTGATTTTCGGCACAAGTTTCGCAGTGTTTTGCATGACGAACCAACGCAATGCAACCTTAATCGGTGTGGTTAGACACGATGTGAATATATCGGCGGGCAAATCGGGATTCATTGGTAATATCTGATTAGCGCCGCATGCAGCCAATTGAATGCAATTGTGAAATGATGGAGGTGCCGGACTTTGGGCACGACCGCCTGATGATTGCTTCTGATGCTAAAACACACAATTTATTTTATTATACAGGGGGAGTGAAATTGTGGAAGACAAAATGTCTATACGAACATATGTATGTACTTAACCAAACGGTTACCGAGATACAGGCTGTTGTTGCTTGTTGCAAAAGCGAAATAATAATTATTTCCAATTATTAATAATAATAACAACAAAACTTATTAAGTTAGCCATGAGTTCACCGAAACAAAATTTGCATTAAATCGAATAGATATATTCATTAGTAGTATTTCAGTTCGAGGTTATGTTTCACTGATACGTCGTCGCTGTAATGCCTATATTCGAGTTCGTGGACAACAATTTGAGCATTTATGATAACTGATATTAAAAATAATAATGTAATATTAACACTTATTGAACACTAATATGTTTTGTTATTATTCATAATTGGTAACAATTATTTCGCTTTTGCAACAAGCAACAACAGCCTATACCTCGGTAACCGTTTGGTTAAGTATTGACATTTTGTCTTATTTTTGACATGACAAATCCACCATTTCAGTTTGATTCACTAGTTATGAAGTATATAAAAGTTTATATTAATTTTATAATAAGTTACCTAATAATATAAAAATGTTAGATCTTAAGAAATTTAAATTAGAGTTAAGGCAATTTATGTTACATACTAATTGAAATCACACGTAATGTATTAATATATGTAAAAATTTGTAAAAGTAATTTGGAATAGCTAAATAAAGTTCTTATTATTATTATTATTATCTTCCGGTCCTAAATATATTCATAAACAAAAACAAAACAAAAACCTTACCTCGAATTCGTTTTTGTGTTGTTCGGCAAATGCTTTAAATGATTCTACAATTATACCGGAACAAGAACAATCATAAACGTAGATCGATGGCGCACCCATCCATGTTTGTAAATCATACACTGATAATGGAATATATTGAGTATAAGTCTGGAACAAATTACATTCAATACATTAATAATTTATAATTATCCCTAATCCCTAATTATTTTAAGTAATCTGAGCGAAACATAAAACGAGCATTCTGCTTCAAGTAACATATGTTAGTTTTTCTTCAAGCGTTTCAAGTAAAACCAAATTAAAAATAATTATAAATACATAACAAGTCACTTTCATCTTATTAAAAGTTAAAAATAAAACGGCTTTGTCAGGACAAACATGTTACTAGGTAACAAAATATAACTAACTAGATTATAAAATTTATAAATTATAAATTAAAGCCAAATTTTAATTAAATAATTTATAAATTTTATATAATCTAATTACTTTAATTAAAAATTCATAAATTTTATAATCTAGTTAATTGTATTTTGTTACGTTTAGTAACTTATTTCTATGTTCTGTTTATTTACTGTAAATGTCATTTGTGTTATTTATCCTGATGAATTTATAAATTTTATGTTCTATTTACTTGTATTTTATTATCTAGTAACTTGTTTCTATGTTCTGTTTATTTACTGTAATATTTTTTCCTGATGAAGACGTTGATTATTAATAAATAATAATACAGAACTATAACCTAAAGCCGTTTTATTTTAATGTAAGATTATATTTTAATTTATTACTTATATTTGAAGCTAAAATACTTAGAAAAACAAGAAATTACAAAAGTAAAATTTTACAAGTTAAAATCCTATAATCAAAAAGTCGCATTCACTCCAAGAAAAAAACTGTATAAAACTGCTTACCCTATTAAATACCCATATTTCTCCATTAACTGTCGGTTTCGGAACACCATGTCCGTTATAATGAAATAATACGCGTTCTTCTTTAGCATTACGTCGTAACGAAGTACATAATTTCTTCACCTCTTCGACGGTGGGATCTAGTGATTGTTTATATCTAGCTCTAGGCTGCCAGCGTTCATACTGTTTCTGTAATGTAGAACCAATTGTCTCCAATGCTTTTGGCGGTGACATTGACAGCGGATCTAAAAATTATATGTGGTTCATAAAATATTCTCGCCAAAAAGAAAAGAAAAAAATTACCTATCCAACATTCTAAACGCGCACACGGTTGCGTTTTCACAATATCCGGTGGATCTACGCCTACATTTAAGCATAAAACAAGCGCAACACTCACGGTTTTCATCTGGAAATATTTTGAGGTTAAATATCACGTTTTTGACATACGAATATGTTGATTAATTACCAATTTCAATTAAATGACTTACCCGTTCTTTCATTCTCCATGTTTGTGAAATGGCATTAACGCCCTCAATCACGTCTGTATGTCGGGTTTTCGTAAAAGTTAAGGGCAGATCCCAATCTGTGATTTGTTTTTCATCATTCTCAACGTTGTTATTATCGGTTTTCTCCACCATTTTAATAAAGGTATTTATAATTTAACTATTTTATCGGGTGTTATTTGCGAGATTTTATCGAATGACACTTAAGCAACTATCGAAGCCACTTTTATTTATTTACTCACTGAAAATTTCGACCATGACACTTCCATGAGGAATCCATTTTGAGTTTTGCATTGAACAATTGTAGGTAGCTCTCGCATCGATCTTGCATTTCAATTAATTTATTTATTTATTTTATTTATTTATTTATTTTTTAATTTATTTATTTATAATTGTAATTTATTTTTTTTATCATTTAATTTATTATTAATTATTTTATTTGAGTATTCAAAATAATTATTATTATTTTACATGACTATAGTATCATATATAGTATTTTGAATATTATGCTGTGTTCACACTATCAGTGAAAACTTACAAAGAAGAAGAGAAATTACTTTTTATCAGTCTGCACTGATGGACATTTTTCTTTGGATGTTCACACTATATCAGTGCACACTTAACAAAAATGATTTCTTCTTCCTGAATTTTGACATTTATTTTGACAAATATATATATATGCACAACTTTATAAACCTAATAACCTGTGTACAAGTTATAATTAACTATAATTATTTAAAATTTAAAAGTAGAAATAAGTCAGTAGTATAAGTTTCAATGATGATAGTGTTATTATATTAACAATGGCTTAATTAGCAAGGGAAGAAGAAAAACGAAAGATAAAACGTAATAAAAGAATTTGGACCAGAAATTGAATAAATAAAAAATTTAGTAACGCAAGTTTCATTAACGTTTACGATATAAGCGTGAAGTTCGTGTAAGTCCACACTTACAGTTATGCCGTGTTCACACTATCAGTGCAAACCACTGAAATATAGTAAGACTGGAACGTGCGCTGGCGTATCTCGCCAATAAGTGAATTTCGGTCCTGAAACAGACATACAGCGTTGGGGCCACCTGTCTCTTTCTAACCCTATCGCGCTTGCGCTGTACGACTCTTCGCAGATGTTGTACAGTCCAATCGAAAACTTAATCTAACCTACAAAGGACTGATGACATATACATCTATCTTCGGCCATACAAATTTTTTTTAAGCGGACTGTACGACAAAGAGAGGTGGCCCCAACGATTCGTTTCTCTGTCGGCTTGCGTTTTTAGTCCCAGCGCACGTTCCAGTCTTACTATATTTCAGTGGTGCAAACTTACAAAAAAGAAGAGAAATGACTTTTCATCAGTGTGCACTGATGGTTTTGGCGGCGCCGCTATACTGTAAGTGTGGACTTACACGAACTTCACGCTTATATCGTAAACGTTAATGAAACTTGCGTTACTAAGTTTTTTATTTATTCAATTTCTGGTCCAAATTCTTTTATTACGTTTTATCTTTCGTTTTTCTTCTTCCCTTGCTAAATAAGCCATTGTTAATATAATAACACTATCATCATTGAAACTACTACTACAGACTCATTTCTACTTTTAAATTTTAAATAATTATAGTTAATTATAACTTGTACACAGGTTGTTAGGTTTATAAAGTTGTGCATATATATTTTTGTAAAAATAAATGTCAAAATTCAGGAAGAAGAAATCATTTTTGTTAAGTGTGCACTGATATAGTGTGAACATCCAAAGAAAAATGGCCATCAGAGCAGACTGATAAAAAGTCATTTCTCTTCTTCTTTGTAAGTTTTCACTGATAGTGTGAACACGGCATTATAGCGGCGCCGCCAAAACCATCAGTGCACACTGATGAAAAGTCATTTCTCTTCTTCTTTGTAAATCGAAATCGATTCTGATAAAAAAATTCAAACAAACTTCATTTACTCCCATTCATCTTACAATTTTTGTTTTTTAAAATAAAGAATTCCATTTGTATTTATTTTATTTCTATTGCATAATTCTAATTTTTAATAAATTATATAATAAATTATATACCTACTACCATAATGCCCTCTGTGAGAATAATCTAAAATTCAGTTGACAAGCAAATGACAAGTGACAAACAATAAAATATTGAAAAATACAAACGTCATTGTAGTTGATTAAAGTTGTTATTATAATCAAAATTTATATCGTAAGGCGTAAATTAAGTATTTTAGAAAGAAAAAAAAAAGGGAAAATATTGGTGTAGTGAAAATAGAAAAAAATAGGATTTGATTTGGTTAAATTGATAGCTATGAGTTCGTCTGTAACATTGGGTGTACGATTAGTTCCTAGCAATTTCCAACGTATACGATTGGAAAACATCGATCTTGCTAGTAAAGTAGATGTATTGAAAGATGAAGCAGCAAAGAAAATCAATGTTGAGAAACAAACAATAGGTAAGTTAGGTTAGGATAACTAGTAGACTGTGCCAAAAAAAATAAAATAGATATGATTTGTCCTCGCTCTTCTTCTAATATATTATACCCCGTTTAAAAACATTCAGATTCCCAAAATTTAAAGTCAATCGGACAACATTCAGTGGTCCGTATCAAGTCGATTAAGTATTGTTTTGTCTATAGTAAAATCGGATTGTAGCCATTGTAAGAAATTAATATGCATTGCTGTAATCATTCTGTATTTAGACTTGATCGAATAAAGTTGATTTTTAAAAACGACACACTTCTTTAATAATTAATATAACTTATATTTTGTGTATAGAATTAATGTACTGCGGTATGATAATGGATGACGACGCAACATTATCAGGATGCGGTGTGAAATCGGGCGTAATGATTCACGTAGTAACGCGACGTGAACAGGAAACAGTCGTGCCCGTACGACCGATGAGCGAAATCGATGTGCAACAGCTGGTGGTCGCATTTCGTGCGTTTACACTCTCGTACGGTTACCGTACGGCTCTGCAGCGTCTATCGCGGCCCGATGTCCTCGATAATATTATCGCATCGACAGCCGGCCTAGCACAAGATCCCGTTGCAATTGCTATTATTCAAGATCCCGAACTGTTGGTGCATATGTCCGATCCGGATACGGTACGACGTATCGCTGAGCTGCATCCGAGTCTGGTCGAAGCAGCCAATCATATTGCGGCTGCTGTTCACGAAGAAGCTAATAATCAGACCTGGGTAAATACTTTCTTTCCTGTCTGTTTATCAGTTCTGTAGAAATTTTCTAAACGATTTTAAACAAACTGCACCGATCAACTACTAGAGACTTGAAACTTAGAAACTTAGCTCAGCTAACTGGATGACGCAATGCACAACATTAACTAATTAATTAATAATATTAGAAATATTAAATTATAGTTAATTATAATTATATAATTATTAAATTAATTAATTAGGTTAAAGTTAAACAAGACTAAAAAGCAGAAAATAATTATTTAGATAAATAAAAAAAACCTTTTTAATATACCACGTTTTGTAACACGGACTAAAAAGTATAAAATAATTTCTCCCAGCCCCCATATACAGATTTATATGGAAAAACGTGGGGCAACGACAACTACTCTCTACACTTCTTACTATTATTTATTGCATTTGCCCCACATTTTTCTCCTGTATGGGGGTCTAGAAGAAATTATTTAATACAAAACTTGGTATATTAAAATTTTGTTCTTTATTTAAATAATTATTAAATAAATACTAAATACAAATATTTTTATAGTTGAGTATATCGATTATTAATAAATTAATTTTTTAATTTTTTATGTCCAGAGCTATATGTTTTTAAAAGAAAAAAATAATTTTTCATTCGGTGTTAAGTTTTTCAGAAATTTAAAACTAGATTTTTAAAATTCGTTTTTAAAACAATTTTATTTTAATATAATGAGTTCTAAAAGATTCTTTGCTATGTTTGTGTGTGTGTAGGCAACGAGCAGTTCGGGTTATTCCTATTCGCTGGAAGCTCTCTCAGACGATGAGGAAATGGATTCATCTAGTAGCGAAGGCGCAGCTGCACCACTATCACGCAACCAATCCTATTCGGCCATCACCAGCGCACAACTAGCAGCTGCACTTGCAAATGCAAGTAACAATACTACCACAACCAGTACACCAGGAGGTGCTGCTGCAGCAGCAGCTAACTCAAACAGCAGTCTGATCACAAACGAAATGTTCAACCAGGCAATGCAGCAGGTTTTCTCAACGCAACGGCCCGATGGTGAAGCAGGTACGGCCGCTAGTACAACAACAACGACAATGGAAGAAGAACCATTCGAGAATATATTAAGACGTTTAGCGCCCCAATTGCAGCAGATGCGTGAAATGGGTCTTGCTAATTATGCAACTAATATACAAGCGCTACAAGCGACTAACGGGGATGTACAAGCAGCGATTGATCTTGTATTTAGCGGTGTTATCACCGAGTAACCATCTAGCCCCCCCCCCCCCCCGATGTTACTTTTTAGCAACAGCGCCCCAAATATCATATATTATATTACTATTTTTTTTATTATATGTATAATTGGTATTGTTTAATAAATTATTATTTGTGTATTTTATTTGTTTATAAATTTGATCTTGAAAACGCGACTCTTAACTTAATAGAAAAGAAGATTTATTCATTTGGAAATTTTATTAATGAACAAGATGATTATAAAACAATCAGGGTGGCCAAAAATTTGTCAAAACCAGTTTAATTATTTACCAGACTTTTATACAAAATGTAAATTTCCAAGTAATATGAATCACAAAATATTCATTAAAGATTTTATTATATAGTAAAAGTGAAATTCATTAATTTTTTCTGAGATATAAATAATACAAATACTCAAATTTGCACTGCAAATTTATGTTTGTAATTTTGTGAATTTGCCAAACAAATTTTTTCCTTGACTACAAATCAAATTCCCTAACTTTTTCAGGATCAACAAAATTCCCAAACTTCCAGGTTTTGGCCACTCCTGACAATATAACAATAAAATTTACAGGTGTTCACGGTAAT